>JASMMZ010000004.1:10657569-11164506 GCA_038502455.1 Anisogramma anomala | reverse complement strand
GCTGCTGCTGCTGCTGCTGCTGCTTCCGGCGCCGCCGGCCGGCAGGACGCCCGAGGCACACTGCGGGCAGTAGCCGAGCTGGACCCAGGTGTTGAAGAGGTGGCCGAAGCGGCGCGCGAACGCGTCAGGCGAGACGGAGGCGGAAAGGTTCAGGGCGGCCGGGGGGGTGTCCGGCTCGACGCCGCGGCGGCGGCGGCGGCGGGGAGTCGGAGCAGCGGGCCCGCCGTGTTGGATGTACTGCTCACCTGCGTTTTGTCAGTTTTTTTTGGCCCCGCTTCTAGGAGCATGGGTATGGAGCGCCATGAGGCTGCTGGAGACTCACTTGCCGTGGCAGAATACCCTGTGGTAGGGGGATTTGCGGCCACGAAATCCTGGGCAAAGTCGCCCAGGTCGGTACCCGAAAGTCCGACCTGATCGAGCATCGTTGCCTCCTCGGTCGACTGGACACAGGCTCCCAACGCAGTGCCAATGCCTCCATCGCATTGGATGGGCACAGAATAGAAATACTGGCGATAGTGACATTGGATCGCCGAGTACTCCCAATTTGTATTCAAAACCGTTCCGTTCTGACCTCGACTCACTGGGTTCGTGCTGTTACTGAGAGTGTTGAAGGAAGCAAATGCAATGCTTCCGGCGGGTGTGGAGTGGGAAGTGTCTCCGGTTGTCATGCTGAGTCCCAAGGTCTGGCCAGCTGAGTAAGACATGGAACTGTTTGCTGTGGTAGAATTGAGGTTCCTCATGGTCATATTCCAGCGTCCACAGGTGAAGTTGAAGTGTGATACTGTCATTGTGAAAGCAAGAGTCCCAGGTGTTCCCACAGTCCTATTCAGAGTCGAGCTGGCACCGAAAGCCCGCGAAGCCGGCAGGAGGGGACCAAAGGGTGACACATGTGGCGCGGAGAGAGCGGATGGCAGCAGAGAATAGCGCACCGCCGCTGCCAGCGCTGGTACATGATCACCAGGTGGCGCGGTTCTCGGCGCAAGACTGCCGATGTATTTCAAACTGACAGCTTGTACGAGGCCAGCGCGGCTGGCCGCCGACATGGTACCGCTTGAGTTGGCCGACCACAGCGTGTTGTAGCCTGTCTGGTCGACGTACCAGACGCCGGTCGAGGCCTGCTGGTTTTCGATGGCAGATCCGTAGACATGCTGCAGTGCATGTGATCCGAAGGTGGAGAGGCTCCAGATGAGGAATGCAAGTAGACATATGAAGTCCAAGCGTTGAGGAGAAGCCGATTGCTTCAGCCCTGGGACCTGATCTTTGGATAGATTTCTCCGGATGTCCTTGTAAAGAAGGCAGGCCTTGAAGCATTGTGCCACCACTGCAGCGAACGCAACTGGCCATATAGCCGCTGCAATGTCGATTACATCAACCATAGGCGACCAGTTGGAGGACATCAATCTCCTGTCCATGAACTTTATGAAGATGCCCAAGGCCAGAAACATGGCCGGGAAGACTATGCTGCAAGTTGACATGATGTACGAACTACCCTGTACGAGGCGTATGGTCCAGATGGCCTTTCTGGATGGGTGGTCAGGTAGAGACCGCAGATTGTGGCACTCCTCTGCCCGCGATTTAGCTGAGTGGTCCCAAGATGTGGTGTCCGGTCCGTGGGAGTACGGCTGGTAGCCGGGTGGGATGGAAGCATGCTGGGCGCCGAAGGCAACACGTTGAGGCGGAGAAGAAGTTCTGCCTTCAAGCAAATTACAACTGTGGTAGGCTAACATTGGAATGTCAGTACAACATATTCACAATCACATGATGGGACGCATACTATTTCTGTTCCCACGCCAAACCGGAAATGCTTCCAACTCGTCCAGACCACCATCATGCGTCTCACCGTACTCGCTGGACGAATACTCTGCTAGATCTTCTTCAAGCTCCCCAATATCCCCCATGTGGATTTCTCCAGACGTGCTGCTGACAATGGCCCCCGAGGCCATGCCAGTCGTAGCGCCAGCCGCATAGGTCGTGATGGCCGAGTCCATCGTATTTCTCTCCGGCCTCCCAGTGTACACAGACGAGCTTTTCGAGAGCCGAGACGAAAGGCGTAATGGGGCGATCGGAGCTAGAGTCGGGTCCCGAGCAGGTCGTTGAACTCGAACCAGTGTTCCATCTCGTGTGCGGCTCAGGACAGGCCTGGCGCTTCCCGTGGAGGACTCAGGCCTTGTTGGCAGGTTGAAAGCGTCTTGGGGAGCTGCCTGCCAAGATGCAAATTTGCTCCTGACCGCGACAAGCTGTCCATCAGAATGCCCAACCAATGGGACTGGCCCAGCCGTCTCTCCTCCTTGTGGCTCACTGCTGGTATATGGTTTGCTGATGTCTGGGACCGCCGCCTGTTCCGTGAGAGGCCAAACATAATAGTCCATCCTAGATATATTCACTGGTTCCCGGTGTGTTATTGTGTTCCAAGGCCGTCAAACGAAGGTGGTGGACTGCCAGGCCAGCACTGAAAAGGAAGGCGAGGTCGATGATGGAACACGAAAGAGAGCACGCGACCGCTACCAGATCGCTGCCAGGTGCGAGAGCAGATCGCCTCTGATCATCCCATTTTCTGAACGTCCTTGGACAGCATGCTCGCAATCGTCGCCACGGCCCAGGTGACGCCGTGACGGGCCCAAGCAGAGAATAGGAGATGGCATCATCAGCATGCGTCAATGCCCCTTTGCCCTGCCGAATTCGTGAGCACAAACGCTTGCCTTGCGTCAGAAACAGTGATTTGGATTGTTTTTTTCCTGACTAGGGCGAAGAATCACTTTCTTAGGCGCTTGACGGTCCGCTGCTCTGCTCTCGTAGCCCCGAACGGTCCCGTGCTAGTAGACATGGTATGCCTGATCTGGCTAGCTTGGGGATAGGTTGGCAACCAGTGTCTGTCGGC
The DNA here is from genome assembly GCA_038502455.1 of Anisogramma anomala. Taxonomy (NCBI): domain Eukaryota; kingdom Fungi; phylum Ascomycota; class Sordariomycetes; order Diaporthales; family Gnomoniaceae; genus Anisogramma; species Anisogramma anomala. The sequence goes on along the minus strand of JASMMZ010000004.1, from coordinate 11,161,628 downwards.
TGACATCGGGCGCGAATCGTGGTCGAAGTAACTGGTGTGTTGCATTGAAAGTGGTGATGTGTTACTTCTAAGTTTGGCAGACCGTTAGCAGGTCTTTACACTAATTTGTATAGCCAATTGCTTGGCCCGTGCCCTAGTCTGAAGTAGGCACATATTTGTACTTAACTTACAGTTAATACAGTCAATTCCACAAACGATACAGTTAACTTGCAGTTAGTATAATCAACTTATAATTAGTATAGTTGACTTAACTGTATTGCATTTGACTGTTGGTTCAATATTAGCGACTTTTTATTTTGTGCGCGCACGCTAGTATAATTAACCACTAATTTCTGACAATCCCTGAAGTCCCTCCCAACTTTGTCGGCCAAACCCTTGTTAATTTCAATCTGTTTTACACTTAAATTGACTTGACTTATAATCCTTCACCCTATAATTTCAGGTTTCGACTTTCTTAATTCCCGTACGTAAGTCTTTCGTTACAGACTTACATATGTCATAGATTTGTATGCTATCAATTGCGTACCTTCTACTAATAGGTCCGTATATGCTTTTTTACACATTAATATTACCACTATTACCCTAGTAATCTTGTAGTTTGCCAGGGTATCCCTGTTTTTTCACGTCCCATATCGGATGGTTTATGTGACCCTCAATTCGTATAGTTAGTTTGTTATTGTTTATAAACTTTTTTACGGTATTATTAGGCGTGGCTTTTGTTATAGCGTTAGCGGGATTGTTTTTACCATTAATTTACTGATTTCATCAATCTACCGAGTTTCGTATACCTCTTTAAAAATTATTATGTTCATTATGAAATGTTTTTCATTAGTTATACCTAGTGTAAAAAGGTATTTGTATAGGTTTCGGAAGTTAGTATATACGATTAGATATATTAAAAGTAGTTTAGCTATTTGGTAATAATTTTAATGTGTTGTCAATTATTACACCAATGTTAAAACTTGTTATCATGCTGTTAACATCCGATATTAATACCTTTTACGTTATATGTTTATACTGAACAGATATTTATTATATAAGGTTACTAGTGATTGTAAACTACCTATTAAATCGATATTCCTTAACAAGTATAATTGTTGGTATGCGTGTAGAGCGGCAACGTAACGTTGGAACAATGTAGTATTCTGACGATGGAAGAGGAAGAAACTAGAACTAGAACCGAAGCTTAGCGGAGCTGAGTATGTAGTAGCAGTACAGGTGCTAGGGCCTATGCCTTCCTTCCCTTTCCAAGTATATGATGTATCTCTTCATGTAAGTATACAACAAGTCCCTAGGACTAAAAGAAAATTCAATGTCCTTATTGCATAACATACATAATAGAAGACGATACGTGATATAAGATGCGAAACGTGAGACACGAGATGTAAGAAATGAGATGCAAGACGCGAGACGTAAGACGTGATACGTGAGAAGCGAGACGTGAAAATCGAGACGTGAGACGCGAGATGCGAGAAACGAGATGCGAGACGCGAGACGTGAAATGCGAGATATGAGAAGCGAGACGCGATAAACGAGCCTCACTTTTAGGAACCTTTTTTATATACCTTAATCAGTTCCCTACAATATTCCAAGTTCTTTACAGCCTTCTATTTATCATCATTTGAAGTGTAGCCTTTTTAACGAATCAAATATTGAATTTAGTTTCCTGTACGATAGTGAAGATCCAAACATTTATTTACAATTTCTCGATATCTTATTCGTTTTTTAAAGCTTCTTTATATCGTACTAGTATAGGCGACGAAGGCACACGATCCAAGGGATCATTTTTAGGCTTTTTGTAAAGAGTTAAATATTGGACGTTAATAAGAGAATAAACTTGTAAACTAAATGGGAAATTAAACGTATATACCAAGCTTTTTACGAGATTTACTATAGTAAACAGGCCTAAACGTAATAGTAACAACTTTTTTTATCGATAAAAAGGTCTGTAAGCTTTTTCTATATGTACATATACATAATTTCCAATATTAAATTTCACTTAGCGGTCATTCTTATCATAACGTTTTATCTCAGTAGTTACAACGTTTATGGTAAGATACGTATCTTTACATGAGTACGCATTTATAAAGCGGATATCCTCTCATTATCGAGGAAAAATATTATTCAAGCAATTTATCGGAACACGTAACCTAAAGCCGAATAAGAATTCATAAGGGCTAACGTTAATAACCTGAAAATGGACATTGTTAATACTTTATTAAAAAGCAGGTATATATTTAGTTTATAAACGTTAACGATATTTATCAAAGTAATATCGAAACGTAAGCTGAATTACTTGAATTCTATTTTTAATTTATCTTTTTTCCTAAGGTTAATATACCTTTATTATTCGTAACTTTAAACAAAAGACTATTTAAAAAGCTTGCCAAAGTAAGAATAAAAATTTATATCGCGGTTTTAAATGATTTCCTTCGGATACAATCAGTTTAAAATCATAAAAAACGATATAAAAGGGCAGTCTAATATACAACTATCTATAAAATATAACTTAAAAGAAAAGGGGTATGTTTGGAAGTTTTATGAGTAATAGATATAATGAAATTAAATTTGATGTAGCCGAGTAGCGCTTATAGTCTAACGGTTGATAATACGCTTGAGAAAACGTTGACAAAGTCAATATATAAAGTATATATAAGCTTTTCAGGGGTTTAAACTAGGCGAAGATTACCTATTAGCTTTTAACTTTTGTTTAGAAATTGAACGTAACGCAAATAATAACGAGAGTACTTTTCCACCATTTTCAAAAAGCAAAAATAGAGTCTGTTTAGGGCGTTTATTATACTTTTCAACCCAAAATAGTGTTTATTATTATAAGCGTCTTAAAAGAATTTTTAGATGAGACGGTGAGTAATTACTAGTCGTTTGCGTCCTACCTTATTTTTGTTGTAAAGCAAACGGTGTACTAAGCGAAAAAGATAACTAATTTCAATAACGTTTACTACTTTTTTGTTTCGGTTACTTTTCATAAAATTCACTATAATATATAGCCAAATGGCTTTTATATATATACCTAATTCAATTTAAAGCGTATTTTATTAGGTACTATAACATTAGCTATGGATAAAGAAGAATATACTCTATTAGGTATTCCAGGGAAATTATCTAAAATCTAATCGAGCGTAATTATTTTATTCGACGACTGGATTTTCTTATTAACTTATATTAAAAGGCGTGAAAACGTACCCGATACCAAATTAAACCGTTTTAGAAATTTCTAACATTGAATTTATATACGTTTAGGTAAATTGCCACATTAATAAGGCGTTTATTTATTTTATCCGTAAGAGTTATATTTAAAAAAATCGGGTAACAATTCTCATAGTCAACTCGTAATCGTTGAAAACGATTATAAGATAATAATCACTTTTTGAAGTGGTTTTAAAACGCTTTTATATCAAAAGAAGGTATATGACTTTATATTTTCATAGTTTATAATTTAGTTTTATATTAGTAGAATATTTACTAGGAAGTATTATAAGTTAAATAGCAATAGCTGATATAATATTTCCCCGTTTTTATATATAATTAGGTTTTAATTGAAATAATATAACGGTAAGAACCCTTTTGAAACTTTCTTCAACTTGTAAAAACAGTAGCAGGGTAAGGTTTACATGATATAAATGTGACTTACTATATAAATACTCTGGTCAGGCATTAAATAACTCTTTTTACTAATTTATGAAAAAGATTTTCGTAATTTAAGTATAATGTTGGAATATTACTATATGCAGTGCAGTAGGTCAACTTTACTATAAGTAAAGTTGACCGTATTACAAGTGTATTGCTTTGAGCGTACTTACCGCATTAGGTGTAAGTCGAGTGCAGTACACTGCACTTTACCCTAGGGCATAGGCCAAGCAATTGACCATATAAATTACAGTGTAGGCCAGCTAACGGTCTGCTTAACCTAAAGCAATACATCTACCACCTAACCAATACAATACTATTGTTACTTCGACCAATCGAATCGATAATTCTGAAATAATCTAAAGACCTACGAATATTAATCAGTACTTATTACGTTAAGTACAGATTATCTAAGTAGAAGAAGAAGCTAATTTTCGGTTACGCTTTACATCAAACGACGGCTAGGGTAGAGGAAAAATTCTTGCGAAAGGCCTCTACTATTGCGTCGGTTTTCACGGCAGAAAGTAGAAAAAACTCCTATGCTGTTTCGGTTTTCACGATAGCTTAGAGGTAACGATGTTATCGCTATCGAAAATACCAAGAAATCTTTATTAATATATTTTTTAAAAAAAATTAAGTTAACTGTTAAAAGTCTTAAAGTTCGGCAAGTTGGAAAACAGCCAAATCAATACTACTATGGGTGTTACTATTGTAAGAAAAACGATTAAGTTCTATGGTTCATAACAATAAATAACATTCGCTTTTTACCTACAACCCTCAATAACAAACGACCTTCAACCTTACTCTTTCTAAAAAATCGTTGCCTTTACTTTTTTCTTTTCACTTTCGCTATGTCAATTGAATCGTTAAATATTGTTACTTTAAGATGAAACACTGAATTACGCCAAGAAACCCATATCGCGCGATTTTACGCCAAGCTATCGAGTCACCAAATCGCTAAGTAAACATGCGACTCTAAGCTAAAACACTAAGTCCCTATACCTAAATATTATCATGTCCCTCGCTTTGAATTTCCTATACGTCCTTCACAGGAAAAACTATTAAGATGACTTTAAGTTAGGTTTTATAGAGAAAGTTGAAGGCTTCGAATCAGTTTTTACTAAGTACTAGAACCACGACCTTTTGGGACACGACGTTAATGAAAAATTAAACTAAAAGTACTTGACTAACTTCTTCGGTTGTTCTATTTTATAATATGATGGAAGTAAAGACCCTAAGCGTGCTTTCTGTAAATATCGCGATTTTTTTTGATAATAGGACTAGTCACATATAAAAGGCAATTTAAAAGACCGTTAAATCCAAATTAAAAGTTAAACTTAAGCTCCAAAGTATTCAAAGGTTAAAGGAAAACTTTACCAAGCTGGCGAAAACCCTTTTTAAGTTAGCCTAATTTAAAGAATATCTTTAAGGCCTACGGTCTAAAGGGAAAAATATTAAAAAACCTCACCGCCCCTATACGTGATCTAAAGGGCCTCCTATTTACTTTCAGATAAGTTAAGCCTCTTCACTCGTTAGCAATAAGGAACTTGTTAACCAGTTAGGTAATTTAGCACATTTACATAATAGTGTATAGTACGCCCTCAGTGGAGGTACAACATGTAAAACAAAGGCCGCCAACGCGGCTAAAGATATTGAGATCGGCGCTCTATACCAGTAAATTAAGTAAGATCGTTAAGTTTCTTAAAATCGTTAGGTATTACCTCCCCCTTGAGATTTTACTTAAAACCTCTAAGCCTTTTAAATACCTTCCTACTTTAAATTTGCTTACGTGTGAGAGCCTACTATATTTATTACTATAGGACTTCACCTTTCGGGCCAGGCGACTAGTAATTACTCTTAACACTACGTTTCGAAGGCTTTAAGGCTTAAACTATTGGAAAATACCATTTAAAGTCAGAATAACTATCGCGACCTTCCCCCAAAACTTATTAAAATAGTTAATATCAATTACAAACTCTTTGCAGACTTTACCACGATTGGAAACGATATAGAAAAGTGTAACGAAAATCCCTATAACCTCCTCGACACTAAGATAATGCCTTTCCTAAATATTTGCAAATGGATAGAGGTTTCTCTTTTAGTTTTTTACTTACTATTTCCGGAATCCTTATTGAGTACGTTAGGAACTACTTTCTGACCTTCCTTATTGAAGCTATTACGTTCCACGAAATTTATGATGGTATAAAAAGCCATTTAAAATACAACATCTACATTACGTAATACCAAACAAATTGGATCACCACGTGGTCAATTATAATAATGGCGAAGAAAAAAGAGAATGAAATACTAATGGACGTCCTTAATTAGATATTTGATAAGTTAATATTGTGTTAGAGAATAATAGAGAAAGTTTATGTTGGCGAAGCTATACTTCACGAACAGGTACGGGTAGCAATTGCGGGTGTTAGCGAGTTCGAATACGTTTTATAACGCCCATATGTTATTTTCGAAAGCTTTTTTAGTCAGTTGAGTTCCTCGTTTACCACCGTGATGGCGCGTATACTAAACTCGCTTGGTATGTACCTCCAAACCATAAATTTCCCTAACGTAAAGAAAGAAGACCTTGCGGTGATTAATTACATCGACCGCAAGTATGGTTATGGATTCTCAAAACGGCTAAGGTCTGGCCCATCAGTCATAAACTAGAGGAAGTAGCTACGCTGTTGCTAATAAGGCCAAAATTTAGGTGAACCTGTTAACCGTAAGTATTATTGTCGTAATAGTGGTAAAAGTTATTGGATTTATAGTAAGTCTGGCTATAAGGTCAACTCGACCCACACGCTGAGCGTAACAATAAAATGGTAATATATTACGTTTAATACCCCATTAATTTTAAATAGAATTACTTAAATGAAATCGCAGACTTCGAGGGTGACAAGCTAATTAACGGCGTTAACACCCCTAAGTTAATCAAATAGCATAAAGATACTACTCCTAACGCGGCTTAGTAACTAGCTGACTATATTTTCCTGTACTATTTGGGTGGTAATAACTCTTACTTTTGCCTTAACTAAGTCCATAATCCCTTATATATCTTCAACCTTCGCGATAGTTACGTGAATTACACGTTTTAAGGTATAATGTTAAATACAGGGGCAGCAAGGTACTTAATAGGAAGCTATTCGTAATACTTAGTACTATGGAGGGAAAGCACTATAGCTACTAATATTAATCGTTATAATATTAGCAAAGCTAAAGTAAGTTTTAAACTAGGCGAATAATTATCGTTATTAGAGATAACCGTAGTTGAAACTTTTGTAAAAGTTATCACGTTCAACATCCTTAAATCCCCTACTCCATTGCTTATTTGTTTGGATAATATAAAGACATTCGGCGTTAACGTCGACGTTAACGCAAACGAACTGGTTAAAAACGGCTAAAGGTTTCTACTTACCTTTAAGTGGAGGCACCTATATTGTTATCTTTAAGGCCCGGAAGAAGTGGTGTTAAATTTGACGAAGCTGGTGATTCGTTAATTACACTGGAGTTTTAACCATCTAAATGTCAATAAGTTTCACAAAGTTCTAAAATGCGGAGGGTATCAAAATATCAAATAATAGGTTATTAAAGCTATTAAAAAGATTTATTACCATTGCTAAACATATTTTAAGCGTTTCAGGAATTTAAATTTATCATAAGAAACGATAAGGACCATAATTACGAGATTTTTATTAATGTCTCTTACTTGGATAATAAACCTGTTTTTTATATCGTTAATTCCGCAACCTATTTTTACGGAACTAAGGGTTTAAAGTCCCTTTAGGCAAAGGATACGTTGGAAACGTTAAGGATTCTATGGATTAACACGTATCTAGGCCTACCTAACGTCTTCTTTTACGATATCGGTACCAATTTTACGGCGATGAAGTTTTGAAAAATGTTTAGATAATGGGAATTGAGTGTAAACAGGTACCTTTGAAAGCCTATTTAAGTATTAAAAGGTTAAAGGGGCATAAGCCTTACTTCACCAAGTGTATAATATCTTTGTGTTAGAAATTAGAAGCCTCATTGATCCGGAGGCACGTTTATAGATAGCAGTAAAATGCTTGAACAATACAGTGAGCCCTGACGATTTAGTTCCAACGTTGTTGGTTTTTAGAGCGTACCCACGTTTAACGAGTGAATCTCTACCTTTGGCAAGTATTTAGAAACGTGTTGCAGCCTACAGTAAAGCTTTAAGGAAACTGTAAAGAGAATCGGTACGCCATCAGGTTAATAAGGCCCTTAACATTAGGAATAGCCTTATAACAATCTACGTACTTGCTTTGCCGTTATAAAGTAAAATCCTTGTATAACGTAAGCTGGGAAAATGGAAGGGCCCGTATAAGATATTAATTATCAAGAACTCCAAAGTAGTTGTTAAAATTATTAACGGTTTTGTATCTTTATAAATTACTTAGGTGAAGTCCTACATTAGGGTTACTAACAATAAAGACCCTTAAGCTAAGCGACTAAACTAACACAAACTTCTTTCATTTGTTATCGATAAACTAATAAAACTCCGCCGGCACAGACGACCCCCGAAACGGAGAAGCTTTAAAAAGAAGGAATATAGACCGGGCCTTATCTACTATATTGCTTAGGTAAAAAAAAGAGAAGAATAACGAACACTTAGTACTGAAACTTCGAGTGTAAGGGATTATTAAAACCTTTAGCAAACCCTTTAAAACAAATGATAAGGTCGAGATTCAAGTCCTACTAACTCGAGAGGTTATACAATTCTTGTTAAAAACCTATTTTAACCTTTACAACCAAAATATTACGATCTTCAAGTCGAAGATTATCCATAAAGTTGAAGGCAAGATAACGAGGCGGCCGTACGAAAAATCACGCTGAATTGCTTAAATATATAGTAATGAAGGCAAAGACTACATTCTCACGTATTATTAAACGATTGTAAAAAGATTGGTTAACGCTTAGTAGTCATTTTAACAATGAGTTTGCTAGTAAAAATTAAGGTAAAGTTTACGATTAATGAATGTAATATAACGTAGGTCTATATATAATAAGAAACGGATTTAAAACGGATTCAAATATTAAAATTACCATAGGAATTACGTGCTATCTATCTTTTAGATACGATAATACGATATATTAAGTTACTGTATGGATTATCTAAAACAAATATTTATTAGTTCCTGACTTACCAATCATACTTTAAATTACGGCTAACAATAAAGTTTTTAACATACGATTCGGGCTTGCTAATAACGAAAAAGAAAGAAATTCAGTGTAGTAGGTATACAAACTAACTATTCCCTTTTTATTAAACCAGCTAGTTTTGTAACACTGAAATAATAGGTGATTAAGGACTTTAAGTTTTGGAATTATAAGCTAATGGAAATATTGATGGAGAGTACTTAACTTGACTTTAACGGATCGTTAATTCGTATATTTGGTGTTAATACCGACTTTAGCTTTTGTTAAAAAGGTCAGGGCACCGTTTTAACTATAATCGATAAAACTGATACGGCTAAGGCTTAACAGTACTTTAAATAACGTATATGTAACAGCTATACCATTGCCTTGTGTTAACAGGGAGTATTATACGATTCATTCATCGCCTTACAAGTATAAAAACCAATAGATAACGACTTTAACCGGCTGAACAAAAGGCTTAAGTGGTAGATGCGAAATTTGGATCGCGGAATTAATATGATCCTAATCGACCTGTCGAGAGCTAAGCTGATAATCTCTACGGATAGGTCCTTTATAAATAACACCAACTTGTCTTTACAAATAAGCTTTTTAATAACCATCGTTACCAAAGATAGATAGAAAGACTGATTTAGTATTATAGGTAGCCTAATTTACTGGACCTCTATTAAATACAAAAGGATTATACGAAGTGTACTAGCCTCGAAGGTCTACGGAATAATAGAGGGTTTTAACGTAGGTATGACACTATAGGAAAGCCTTAATTTTATTACTAGGCAGTTAAAGATTCCTCCTATCCCAGTGGTCATCTATACCGATTTAAAAAGCTTTTTCGAATGCCTTTTAAAGCTCGGAACTACCAACAAAAAACACTTGATAATCGATGTAATAGCACTTGATTACAGTATAAATGGTCTCTTTGAGGGGAGGTATTTAGAAGGGTAGAGAGGTGTATTTGCATTGTTGTTTTTAGTTTGACTAGTCCCTACGGGTACCCCTTTACCCTCCAAATATCCTTCCTATGACTACGGGTAGTCATTTCCCCAATATAAGTCATGTTTGGTATGCACATCAATCTTCTATGTTAACACACTCCATAAAGCCTACGAAAGGAGAGAGATTGTGGAGTTCTGATGAATCGATAGCAAGGACAACCTTACTAACTTTATGACGAAGCTATCGCCGAATAAGGCCTTGGTATAAAGGGACTGAGGCTGGATCTGTCGAACCAAAACTTGCCGTTTCAGTTAATTGTAAAGTCTGGTATGTCTAACTTAAGGTTTATTATAAACCCTTAATATACTTTCGATTTAGTATTTCAGCTTCGCCTTACCATCGTCGTTTTTAATAATTATAGCTTGGGATTCAAAGTCTGGAGTTTGCTAGTTTAGAAGCAGGTTCAAAACGGCTTGGACAAGTTAACTTACACAAAATCGAAGATATTTCCTGTTCGGTACGTTAAGTTTAATAACGTGAGGGTTAATTATCGGCGTTATTTGGTACTTATTATAAAGTTAACTTAACTTTTTAAAAAAAATCGTTTAATTTGTAATTTTTAAAGAAAATCTAGACGTCTTTGCCGACTCAAAAACGTTTCGAGAGAAAACGCTTCTTATTAGCGGTTTTTTCCATACGTCATTATGTAACCACCATACAGCTTATACAAATTCTATAGCTTCGCGAATCCTTTAAAAAAAGTTTTTAGCCTTTATGCATAATATTGTCGTTGAAACAAAGAAACGTTATACCGGCTAAATAAAATTAACGTAATAAATATAGGTTATAAAAAACGAATTAATACCAATAGTCTTTGTATCCTTATCATTTAGTATTATCTAATAACCGGATAACAAACAGCTTTAGTTGAGTTATATGTAGATTAAGAATAAACGTAAATACGTAAGGACTTTTTAATTTTCGTATTCGATTACGCCGTTGATTTCGGGGTAAAAAGCGGTGTTTAAACATTATTCCACTCTAGTTAGGTCCTTAAGCCGTTTTTAAAACCTATTGGTTTAATTCGAACCCTGGTCGCTAATAAACGTACGCAGAAACCTATAAAACCTCTAATAACAATTAAAAACCCGTTGCGCATAGGTTTCGGCGTTTATAATAGTTATAGCCTTAAAGGTAACGACTTTACTTAAACAGTCTATTATAATTATAAAGTAACGTAGGTCACCCTCGTATCTCTAAGGTAAATTAACTATGAAGTTAATGGAAAGCTCGTTTCGAAGCCTTTTTAAAACAGGAAGGGGTTTAAAAGGCCCCTTTTGACGATATGTTTTAATAGGTTATACGTCCACAAATGTTATAGTTATGGTAAAAGCGGCGGACCATACGATATAATCCTAACTATAAATTCGTTTTGTAAAGAATAACGATAGTAGCGTCGCAGCCTTGGTAGCCGGTAAAAAACGAATCGTGGGTAGCTTAAATTAATGCAATAGTAAGCAGTTGATAAGTAGATACCCGAATACAGTCGCGAAACTTTAAAAATTTGTCGTCGTTTACCCGGTATTTCGAATTAAAACCTTTAACGTACGGTTTTCGTTGGTACGAATATCCGTTAAAAAGTATTGGTCGCCTATACGTACCGCACGTATTAGGTAGAGGTAAGTGGTGATGCGTATAATAACGGCGTTCTAACAACTTTAGAGGTCGACGTTGGTGAAAAGTTTATAGCTTTTTGTAATTAATTGGACGGCGACGGTTAACCGGAAGACGTATGTACGCGAAAGAGGCTTAAAAATAAACCATTTAGGGCGTAGCAACTAAAGTTTTAGGTTAAGGTAATATAAGTCCTAAAAGCCCTTAAAAATATCCTGATTTAGTCGTAATATTGTATCGGGTCGTACGTAGTTTGCTACTTTATTATATACTAACCGGAAACGAAATTACGAAAGACGTTTAAACTAGTGATCTTATCGTTCGGAAAGTCGCCGTATCGTTATAAAGTATTCTAAGTTTTTATGGTCTGTTATAATAGTAAACAGGCGTATCATACCTCGGAGTTTCGTATTCCATACTTCTAAATAGCTTATAATTTTAAGTTGTTTTTTATTTTGGATTTCGTAGTTATATTCGGGGGGAGACAAACGACAGGATTAATACGTTACTAGATGTAGGTTATTGTAGTCGTTGCGTTAAAGAAGGTAGCCTCTTAGGGCTTAACCATAATAGTTGACTTTGAGGAATGTATCGCGGTTGGAATCCTATTGGGCGAGTACGTATTCAAAAAAAAAGTTAAACTTAAGCCGTTCGAAAGTATTTTTTTACGCCCCTAATAAGTCAAAGTATCTTTACGAATAAGCCGTAATAATAATCCGACAATCATCGAATAGTCGCGAATAAAATAGCGATAAGAATTTGCGAATTTTAAAAAGCCTCGCATTTCCAAAACCGTTATAAAAGCCGCCTATTCCCGGATGACGCGTAGTTTTTCTAGGTCTATACGAACGCCGACACTGGCTTCTAATAAGAATTTCTGGTACTTAATCTTTTAAATAACAAACTCGTATTTATAGATATTTAAGTTAAGTTTCGCGATGCTTAATATGTTAAGAATTTACTTAACATAAATTATATAGTCTTCGAAGGTACCGTTAAAGTAAATGATGATATCGTCGAGGAAAAAGAAAGAAAAAATATCGAAAAAAGAACGTAACGAATTATTAATATACCGTTGAAAAGTAATGGGGGCGTTAAAAAGGCCGAAAAAAGCAACAAGCTACTTAAAAAGTCCAAAACGTATACAAAATACAATTTTATATTTATCTCCCTATTTAATACAAAACTTATAAAATCATTTTTAATATCCGACTTAGTAAAGAATTTAACTTACAAAATATTTGTAAACGTCTTTTTAATGAAAGGGAGCGGATAACGATTTACTTTTATAATAACATTGAACCTGCGATCATCGATATAAAATCGTAACTTTTCTCTGTGTTTTTTAACGAAAAGAATCAGGGTTCCCATTAAGAAGCTGTTTACTCGAATATAACTTTAATTAAGTAGTTCGGTCAACGTTTTACGTAATATGAGGAGCTTTTTACGCGATATACTATATAAAGGGCCCTACAGTACTTTTAAAAGCTAAACTTAGTTATTGGTACGAAAAGGAATCTCGTAATTCGCTTTAAAGAGATAAAGTGGTAACTTGTCGTCGATGGTTTTATCGAATAGGGGTGCGAATTCCTTAAAATTAATATCAAGTTTATCGTAGACGAAGATAAGTAATTTAGAGGCGAGTATTTGATTAATATTTTCGAAGGAAATGGCGACGAATTATATAGTAACGGCTCGGTTTTTACGGGCTTATCGTAAAAAAACATAAAATATAACAACGCAAACCCCTTTCTATACTTTTTAAACGGGTGTAAACCCTCCCTTACAAATAGGGTAATTATCCGTTCCCTTTGAAAGTAATATATATTTTATGGCGTCATGGGTAACTTGTTAGTATTTTATCAAAAGTTTATTTACAATAACGTTGTATTATAAAAAAGAGACGACATAAACTTATATCAAGTAACTTTATTTATCGAAGTCGACGTTTAAAAAGGTTATAAAGAAAATAAGTCGTAGTGGAGAGCCGGGCGCGTAAAACGTGGTTTACTCGAGTTGTTGTGAAGGAATAGAATAGCGCAATAACTTTAAACGGTTGGTAAACTGCTAAATCGCGGCGTAATAGTATTTACAACCTATATTTACTAAAACGCGAGTAAAAAGAATGAAATTATAAAGTAAATTTACTATAAACGAAAAGCTATTTAAAAGCTAGAGCGAAACTGCCAAATTAAATTCAAGTCTTGATAATTTTTATGCGAGACTGTATATTAGAGTTACGCTTTTTACTTCTCGAAATCGATAAAGTCCTCAGTCGAAGTAAGATAAATTTTTATACCGGCTTTATCATTGGAGTCGTTTGGGCGTTCTGCCGGGTCCCATAGATAGGTATAAATCCGGTAGCCATTCCCTTCGCAATATAAGTATATCCCGAGGTCTTTATGACGGAAAAGTTCCGCATAATTAATCTAGGCAGCGCGCTGCTTAGGAGCGGCTCGGAAGGCGTTTACATTAGTTATAATAATATCGCCCTAGATATTTCGAGCAGGCGTATTACTATTGTTATTCCTACCGCGGGAGGCGCCTTCAGTAGCGATAGTATTCGTACCACTATAACAAATATAGAGATTATAAAGATGCTCATTGATAAGTTAAACGCGGGCAACCTATTTATTGTAATCCGCCGGTATGTTGAGGGGGAGTAACGTATTAGAAATTATATTATTAATAACTCCTCTTAAGATAGCGAGTTTAGCGGTAGATTTTTAGGCTATACCGCCGGCCTCCGCAAGTAAAGCCTCCTAAACATTAAAGAAAACGTAAAATCGTTTACGAGTTTTCTACTTTATATTCGTAAGCTAAGTCATAGCTATTTTAACCGTATTATAGTCGTAATAGTAGAAGCTAAATATAGTTATAAAGGAGTCGAGGTTGGTACTGCCGCCGTCGCCTCCACGGGTGTAATAGCTTTTTATAACGGTTTTCGCGGGGTTTTGCACGATTAAAAAATAACGTAAAAGTGGTTTTTTTTGGTACTAATAAACTTCTGGTTTCGACGTAATTTACGTATTATCGTAGTCTTTCACATCGGAAATCGTAACTTAATACCGGAAAACTTAACCGGCTAGTTAAGTAATTTACGTTTAGGTCGGTAATACTTATTAAAAGGAGCGCCAATATCGTAGTCGAAGTCGGAGGAGTTGTCGTTTGAAAAGCTAGCGCGCTACCCAGTAAAAAGTAATATAATAATAGCGTCATTCGTAATGTAGGTAGGAGAAACCTTCTAAAGAGGAAATTGACCCGAAGACGTAAGCGTACCGGTAGCTTTAAGCTATCGGATTATATTTGTTAAATTGTTTAGGGTATTAGTGTTTTATCATTTTAAGTATAAAGCGTGTTTTCGAACGGCTTAGTCACACTCCATAAGTTTTACACGTAAGGCATCGGTAAAACGTTCATGTTAAGTCGTAAGGTAATCGAATTAAGCCGTTAAGGCGCCTTAAAGCTACTTTTTAATGCGTGCGTTAAGGAATTGCTTCAAGGCCTAGGTCTTCAGATTCGGTGGATCGGAAGATAAAGATATGACCCTAGGTTATAACCATTAAGGAGAAGTTAAGACACTGTTAGGTAAAGGATCAAGGCTTATATGTAAAGAGACTAAGGCCGGAGCTGTCGTTAAAGGTAGCTGGATTCTGTCTATAAACCTCGATGAAGAAGAAGAAGAAGAAGAAGGAGAAGTTCCTGCTAGGGAGCGGCTATGGAGCTAAGATGATACAGTTCTTTCCCAAGTTATTTGACGTGTTCTTAAGCGGCTCTCTCCCTGCTCTATAGCATCGCAGGATCAAGTAGAACTATTAGGGTTGGATCCCTGGTAAATACTAGCCAAGCACTAGTCTGTAACACTTGGAAGGGTTTGTATACAGTAATAAACTGACTATTCGTATCAAGGACTACGTTAATAAGCCGCCCGAAAAACTCAGGTCACGTAACGGCAGTTAGGGATATGCCGGCAAATTGAAAGACTGCTAGAGAGTTAACGATACGGATCAATTTAACCGACACTTTTAAAGTGAAAGCTTGTAAAGGATTGTGGCGAAAAACTTTTTATAGGACTTAATAAACTCGGACCTCGACACAACAGAGTAATTAAGATTGAATAGGGTTAATTTGTTAATAATCTGGTTCAATTCAATATAAAAATCAACTGGAATTGACAGAGGTCTGGCTAGTTGACGAGGAGGAAATTTAATGGTAACTGGAAAAGATTAGTTAGCCACACTGACGTACACATACAAACTAAAAAACCGTCAGTGTTGGAATAGTATTGCATGTAATACAATAGATCAACTTTACTATAAGTAAAGTTGACCTTATTGAGAGTGTATTGCTTTATGCGGATTTACCGCATTAGGTGTAAGTCGAGTGCAATACTCTACACTTCATACTAGGGCACGATCTAAGTAATTGGCTATACAAATTACAGTGTAAACCGGCTAGCAGTCTTCCAAACCTAGAACAATACATACACCACCTAATCAATGCAATACTACTATTACTTCAACCAATCGAATCGACAACGTTATAACAATCTAAAGACCTGCGAATATGTAATGTATTTTTTATTACGATTATGATTTTTTATTTACCCAAATTTATTTCCTACAGCTAATAAATACGTTTTTCATTTTCATAATAGTTTCGATATTTAAACGAAGTAAGGTATTATAGAGCGTAGAAACCCCATTACTTTTCAGTAAGTTTTTAAAGCTTTAAGAGTTATAGGGAAGGATTTCTTCCGAAAGATGTGGGTATATTCCGTAGTGATGAAGAATCTAAAGCTATCCATGGAAAAAACTAACAATTTCACAAATAAAAACACTATAGAAGACTTATTTAAATATAACGAAATTTCAAATTTAGTAAATGAAGATAGTATTTGGGCGAGGTGGTCTTCGTGCTTTTTTAGATTATTCCAAAAAAAAAAAAAAAGATTGTCGATAAATACTTGATAAAATACGCGGTAAGGCTTAAAAGTACGATTTATAAATTTCTAAGTAAAAGCAGGCGAGTTTCTGAATCTTATAGGAACCTCCTTACTATATTCAACACCCGATAACGAATAAAAGTAAAACGATTTGTAAATTGTAAATATATCACAAGTGAAAAGAAGAATTGACTAGCGTTTATCATCAAGATAAACTAAGCTCTTCTTGAAAAATCGAAAGAATTTACCTGTAAAAACAAAAGATAACTATTTAATACCACGCACTTATTAAAATCTTTAAAGTTAACTATAACACAGCTTTTTTAACGTCGTATAATTTCCTTTATACGAAGAAAACTAGTAAGTCAAATAGGTACATATCATCAATATATTTAATACGATTTTAACCGGACAGGTTATCAAATTATTAGCTGACAAACGCGTCCTCTCAACGTAAAACTGGGTAACGGTATCGGTTTAATTAAACTTTTTACTACCTTTTAACCAAAGGTATCTTTATTATTTGGTTAACCGGAAAATGAACAGCAAGTACTAAATCCTTCTATAAGTCGGCGAACTTATCGCAAATTTCAGCTAGTTTGTATATACTAAAAACGTTGGTAAAATTAACATAAACTTTATATTTGGTTTCAAGTATTAAAACGTTGTCGGTAATCTTCATACCGAAGGCAAGCGGGAATTTCTTAACAAATACTTCTCATTGCTCCGCGAGATTTGGGTTTCGCGCGTTTTCAATGTATTTTTTAAGTATTGATAGGCTTTAGACGTTGCAATATTGTCGATTCGAATTATGGTCGAAGTAACAGTAATATTGCGTGGTCAGATAGTGAATGTATTGTTCTAGGTTTACCGGACCACCAACCGGTCTGCACTGTAATTTGTATAGCCAACTGTTTGGCCTGTGCTCTAAAGTAAAGTGTAACGTACTGTACTCGACTTACACTCAATGCGGTAAGTCCACACAAAACAATGCACTCAACTTGCAGTTTAGTATAGTTAACTTTACTATAAGTAAATTTGATCTACTGCACTACATATAATACTATTCCAACACTCGCGGCTTTTTAGTTTGTACATGCATGCCAGTATAGTTAACCAATCTTTTCCCGGTTGCTACAGAATTGCCTTCTTGTTAACCGGCCAGATCCCTATCAATTCCAGTTTACTTCCATACTGAATTACACGCAATTGTATGTAAATTGACCCTCATTTAGCCTTAATTTCTCCGCCACTCTAAGGTCCGAGTTTATCAACTTTTACAAAAAAAATTTCCTCTACAGCTCTTCGCAAGCCTTTACTTTAACTATGCCACTTAAACTGATTACTATGATTAGTCTCCAGGCAATCTTTCAATTTGCTAATACATTCCTATCCTTCATTATATGGCTTGAGCTTTCTGGGAAGCCTATTTACGTAGCCCTTAATATATATAGTTAACCTGTTACTATCTACAAACCTTTCTAGAGCTTTATTTGGCAATGCTTTCGTTATGAAGTTATCGGGATTATCTTTGTCGTCGATTTATGGGAACTCCTTAATTTCTATCCCCTTGTAAGCTTCGTGGAGTAACATTACGTCGATTATCAGGCGTTGTTAAATAGTAGTCCTTAATTTCGAAAGTTATTCTAAAAGGCTACTTAAGTCGGTATAAATTAATACCGGGATAAAAGGAATTTGTAACTATCTAGTAATAATATTAAATGTTTCCCATAATGCTATGCCTACGTTAAAGCCCACTATTATACCGTAGACTTCTAATACTAATACGTTTCGTATTATCCTTTTACATTTAACGAATAACCAGTGAATCATGTTACCGGTAATAATAAATTAATCTTTCCACTTATCTTCGTTAACGAGGGTTATTAGGAAACTGATTTGTAAAGATAAGTCGGTATTATTTATAAAAGACTCGTTTGTAAAGACTATTAACTTGACCTTCAACAAGTCAATTAGGATTATATTAATTTCGCGATCCAGGTTTTGCAACTATTATTCGAGCCTTTTATTTGAACGGTTTAAGTATTTATCCGTTAGCGTTTGTACTTGTGTTACGATAAATAAATTGTAAAAGGCTTCCGGTTAACATAAGGTAATAATATAGCTACTTCGAACTCGTTGTTTTTAAATATCGTTAAGCCCTAACTTCGTTAGTTTTGTTTTTTGTAACCAGGACAGCGTCCTAGCCCTTTCAACGAAAGCTAAATCCAGCGTTAATACTAAGTATACGGATTAACGATCTATTAAAGTCAAATGAGGTATTTCCAGTCAAATTCATTACCAGATTATAATTTCAAAACTTAAAGTCTTTAATCGCTTGATATTTAAATGTTATAAAACTAGCTATTTTAACGAAAAAGATATCTTTAGTTTACATAACTATTACGTCGAAGTCCTTCTTTTACGTTACTAGTAAATACAGTCGTATATTAAAGACTTTATTACTAACCGGAATTTAAAGTGCGATTGGTAGGTTAAAAATTAGTGGACGTTTGCTTTAGCTAATCCGTATAGTAGCTTGATACATCGTATTACCGTACTTAGAGGGTAGATGGTATGGAGTTTCTGTGGTAGTTTTAGTAATACAATCTGTTGTAAATTCATTCCTGACTGTATATAGGCTTAAGTTATATTACGGCCATTAAACGTAGACCTACCTGTAATTTTAGTTAGCATACTTGTTATCAAAACTACTCCTAAACATTAAATAATCTTTTCAATCGTTTTTTAATTTTGTAAAGATTTAGTATTTGCGTTTATTACCGTATTCTCAAGCGATTAAACATAATTTTTTCGTATGGGCCCCCCATAGCTCTTCCTTTAACCTCGTAAATAATTCTCGATTTGAAGATCGTAACGTTTAGGTTTTGAAAGTTAAAGTCGGTCTTCGAAACGAATCGTATAAATCCTCGAATTAGTATGCCGTTAATTTCGATCCTATTAATTTCTTCAAAGGGCTTGTCAAAGGTTTTGATAATTCTTTAAGCTGGGAGCTTTAATATTAAGTCCTCGTTATCCTTCTTTTTCCTATTTACCTAAGTAGTATTGTAAATATGCTTCGGTGTATATTCTTCTTTTTTAACGTTTTTATTTCTTCGGTGGTCGTTCGCGCCGGGAGCGTTTTATCGGCTTATCGATAACCAATGGATGAGGTTTGTATTGACTCGGTCGTTTGGCTTAAGAGGCTTAAGGGTATTTATCTTTAATACCTGTAATGCAGGGCTTAACCTAAATAGTTTGGAAGGGTATAAGACCGTTAATAGTTTGAATAATTACTTTAGAGTTTATGATACTTAATATTTTGTAAAAGCCCTTTTATTTACCTGGTTTCCGCCACATAAGAACTTTACTTTGTAATAGCAAAGTAAGTATGTCGATTGTTAATGGGCCGTTTTTGGTGTTAAGAGTGTTATTAACTTAGCGGCGTGCCGATTCTCCTCGCAGTTTCCTCAGGACTTTGCTATAGGCCGTAACCCGTTTTTGAGTACTTAACGAGGGCGGAAATTTACTCGTTAGGCGTAGGTACGCTTGTAAGACTAGGAGAGTTGGTACTAAACTGTTAGAGCTCACGGTGTCGTTAAGGCTTTTCATTATTGTTTATAGGCGTGCCTTCGGGTCCGTAAAGCTTTTAATTTCCAACTTTAAATTATTATAAGGTCGGCGAAATAGGCCGTATACCCTTTCAACCTTTTTAATACTTTAGTAAGCTTTTATAGGTACCTATTTATATTATATACTTACTATCTTAGCGTTTTCCTGAAATTTCACCGTAGCAAAGTTTGTACCGGTATCGTAAACGACAATGTTAGGTGGATACAGATACGTGTTAATTTACAATATCCTTAACGTTTCTTATATATCTTTTGCCGAAAAAGACTTTAAAAACTTAGCCCCGTAAAAAGAAGTTACGAAATCAACGACGTAAAGGACAGGCTTATTATCTAGGTAAAACTTATGAACGAAAATCTTATACTTAACGTTTTTATCATCGTTTAATGTAAAATTAAATTTCCGGGGGGCTTGGGTATATGTTTAGCAGTAGTAATAAAGCCTTCCAATAGGTTCTAGAATTAAGTATTTCCTATTTTTATATTTTACGGACTTAAGGATTTCATTTAACCTGTTAACGTCTAAGTACTTAAAACGCCGGTGTAATTAATGTATTTCCGGCTTCTTCAGGTTAAATACTATTACTTCCTGATTTTAAAAACAACACTATAGTTACCTTCAATTAAAGGCGGGTGAAAGCCTTTAGCTGTTTTTAACCAATTCGTCTATGTTAATATCAATGTTAACACTGAGGGTCTTTATATTTTCCAAGAAAAGTAGGAAAGGGGCAAGGAACTTAAGGATGTGAAACGTAATTACTCCTACAATAATTTGAATTACCGTTAGTTTTAATAGAAATACTCATTCTCTTGGGTTAAAAATAACTTTGGCCTTACCTGTATCGTAACAATTAATTTTCGTAGCTGTGGTATTTTCTCTTCGTAACGATACATACTGCAAATAGCTTCCTATTAAGTATTTTGTTACCCTTAGATCTGGCACAATACCCTAAACGTGTGGTCCGTATAACAATCGCGAAGATTAAAAGTATATAAGGGGTTAGGGGCTTGGTTAAAGCGAAAGTATTGGTTTTACTATTTAAACGGTATAAAAAGGCGTGATTGGTTAATTATTAGGCTGCCGTACCAAAAGTAGTGTTTTTGTATCATTTAATTTACTTGAAAGCGTCAATGACTTTAATTGGCTTATCGCCTTAAGCGTCTGCGATTTAATTAAAGTAATTCTATTTCGAAGCAATATGCTACTGGATATGGTATATTACTTTCCTATTATTACGTTCGGAGGGGAGGTGCCGAATTAACCAGTAACTAGACTTACCACAGACCCAATATTTCTTATTACTATTACGATGATAGTATTTACGGTTAACAGGTTCGCCTAAATCTTATTAGCTTTAGCGTTGTTACTACCTTCAGTTTGGGGCTAGTAAGCTAGACCTTAGGCTTTGTAGGTGTTTGTACTTGCGGTTAACGTAATTAACCACCATAAGGTCGTTTTTATCCATGTTAAGGAAGTTATCGGCTTGGGAGTATATAATAAGCGAGTTTTGTGCACGCGTTATTACGATGGCAAGCGAAGATTATAACTGGTTTAAAAAGCCTTCGAAAGTAGCATTTGGGTGTTGTAGGACGTATTCGAATTCGTTAACTTTCGTGATTACTATCAGTACCTGCTCGCGAAGTATAGCTTTGTTAGCGTGAGCTTTCCCTATTACTTTTTGGTATAACATTAATTTGGTAATTATTTGGTTGAGTTCGTTCATTAGTGTTTACTCTTTTTTTTTTCTATTATTGTAATTCAACTCATGGTAATATAATTTATATAATATTATGCGAGGTGGACGTTGTACTCGAAGTAGCTCTTTATACTATCGTAAATTTCACGAAACGTAGTGGCGCTAGTTAAAAAGGTCAAGTAATAGTCTTTGGCGTCCCTTGTAAGGATTTCGGAAAATAGTAAGTGAAAATCAAAAAGGATAAACTTTATTTACTTGTAAATGTTTAGAAAGGGTATTATCTTCGCGTTAAAAAAGTTATATGGCTTTTCGTCATACTTTTTTATATTATTCTAGATTTTGGCAAAATCTATATGGAGTTTATAGTTGATATTCACTATTTTAATAGGTCTTAGAGTAAGGTCGCAATAATCTTCCTAGCCGTAAGTAATATTTCTTGGCGGTTCGAGCCTTAGGGTCTTTAAGGCACGGTATTAAGGGTAATTACTAGTTGCTTAACCTAAGGGGTAAAGTCCTATGATAGAATCTGTGGTAAGCTTCCATACGTAGGATAACGTAAACGGAAAAGGGTTTTAAGGGGTTTGGCGACTGAATTGCTAAAGGGCGATAAGTATTTAAAGATTCTGGGAAACCTGGATATTTTGCTTAATTAACTAGTGTAAGGCGCCAATATTAATACCTCTAGCTGCGTTAGCAGCCTTTTCCTCATGTGCTCTACTGCCGCTAAAGATATACTTCGCGTTATTATATAAAGATATTAAACTGCTGAGCAGTTTAACAAGTTCTTTATCGCCATCACGTAAAAAGGCTTAACTTAACTAAAGGTAAAGTGGAGGTTTCATTAAAAGTGTATGTGGGCGTTAAAGTCCCTTAACGCTTTTCCCTTTCCTTTAGGGGTCTTGACGATTAGGGTTTTAAGGGCGTTTTTTAAGTTAAGCTAACTATAAGAGGGTTTCTACTAACTTAGTAAAACTTTCTTTTAGCACGCAAATATTTTAGAACTCCAGTTTTACTTTTAGTCTTAACTTAATGGTCTTTTAAATTGCCTTTTACATGTTAAAAATCCAATCGTTAAAAAACTTACGATACTTGCGAAAAGCGCGGTCAAAGTTTTTACCTTTATTATATTCTAAGATAAAGCAATCGACGAAACTGGTCAGATGCTTTTCGGTTAACTCTTCATCGACGTCGTATCCCCAAAAGTAGTAGTTATAAATTTTGGCGAAGACTGTTCCGAGGTTCCTGATTGTTTTTTTCTAGGCAGGATCGGTGATAGCTTAAAAGTAAAGGCTTGTGGTAGACATTTTAAAGTTTTGGCTTATATAGGATTTGTGAAGGCGTATAAGGCGAGGAACTTGGTGATCTTGGGCGTAGAGTCGCGCGATGTTGCTTTTTTTGGCGTAACTTATTGTTTTTGTTCAAAGCAGCGAACTTGACGATTAAAATAACGTAGTGAGTGAAAGAGAGTAAAATAGGGCAAAGGTTTAGTGTAAAGAGTAAGGTCGGAGGTTGTTTGTTATTAAAGGTCGTAGGTGAAGGGCAAAGGTTGTTATAGGCTATGAAACCTAGTCGTTTTTATTGTAGTAGCACCTGCAGTAATACTAACTTAGCCGTTTGCCAACTTGCCGAACTTTAAGACTTCTGATAATCAATATCAACGTCTTCAAAAAAGGTCAATAAAGATTTCTTAGTGTTTTCAATAGCGATACCGTCGTTACCTCTAAACTGCCGTGAAAACCAGCGTAGCTTAAAAGTCTTTTCTACTTATTGCTAGAAAAACCGGCGTAACAGTAAAGGCCCTTCGCAAGAATCCTTCCTTTACACTAGCCGCAGCATAGAGCGTAACAACCAGAAAGCAGCCTTTTCTTTTACTTGGCCAATCTGTTCTTAACCTAATAAGCACTGATCAGTGTTGGTAGGCATTAGACGTTGCAAAGTTGTCGATTCGAATTGTGGTCGAAGTAATAGTAGTATTGCGTGGTCAGATGGAGGATGTATTGTTCTAGGTTTGGCAGATCGCCAGCCGGTCTGCACTGTAATTTGTATGGCCAACTTCTTGGCCTGTGCCCTAGAGTGAAGTGCAGCGTACTGCACTCGACTTACACTCAATGCGGTAAGTCCACACAAAGCAATACACTCAACTTACAGTTCAGTATAGTCAACTTTACTGTAAGTAAAGTTGACTTACTGCACTGCATGTAATACTATTTCAACACTAAAGTTTTAAATAAAGGCGAACATAATATTTATAAAGATTTTATTAATTATAGGTTAACAGAAATCTTTTAAAAGGAGCAAAACTACGTTTTCTTTACTATCTTGACCATATCAGAATCCAATTTAAACTCCGATTTTATAAATAACATTTCGGGCGAGCTCGTTTTACTCGTAGCAACAAATACCTCATAATATTTATCAACTGTCTCGCTAGTTAAATACGTAATGCTATAGGTTATATTTCTTGGAAACCCACATTAACGTCTGGACGGGTCCGTTGTAGCTTATAAGAAAAAAAAGCGATATATTCGTATTTTATAATAATGTCTAGGCGTATAAATTGGGAAACTATAATTAGTGTATTAGTAAGATTGTAACGGTGAATAAAATAAGAATATTAGTCTTATAAGACTTTAACCAACTATTCGAAAGTAGGGAACCTACTTCGAGGCAATCGAATATGTATACCTCTACGGTCTCCTTAAAAATTCCAGACGTTCTATCCAACTCATGGCTATAAGTTAGAAATAAACATCTAGCCTTCATGATAAGCATTATTGAATGTCATATAACTCTCAAGATGATTCAACCCGGCAAAACGATAGTTTAGATGTAACTAGATAATTATTTGTTAAGTTACTACTTGATAATGCAAGCTCTATCTGTGCCCATATCAAAATAGAAAGTATAACTCAGGCTGGATAAATTTGTATAAATACATACACAAAAGAAGCGCAAGCTTTTTATAATCATTATTACTTCTTCATAAACGAGTTAAGCTATATATTTTCTAAATTTCACACAAAGTTAATTAAATTTTGATTAAAATGTATTTATGTATATATATACCGAATCCTCCGTTTTATAGTTCACGAAGATAACATCTTTGTTTCGTAGCAATCCTTTAGGTATTTGAAAAATGTATTGTAGGATTTTTACTTATACTTATAGCTAGTGCAGGTCCGATGGCTTGGTAATGTGACGAAACTCGCGATTTTGTTTATAAAGCTTGTTTTACTCTTTTGTGACGAGGAAGACGACTTAGTATTGCTTTGCTTGAAATAGTTAATATTCGAGTTAAATTGAATGTTATTAATACTTTTACGTCGGCAGCTACGATTGTAGTACCGGTTACGATCGTAACGACTATCATTATTGCGATGGCGACTATCGCAGTCGCCGCAGTAATTATCGACACAACGCCTTTCGCGACGCTTATTACAAACTTCGCGAAACTTATACTCGCGATCTTGAATACGATAACCACCTTTGCCAAAATACTTATTATACTTATTTTAATTTTTATATTCCGGTTTGGCTTTTCCTAAAATATACGCGAGTAGTATTTCTCACGCCCTTCTTTAAAAATAGGCTTATATAAAGAGTGTCAACAGTTTGCAACCGTTAGTAAAATAATCTTAACTTTTTCGATTTTAGTTTTATATCCTTGCAAAATTTACTTATTATTAGAAGGCTGTAGAATTTTCTAAATAGGTAGGTTGTAAAAGATCCAACTGGTGATTATAACGCTATCCCAGTTTTTTTCAGTGTCATAGAAAATACCTACGACTCGTGAATATATTAGCTTAATTGATATATTTTCGAAAGATATATCCGTCTTTTATAAAATCCTGCCAAGTGAAAGTCAATTTACGAACTTCTTTAGTAACTCGGCTTTGGAATAGTAGTGTTTGCAATTCAGTAGGTCAACTTTACTTACAATAAAAATGACTATACTGACTAAAAGTTAAGTGTATTGTTTTTTTATAGGCCTACTATATTGGCTGTAAGTCGAGTACAGTATACGCCCACTTCATACTACGGTACGAGCCAAGCAATTTGCCATACAAATTACTACACAGACGGGCTAGCGGTTTACCAAACCTAGAACAATACATCCACTACTTAACCACACAATACTACTATTACTTCGACCAATCGAATCGACAACGTTACAATATCTAAAACCCTACCAACACTGATTAAT
Source organism: Anisogramma anomala (assembly GCA_038502455.1). Lineage (NCBI taxonomy): Eukaryota > Fungi > Ascomycota > Sordariomycetes > Diaporthales > Gnomoniaceae > Anisogramma > Anisogramma anomala. The sequence continues at coordinate 11,135,717 of JASMMZ010000004.1, read as the reverse complement.
GTTTATTAGGTTAAGCATAAATAAGCCAAGTAAAATTAAAAGGCTATTTTCCGGCTACTCTTTATGTTAACAAACAGCGACTAGGATAGAGAGAATATGCTTACGAAAGGCCTTTATTAATACTGCCTCAGTCCACAACGGCAGGAAAACAGAGAATAATTTTGGATTACGCTAGTTTACAACGGTAATCTAGAAGTAAGCAGCGGTATCGATACTTGAAAATACCACGAAATCTTTACGGATCCTTTTAAAAAAAAAACGTTAAAATTAACTGTTAGCAATCTCAAAGTTTGGAAAGTTGGCAACCACCTAAGTTATTATTACAGCGGGTACTACTATTGTACCAACGACTAAGTCTTACGGCCCATAACTTTCAACTCTCAACCTCTACCTATGATAATAAACAACCTTCAACTTTACTCTTTATACTAAACCTCTCCCCCTTCTTCTTTCTTTTAATTTTTCCTATGCCAATTTAATCGTTAAAATTGCTGTTTAGAGCGAAAATACTAAGCCGCGTCGAGAAAACCTCGTTACGTAACCCAACGCCATGTCGCTAAGTTCCCACACGATTTTACGCCATAATATCAAGTTCTTCGCTTAACAAGTCCAATACAAGACGGAACGTTTAAAATATCTACTATTAGTGCTTATTTTGGAGCCATCACCGACCCCGTTAGGAAATAGGTAATAAAAGCCCTTGGAATTGCCTTTATCAAGTATTATGACAAAAATAATTTAGGTATAAAATATCGACGAAGATTCAATAGAAAAGTATATAATTAACTTCTTCGGCTATTATATCATGAATTATAACAACAGTAAAGATCCTAACCGTGTTTTTCGTAGGTATTATAAATTTTTCAACAATTAAACTATTAATATATAAAATGCAATTTAAAAAGAGGTTAAGTCGAGGCTTAACTTAGAACTTAAGTAACGAGGGATTTACATACCAGTATAAGCTGCTATAAAACTAGTATAAACCTTTTTCGACTTATTTCAGCTTAGTAATGCCCTTAAAACCTACGCCCAAAAGTAAAGGCTATTAAGAAACCTTAACGCCTCCATACACTTTTTAGGAGACTTCCTCTTTACCTCTAGCTAAGCTAAACCTCTTTACGTACTAACAATAAGAAACTTGTTAACTTTCTCAGCAGTTTGACAGCTTGACGTAATAGCGTGGAGTATACCCTTAGCATCATCAGAAAACGTAAAGTAGTAGCCTTTAACGCGGTTAAGAATATTAACGTGAAAGCTCTTTACCAGTTAATTAAGTAAAATCGTTAACCCTTTTAACATTCTTAAGTCCCTATTACCCCTTGGCTCTTTAATCAGAATTGTCAAGCTCTTTAAAAAATCTTTCTACGATAGGTTTACCTACACGCACGATCCTACTATAGGTCTTATTATAGGACTTTACCCCTTAGTCCAAGCGACTGGAAATTACCCTTAATACCGTTCTTTGGAGACTTTGAAGCTTAAACTGCTAAAAATACGCCAATAAAGACTAGGATAACTATTGCGACCTACCCCTAAAACCTGTTAAAATAGTTAACATTAATTATGAACTCTTCACAGATTTTGTTGAAATTTGAAACGATATGAAAAAGTATAACGGAAAGCTTTACAACCAACCCCCTTGACATAAAAATAATCCCTTTTTTAAACATTTATAAGTAGATAAAGATACTCCCCTCTAGTTTTTATTCATTATTTCCTAGAATCCTTACAAGGTACGTTAGGGACTGTTACCCATCCTTTTTAACTCGAATGACTATTTTTTGCGAAGTTTATGATAGTATGAAAAGCTACTTCGAATACAATGTTTACTTTGTCTAATATCATACGAATTACGCTACTATAAGGTGGACCACGATAATAGCGAAGAAAAAGAGAAGTAAATACCAATAGATATACTAAACTAGATGCCTAATAAGTTAATGTTATGTTAACAAGTAATGGGGAAAGCCTACGATTGCGAAGTTACACTTCATAAGTAGGTATGAGTAGCTATTACGGGTGTTAGCGAGTTTAAATACGATTTACAACATTGAGATACTACTTGCGAAGGCTCTTTTAACCAGTTACACTCTTCGTTGGCAACTATAATAACGCGTATACTACTCGTTTAGTATATACTCTTTACCCGGTAATTCATTTAATATAAATAAATAAAAACCTTATGGTAGTTAACTATATCGACTGCATATACGGCTATAAGCGCCTTTAACGCCTAAGGTTAAACCCATCGACTTTAAAATAGAGGTTAAAGATATACTGACGCTAATAACGTAAGAATTGAAACGAACCTGTGAACCAAAAAAATATTATCGTAATAATGGTAAAAGAAATTAAATTCAAAGTAAATTTAATTGTTAATAAACCTACCACTCTTCTGCTGAGCGTAATAACTAAAAGGTAATATACAATATTTAGTACCCTATTACATTGAAACAAGACAGTTTGGATTAAATTACAGGCTATAAGGGTGACAAGCTTATTAATAGCGACGATGCCCCTAAATAAATCAAGTGATATAAAGATATAACTCCTACTGCAGCTTAATAACTAGCCGACCACGTCTTTTTATACCGTTTAAAAGGCAAAAAACTTTACATTTGCCTTAAATAATCTCATAACCCTTTAAACACCTTTAATATTTACGATCGTTACACGAATCATACGTTTTAAGGTATTATATCAGATATAGGGGAAATAAGTTGCTTAATAGAAAGTTATTTGCAACACGTGGTATTACGAAGAGAAAATACTATAACCATTAATATCGATCGTTACGATTCTATAAAAACTAAATTTAACTTCAAACTAGGTAAATGATTATCGTTAATAAAAATAACGGTAATTTAAACTGTTGTAAAACCAATTACATTTTATATTTTTGAGTTCCCTATCAATTTTCTTTTCTTTAAATAATACCAAGTTATTTGGCGTTAATTTCGACGTTAAAACTAACAAGCTAGTAAAAAGCGACCAGAGGTTCCCCACGCCTTTAAATAAAAACACATATTGTTATTTTTTAGAGCCTAAAGGCAATGATATTAAACCCAACAGAGTTGGAGATACGACAATTACATCGAAATTTTAACTATCCAGCTATTAATAGTTTATATAAAGTTCTAAAGTGCGTAGGGTATAAAAAAGGGAATACTTTGTTTTGAAGAACATCGAAAATATTTATTACCACTAATAAATATATATAAAAACTCCCTGAAGATTTAAGTTTATGCTAAAAGACTATAAGGATTTTAATTGCGAGGTCTTAATGAATGTATTTTACTTAGATAATAAGCCTGTTTCTTACTTCATTGACTTTGTAACCTTATTTTACGAAACTAAGTTTTTAAATTCCCTTTCAGCAAAGGATAAGTGGGAAACGCTAAGAATACCATGGATTAATACTTACCTAAGCTTACTCAAAGTCATCGTTCTCAATGCTAGTACTAACTTTACAGCGGCGGAATTTCAAGAAGAAACTAAGATAATGGGAATTTAATGCAAATGAGTATCTTTAAAGGTAAACTAAAGTATTGGGAAGATTAAAAGGGTATACTCACTATTTCTCCAAGCGTATAATATCCTTATATTAGAAATTAAAAACTCTACGGATCTAAAAGCACTCTTTTAAATGACGGTAAAAGGCATGAACGATATTTGAAAACCTAATAGCCTAGTACCAACGCTGCTGGTCTTTAAACCGTACCCACGCCTGACGAGTGAATCTCCGCTATTGATAAATACCTAGGAATGAGTTATGGCCTACGTTAAAGTACTAAAGAAATTACGAAAGAAATCGGCACGCCGCTAATTTAACAACACCTTTAACACCAATAATTGCCATAAAATTATTGGCGTATTTGCTTTGCCGTTGGTAAGTAAAGTACTCGTATAGAGAAATCCGGAAAAATAAAAAGGCCCGTACAAAATCTTACGTATTGTTAACTCTAAGGTAGTTGTTAAAACTAATAACGACCTTATAACGTTCTGTACTACTTAGGTTAAGCTCTATATTTGGGAAACTAATGATAAAGACCCTTAAATTAAGTGGCCGAGTTAATACAAACCCCTTTTACCCGTAGTCTACAGATTCATAAAATACCGCCGGCGCAAAAAACCCTCAAAGAAAAAGAATATAAAAGAATAGGAAAATATACTGGGCCGTATTGATAATATTCCTTAAGTAAGTAGAAAAAAGAAAAATAACCAAGATTTAGCATTAAAGCTTCAAGCATAAAGTATTATTAAAACCTTTGTTAAACCTTTGAAGAAAGCAATAAAGTCTATATTAACGATTTACCAACCCGAAGGGTCGTACAATTCGTACCGAAGGCCGACTTCAATCTTTAGAATCCAAATATTACAATCATTAAGTCGACAATTATTTACGAAGTTAAGGGTGAAACTATGAGCCGGTCATACAAAAAATCATGTTTAATCGCATGAGGATATAGTAAAAAAGTTAAAAATCAAACTCTTACGTAATAGCTAATAATTAAGAAAATCATTTAGGATTTTGTAATTGCTTTAACAAGAGGTCTATTAGGTAGAACTAAAGCTAAATTTATACATAATAGCCGTAATATAACGTGAGTATATATATTATTAGTAACCGATTAACAACAGATTGTACGATGAAAATTACCATAGTAATTATGTATTATCTACTCTCTGTGGACGGTACTACTATATATTAAGCCTTTATTTCGATTGACTGAAGTAGGTGTTAATTAGTTTCTAACTTATAAGTCGCACTTTAAATTACGACTAATAATAAAGTTTTCAATATATTATACATGTTCATTAGTGGGTGAAAAAAATATTTGGGTTTGATTGGTATATAAACTAACGACACCCTTTTGGTTAAAAAGGCTATTTTTGTAATATCAGAAGATCAAGAGATTAAAAACTTTAAGTTTTAAGATTAGAAGCCGGTCACGATGCTAATATAGGATAATAAATTTCATTTTAAAGAATCGTTAATACATATAGTTGGTTTTAATACCGGTCTTAACTTTCGCCAAAAGGGTGAAGACGTTAACTTAACTATAATAGACAAGACCAATGTAGCTAAGGCTTAATGGTACTTGTAATAGCGTACTCGTAGCAGCTATATCGCCACCCTATATTAACTAGAGGCCTTTTACAACCTATTCATTACGGAACAAAAATAGGATTTAACGGATTACGACTTTAACCGGTTAAATGAAAGGCTCGAATAACAAATGCAAAACTTGGATAAAGGGATTAATATAATTCCAATGAACTTACCAAGACATAAGTTAAGAATCTTTTTAAACGGGCTTTTTTTACATAATACCAATGTTGGAATAGTAGTATTTACAGTGCAGTAGGTCAATTTTACGTACGGTAAAGTTGACTATATTGACTGCAGATATATTGTATTGTTTTGTGCGGGCCTACTATATTGTGTTCAAAGCAATTATAGTGTTCACCCACTTCAAACTAGAGCATGGGCCAAGCAATTCGCCATACAAATTACTGTGCGAACCGACTAGAGGTCTGTCGAACTTAAAATAATACATTCACTACCTGATTACTGTAATACTACTGTTACTTCGACTAATCTAATTGACAACATTATAACTTCTAAATCTCTACTAACACTGATTAGTGCTTATTGAGTTAAGCATAGATAAGCTAACTAAAAGAAAAGCCTACTTTCGGGTTACGCTTTACGTCAACAACGGCGGTTAGGGTAAAGGAAAGATTCTTACGAAGAGCCTCTATTAGTATTACGCCAGTCTATAATGGCAGGAAAATAGGAAACACTATTAGGTTACGCTAGTCTATAACGGCAATCTAAAAGTAAGCGACGGTATCATTACTAAAAAATACCAAGATATCTTTACAAATCTTTCTGAAAGATGTTAAGATTAATCATTAGAAGTCTTCAAGTTCGGCAAATTGGCGAACGGTTAAGTTGATACTACTACGAATGCTACTACTATAAGAAAGACGAGTAAGTCTTACGGTCAAGCAACGAACAACCTTCGACCTTTACCCATAATAACAAACGACCTTCGATCTTGCCCTTTACATCAAACCTTTTCCCCTCCTACAAACATTTTAATCGTTAAGATAGCTGATTAAAACGAAAACATTAAGAATCGTTAAGTCGCTCCAAAAAATCTACGTCGCGCGACTTAAATCCAAGTCCCCAAGTTCTTAAGCGACTTTAAGCCAAAACCTCATAATGGCATTTAGTTAAAAGTAAATAAAAGCAATACAAACTCTCGGACCCCACTTTACCAAATATTTCGCCGAAAACCTTTAGGGGTACGACGTCGAAGAAAATTTGACGAAAAAGTACTTGGTTAATTTCGTTAACTTTTATATTATCATCCATGATAAATCTGAAGACTTCAACCGTAGTAACCATGCTTTTCATAAATACTATGAGTTTTTTACCTACTATACTATTAATATACAAAAAAGGATCTCAAAGGGTATTAAGTTAAGTTAAAAGGAAGAACTTTAATAAGAAAGGATTTAAATATTAGGGCAAAACCCTACTAACTTAGCAAAAACTTTTTATAGTTTGTCTCAATTTAAAAAAATACCCTTAAAATCCACGTTTTAAGGGAAAGGGTATTAAAGATCCTTAACACCCTTACATTCGTTTTAGGGAACCTCCATTTTACCCTTAACCAAGTTAAATCTCTTTATGCTCTAGCCATAAAAACCCTATTAACCTATTTGGCAACCCGGCGCCACTATATAACAATGTAAAGTACGCCCTTAGTGGCGGTAGAGCACGTGAAGAAGTAAACGTTAACGTGGTAAGAGGTATTAACATTAGCATTTTTTACCAGTTAATTAACCAAAATCGACAAGTTACTTAAAACCTTTAAACCCTTATTACTCCCTAGCTCTTTAATCTTCCAATAATCCAAAATTCTTTTTATGGCAGGTTTGCTTATACGTGCGAACCCACTATAGGTCTTACTACCAGACTCTACCCCTCGGGTTAAGCGATTGACAGCTACCCTTAATACCGTGTTTTAAAGGTTCTGAGGCTTAAACTGCCAAGAAACAATATTAAAAAAGTTTGGGATAAATATAGCGACCTGCATTTAAAACCTATTAAAATTTAATATTATCTATGAATTTTTCATAGATTTCGCCAAAATTTCAAACGATATAAAAATGTATAACGAAAAACCCTACAACCTTTCCAATACGAAAATAATACCCTTTTTAAATATCTATAAGTAAAAAAAGGTTTCCCCTTCTAGTATTTACTTACTATTCCTTGAAACTTTTACAAGATATACCAAAAACTACTACCCAACTTTCCTAACAAAAACAATCACCTTTTGCGAAGTCTACGATAATATAAAAGTCTACTTCGAATACAACTTCCACCACACATAATACCATATGAACTGGGCTACTACACGATTAACAACGATTATTTCAATAAAACGCACAAAATACTATTCAATATACTTAATGAAATGCTTAATAAGTCAATATTATATAAGTAAATAATAGGGAAACCCTACGATAACGAAACCACACTTTGCTAACAGGTACAGGTAACATTTACAGGTGTTAACGATTTCAAATACGCGCTATAACACTCAAATACCACCTGTAAAAGCTTTTTTAACTAGTTACATTCCTCTCTTACAACTGTAATAACGCGTATATCAAACTCGTTTAATATGTACCCCCAAAACGGTAATTTCCTTAACGTAAATAAAAAAGACTTCACGATGGTTAACTACGTCGACTGTAGGTACGGCTACGGGTGCCATTAACGCATAAGGTTTGGTTTATCAACGATAGACTGAAGGTAATAGCAACGTTGGCGCTAACAGAACCAAAATTTAAGCATATCTGCTAACCACAAGTACTATCGTCATAATAGTAGCAAGAAGTATTAAATCTATAGCAAGTCTAACTGTTAGTCAACTTGCTACCCCTTTACCAAATGAAATAACAAAAAGTTAATGTACTATATCGAATACCCTACCATTTTGAATAAGGTTATTTAATTTAAATAATTAACTTCGAGGGCGACAAGATAATTAACGGTGATTATACCCTTAAACAAAGTAAGTAATATAAAGATATAGCTTCCATAGCGGCCTAATAATTAGTCGACCATACCTTCCTATGCCGTTTGAGCGAGAAGAACCTTTATATTTACCCAAATTAAGCTTTTAACAACGAATACACCTTTAACCTTCACGATCGTTACGCGAACTATATGTTTGAATATATTTTGCTAAATACAAGGGTAATAAGGTACTAAACAAAAGGCTATTTACAATACATGACACTATGGATGGAAAACACTAAATCTACTCAAATTAATCGTCAAGATACTAATAAGACTAAAGTTAGCTTTGAACCAGGCGGACAACTATCTTTACTAAAGATAACAGTAATTTAAACCGTTATTAAATTGATTATGTTTCATATATTTAAATAGTTATCCTATTTCTTTTTCGCTTAAAGGTTATAAAGGCTATTTACGTCAATATTAACGTTATCTTTGATAAACCGGTTAAAAACGGAGAAGGATTTCCCCCCCCCCCCTTTAAGTAAGCATATTTATGATTTTATTCTAAAGGTCCGAATTTAATGATATTAAACCTAAAGGACCCGGAAATATACCAATTATACTGTCGATTTTACCACTTAAACGTTAATAAGTTGCATAAAATCCTAAAATCCGTAGGGAATAAAAATGTGAGATACTTTACCCTAAAAATCATTGAAAAGCTGTACTACTATTAACTGATATATATTTGAACCCCATGTAAATTTGAATTTATATTAAAAGGCGATGAGAACTTTAACGGGAAGTTTTTTATTAATATGTTGTATGTAGGTAACAAGCTTATTTTTTACTTCGTTAACTTTGTAACCTCTTTATATCGAGCCAAATTTCTAAAATCACGTTCGGTAAAAGATACGTAGGAAACGATCAGGATGCTATATATCAATCCTTATTTAAACCTAGTTTATGAAATTGTTCACAATACCGGCACCCAATTTACGGATGCAAAGTTTTTAAAAATATCAAAGTAATGGGTATTTAGTGTAAACAAGTACCTATAAAGGCTTATTAAAGCATAAAAAGATCAAAAGAGAATACTTACTACTTCTCTGAACGTATAATATCCTTACGTTGGAAATTGAAAGTTTTATGGATCCGGAAACACGTTTTTAAATAATGGTAAAGGACTTAAACGATAATATGAGCCCTAAAGACCTGGTACTAACATTAATGATCTTTAAAACGTACCTACACCTGACGAGTAAGTCTTCGCTATTAGTAAGTATCCAAAAGCGAGCCGTAGCCTACAGCAAAATATTCAAAAACCTGCAGAAAGAATAGGTACACCGCCAGGTTAACGATACTCTTCATAGTAGGAACGGTCCTATAATAATCGACGTGTTTATTTTACCGTTATAAAGTAAAGTTCTTGTTTGGCGGAAGCTAGGCAAATGAGAGGGCTTATATTAGATTTTAAGTATCACCAACTTTAAAATAGTTATTATGTAAAGGGACTGTGGCCGGAGCTGTCGCTCAAAGTGGTCGGATTTTGTCTATAAACCTCGATGAAGAAGAAGAAGTCCCTGCTAGAGAGCAGATATGGAGCTAAGATGGTACAGCCCTTTCCCCAGTTATGTGACGTGTCCTCAAGCGGCTCTCTCTCTTCTTTAAAGCATCGCAGGAGTAAGTAGAATTACTAGGGTTGGATCCCTAGTAAATACTAGTTAGATACTAGCCTGTAACATTACCCTTAAATACACTTTTGTCGTTTCTTTCCCCATAATTTTATTTTATGATATTGTAGTGTAAGGCACCATAAGTATACGGAAGGTACGCGCGCTTTTTAGAATAACACGGTTTCGTGTGAAAGGTATCAGGCCAACGTTATGTGGAAGAGATTTTAACTCCCTCTTTTTCCTATAAGTAATCCGTAAAATCTTAATTATAAAAGATGAAATTTTCTTTTTCCTTCAACCTTTAACTTTTCCATGTAATAGCATTAGTATTTACAGTTATTAATATAATATTTGTTTGTTTTACACTCTTAGTATTCCCTTTATTAACATGACGATAAATCCTCAGCTTACCACTAAAGTAGATAAATTTATTAAAGATTTGATTTTTATGCTTTCAAGCTATTTGGTCTTTATAAACGGATATAAATTCCCCTATCTTAAAAGCTATCAATATGTACCCTAAAGGAATTATAGAATAGATATGTTTCAAATACGTTTATGAAATGACGTATAATCCCAGAAAGTTTTGCTAAGAGACCAAAAGTAAGTGGTTTTAATAGCCGTGAGGAAGTTATTAACAAATAGCTAAACATTAGGGTTCGGTGTCGCTTCTATTCCATTAAAGCCACGGGTCGTAGTTTTGGTTATACGTGTACACTGTTCAATTTAAACCCGGATATAAATAAAGTTTTTGAGGAATTGTTAAAGGCGTGTTTGGCGTTCAACTTTTAAAACCGGAGTAAGTTTACGTACCATAAGCCGCTCCCTGGGTACTAACAAGCGGCTAAAAAACGTGTAAACTTAGGTAATCGCCGCCAAAAATGCTATAAGAGTTCGTCGTGCTACATAACGTAAGGTCGATACCCAAGGCGAGATGGTTTTATCCCCGCCACTCCTTTGCTACCTGGAGGCTCACGAGCCGTACAGTTAATAAATAAGAAACGTGATGTTTGGGTAAGTTTTTTATAATTGGGGAAAAACGTGGGGGATCGTGATTAATGAGTAGTTAGGAAGCGTTATTAAAAGTAATACAAAAGCTCATTGAGGTTTCGGAGCATATTAATAATAAATAGGGTTATATAAATATTGAATTAAGTTAAATTATTAAAATAAGTAAGAAAAGTTTAGGTAATAACTCGGATTAGGACTTTAAAGATATGTTTAAGTAAATAGGAGCCCGGTTATAGTCGTTCGTTTTTCGCCTTTATTAATATTAATACGTTTGTTTAGTATCCTTTACTAGCTGTTTATACGTCATTCAGTTTGGTAAAGTAAAGTATAGAATTATACCCGTTTATAGGTTAAGTGTAAAGATCTATCGTTATATTTAACTTGTTTGTAGCACGATTCAAAGGTATTGAATATTACGATATTGGAAAGGTTTAAAAGCGGCTTTTACGTTAAGTTCATATAACCTGCCTATTGAACCGAAAAAATTATATTAATTAGTTATAAAGTAAGGTACATCCGACTTAAGGTTTATTACGAACCCGAAATATATTTTCGACGTAGTATTTTGATTTCGCTCTATTATCATCGTCTTTAATAATTATAATTTATGGTTACAAGTATCGTGTTTATTAGTTTAAGAACGGATCCGAAACGATTCGAACGAGTTAATTTATATAAAATCGAAGATATTTCCCGCTCGGTACATTAATTTTAAAAACTTAAAAGTCAATTACACGCGTTACCTAGCACTTATTATGAAATTAGCTTAATCTTTTAAAGAATTCGTCTCACTTGTAATTTTTGAGGATAAGTCACATGTCATCACCGACTCGAAAACATTTTGAGGGGAAATACCATTTATTAACGGCTTTCTCCATACGTTATTATGTAACTTTTAATACGGCTTGTACAAATTCTGCAACTTCGCGGATCTGTTAAATAAAGTCCTTAGCCTTTACGCGTTATATCGTTATCGAAACGAAAAAAAAAAAAAATTATATCGGTTAAATAAAATTAATGTAATAATTATAGGTTATGAAAAACGGGTTAATATCGATAGTTGTCGTATTCTTATTATACAGTATTATTTAATAATCTGGTAATAAAAGGTTTTAGTCGAATTATATATAAACTATAAATAAACGTAAATACATAAAAACATTTTAATTTACGCGTTCGGATACGCTGTTAATTTCGGGGTAAAATGTTTATTTAAGCTCTGCTTAACCTTAGTTAGGTCGTAAAGTCGTTTTTAAAACCTATTAGTCCAATTCGAACCACAGTCGTTAATAAACGTACGTGGAAAACCATAAAACCATTAATAACAATTAAAAAACCGTTTTGTATAAGCCTCGACGTTTATAGTAATTATAGACTTAAGGGTAACAACTTTTTTTAAGCAATTCGTAATAACAATAAGGTAACGTGAATTACCTTCGTATTTATAAGGTTAACTAATTATGAAGTCGATAGAAAACTCATTTTAAAGCTGTTTGAAAATCGGGAGAAGTTTAAAGAGATTTTTTCGACGGTGTTTCCAATAGTTTATACGGCTATAAACGTCGTAATTACGGAAAAAGCGGCGGACCATACTATATAAACCTGGTTGAAAATACGTTTCAGAAAAAATAACAATAATAGCGTCGCGACCTAGGTAACCAGTAAAAAGCGAATCGAACGTAACTTAATTTAACGCTGTAGTAAACAGCTTGTAAATAGATATCTAAATACGGTTTCGAAAACTTAAAATTTTATCGTTGTTTACCCGGTATTTCGAAATTAAAACCTTTAACATACGGTTATTGTTGGTACAAATATCCGTTAGAAAGTGTCGGTCGCCTATATGTACCATACGTACTAGGTGAGAGTAAACGATATCGCGTGTAATAACGGCATCCTAATAACTTTAAAGGTCGACGTTAGTAAAAAGTTTACGGTTTTTTAGAATTGATTCGCTGGCGACGGTTAACTAGGAGACGTACGTATGCAGAAGCGGTTTAAAAGCAGATTATTCGGGACGTAATACCTAAAGTTTTCGGCCTAGGTAATGTGGGTCCGAAAGGCCCTTAGAAATATCCTAATTTTGTCGTAATAATATATCGAGTCATGCGTAATCTATTACTTTATTATATATCAATTGGAAGCAAAATTGCGAAAGGTGTTTAAATTAGCAGACTTATCGTTCAGAAAGCTGCCGTGTCATTATAAATTATTCAAAGTTTTTAAAATCCGTTAGGATAATAAACGAGCGCGCCGTGCCTTGAAGCTTCGTATTTTATACTTTTAAATAATTTATAATCCTAAGTAGCTTTTTGTCGTGGATTTCGTAGTTATATTCAGCGAGAGATAATCTACGGAAGTAATACGTTATTAAAAGTAGGTTATCGTGGTCGTCACCTTAAAGAAAGTAGTCTTTTAAGGTCTAATTAAAATAGTCTACTTTGAGGAAGGTATCGCGGTTGGGATTCCATTAGGTGAATACGGGTTCAGATGGAAAACTAAGTTTAAGCTGCTCGAAAACATATTTTTTCAACCCCCCAATGAAATAAAGTACTTTTATAGGTTAACCGTAATAATAATTCAATAATCGACAAATAATAGCGAATAAAATAACGATAAAAATTTACGAACCCTAAAAAGCCCCGTATTTTTAAAACCGTCGTAGGATTCGTTTATTTCCGGATAACGCGTAATTTCACTGGTTTTATACGGACGTCGACGCCGATTTTGATAACGAATACCAGGTATTTAGAAATGTTTAGGTTAAGTTTCGCGGCGTTTAATACAGTAAGAATTTATTTAACTTTAGCTATATAGTCGTCAAAGGTCAAAAAATATCGAAAAAAAGGTGTAACGAATCATTAGAATATCGTTAAAAGGTAATGGTGGCGTTAAAAAATCTGGAAGAAGTAACGAGTTATTTAAAAAATCCAAAACGTATGCGAAATATATATTTTTTTCTCTATAATACAAAGCTTATAAAAAGTATCATTAATATTTAACTTAATAAACCACTTAACTTACGAAATGTTTGTAATCGTCTTTTTAATAAAAGGAGCTGGTAACGATTTGTCCTGGTAATAATATTAAACTTATGATAATCGACATAAAATCGTAACCCCTTTTCAGGGTTTTTAATAAAAAGGACTAAAGCGCCCGTTAAAGAGTTATTTACTTAAATATAACCTTATTTAAATAATTCGATTGACGTTTTATGTAATACGAAAAGCTTTTTACGCAAAATACCGTATAAAGAGCCCTACAATACTTCCAAAAGTTAGCCTTAGTTATCGGTACGAAGGGAAATCTCGTAATCCGTTCCAAGGCAATAAAAGGTTAATTTGTCGTTGAGGGTTTAATCGAACAAGGGTACTAATTTCCTAAAATTAGTAGGAAATTTGTCATAAACGGAAATAAGTGGTTTCGAGGCGAATATTTTATTAATATTTTCGAGGGAAACGGTAACAAATTACGTGCTAATAGTTCGGTTTTTACGGGTCTATTATAAAAAATCGTAAAATACAACGGCGCCAACCCCTTTCGGCACTTTTTAGACGGGCGTAAACTTTTGTTTTCAAATACGGTAATTACTGGTTTGTTTTAAAAGTAATATATATTTCGCGACTTCGTAAATAACTTATTAGTATTTTATTTAGGCTGTACTTAAAATAACGTCGTATTATAAGAAAAAAACGACGTAGGTTTATATCAGGTAATAGTATTTATCGAAGTCGTCGTTTAAATAGGTTATAAAAAATAAGTCGTAAAGGAAAACCGGATATATAAAACGTAACTTCATCGAGTTATTATAGGAAAATAGAAAAACTCGGTAACTTTGAAAAGTTAGTAAACTACTTAATCGCGGCGTTATAATATTTATAGCCTATATTTATTAAAATACATATAAAATTAATTAAATTATAAAGTAAATTTATTTTAAACGGAACGTTATTTGAAAGTTAGAGCGAGGTTATTAAGTTAAATTAAAATTTTACCAAATTTTATACGCGACTATAAATAAAAGTTACGCTTTTTCATTTTCGAAATCAATAAGGTTTTCGACCGAAGTAAAACGAATTTTTATAACGGCTTTATCGTTAAAGCCGCTCAGTCGTTACGCCGGGTTTTATAAATAGGTACGGATCCAGTAACCGTTCCCTTCGTAACGTAAGTATAACCTGAGGTTTTTACGGCGGGATAATTTTGCATAGTTAACTCAGGCGGCACGTTGCTTGGAAACGGCTTCGAAAGGCATTTACGCTAGTTATAATAATATCGCCTTAACTATTTCGAGCGGGCGTATTACCGCCGTTATTTCTACCGTAAAAGGCGTTTTCGTTGGCGATAGTATTAATATCGCTGTAACGAGTACGGAAATTATAAAGACGCCCATCGATAAGTTAAATACAAGCGACCTATTTATTATATTCCGCTGACATATAGAGGGGTAATAACGTATTGGTAAATGTATTATTAATAGCTCCCTTTAAAATAACGAGTTTAACAATGGATTTCTTGGCTATGTCGCTGGATTTCACGAGTAAAGTTTTTTAAACGTTTTAAAAAACATAAAATTGTATACGAACTCCTTATTTTATATACTTAAACCGAACGATAGTTACTTTAGTCGCATTAGGATCGTAGTAGTGGGTACAAAGTATAGCTATAAAGGCATTGGGGTCGTTAATACCACCGTCGACTTCGGGGGCATAATAACTTTTTATAACGGTTTTCGCGGAGCATTTTAGCTATTAAAAGATAACGTAAAAATGGTTTTTTTTATATTAATAGACTTTTGGTTTCGACGTAACTTACGAATTATCGTAGCCTTTTATATCAGGAAACGTAACTTAGTACTGGAAAACTTAACCGGCTAATTGAATAATTTATGTTTAGGTCGGTAACGACCGTCGAAAGGGGTATTAATATTGTAATCGGAATTAAAGGAGTCGTCGTTATTGGGAAGTTAGCGCGGTCCCTAATAGGGAGTAGTATAATAACGGCGTCGTTCGTAACGTATATAAGGGGAACCTTTTAAAAGGCAAGTTAACCCAAAGACGTAAATATATCGGCAACTTCGAATTGTCGAATTATATGCATCAAAGCGTTTAACGTATTAGTGTTTCGTTATTCCAAATATAAAACGTACTTCTGAACGGATTAATCTCACTTGATAAATTCTACACGTAAAGCGTCGATAAGGCGTTCATATTAAGTCGTAAGGTAATCGTACTAAACCGTTAAGGCGTTTTAAAACTGCTCCTTAACACGTACGTTAAGAAATTTCTGTAGGACCTGAGGGTTTAGATTCGATAGGTCGGAGGATAAAAATATATCTTCAAGTTATAATCGTTAAGGAATAACTAAGACACCGTCGGTCAAAGGATCGAGTTTTATATATAAAGGGACTATAGCTAGAGCTGTCGCTTAAGGTAGTCGGATTCTGTCTATAAACCTCGATGAAAAAGAAGGAAAAGTCACTACTAGGGAGCGGCTATAGAGCTAAAATGATACAGCCTTTTCCCCAGTTATGTAACGTGTCCTTAAACGGCTCTCTCCCTGATCTAGAGCATCTCAAGAGCAAGTAGAACTACTATGATTGGATCCCTGGTAAACACTAGCCAGGCACTAGCCTATAACAATTAAAACTGCTAACGGTCCTGCAATATTATGCATTACCTAAGTTGAACTTTATATGAGGGATACTAACGATAAAGACTGTTAAGATAAATGACCCACCTAATGTAAACCTCCTCCACCCGTTATCGACAAGTTGATAAAACGCCGCTGGTGCCAATGATTCCCAAAAAAAAAAAGGAACGCTAAAGAGAATAAGAATATACAAAGTCGTATCTACAATACTATTTGGGTAAATAAAATAAGGATAAAGAAAACTTATTATTAAAGTTTCGAGTATAAGGTATTATTAAAACTTTCGGTAAACCCTTTAAAAAAGCGACAAAGTCGAAATTAATGGCCTATTAATTCGAGGAGTTATATAATTCGTACCGAAAGCTGACTTTAACTTCTAAAACTCAAGGGTTACGATTTTTAAATTAAGAATTATCCACGAAGTTAAGGGCAAAACCACGGGGCGGCCGTACGAAAAGTCACGTCTAATCACTTAAGGATATGGAGATAAAAGTAAAAACCAAATCCTTACATAATTACCAACGATTTGGAAAATCAACCAACATTTATTAACCGCTCTAAAAACAAGTATACTAGCTATAATTAAAGGTAAGTTTACGCTTAATAGCCGACATATAACGTAAGCCTACATATAATCAATAACAGATTTATAACAGGTTATATTACTAAAGTTACTACAGGAACTACGTGTTATCTACCCTTTAGGAATAGTTAAACGATATATCAATCTATTTCACAAACTAGCTAAAACAAGAGTTTCTTAGTTCTTGACCTACTAATCGTACTTTAAATTACAACTAGGTATAAAGTTTTTAATATACGATCAGTACTTACTAGTAATGAAAGAAAAGGACTTCGGCCTAATAGGTATATAAATTAACGATTCCCTTATCTTTAAAACGGCTAGTTCTATAATATCGAAATAATAAGTGATTAAAGAATCTAAATTTTGAAATTACAAATCGGTTACAATGTTGACGAAAGGTAATTAACTTAAATTGATCACATCGTTCATCTGTATACTTAAGGTTAATACCAGCCTTAATTTTCGCTAAAAATGTCAGGGCACTAATTTGGCTACAATCGATAAAAATAATGTAGCTAAGGCCTAATGGTACCTAAAACAGCGTACTAATGGCAATTGTATTACTACTTAATACCAACCGAAAAATTTTAGGATCTTTTCATCACGGAATAAATATAACAGCTAATAGGTAACGACTTTAACCGGTTTAATAGGACGATTAACTAATGAATGCAAAATCTAAACTGAGGGATTAGTATAGTTTCAATCGACCTATCGAAGGCCAAGTTTATAATTTGTACAAATGGGTTTTTAAATAAACAACACTAAATTATCTTTACAAACCGGCTTTCTAATAACCCTCGTTAATGAAGATGGGCGGGAAAACTAGTTTAGTATTATCGGCAGCCTGATTTACTAAACTTTTGTTAAATATAAAAGGATTATACGAAAAGTATTAACTTCGGAGGTCTATAATATAATGATAGGTTTTAACGTAAGTATGGAACGTTAGAAAACCCGTAACTTTATTACCAGGCAGACAAAGATTCCTCCTATCGCTGTAGTAATTTATACCGCTTCGAGTAGCCTATTAGAATATCTTTCGAAACTCTGAACCACCAGCTAAAACGCATAATAATCATCGTAATAGCACTTTGCGAAGCCTACGAAGGGAAGTAGATTAAGTAATTCCAGTAAATGAATGGTAAATATAACTCTGCTAATACTATAACAAAGGCATCTCTGAACAAGGCCTTTTAAAGGTATGTATACAGTAACAGGCTGACTATACGTATCGAAATCTACGTTAATAAGCCGCCCGGCAGGGTTAAATCATGTGACAAAAGCGGCCAAAGATATGTTAGTGAACTGAAAAACGGCTAGGGGATTAATAATAATGACTTAATCAATTAATACGGCTAAAGTAAAGGCTTACATAAGTTTATAGCGGGAAAACATTTTTTGGGAATCGATAAAGGCAGACCTTAAAGCCATGGGGCAAACGACGGCATTTAGGGTTAATTTGCATTTAATGAGGTGCAATTCTATATGGAGGTGAATTAAAATTAACAGGGGTCTGGCCAGTTAACGAGGTCGTAATTCAGCGCTTACCGGAAAAGATTAGTTAAATACACTAGCGTACGCGTACAAACTCAGAAGCAACTAGTGTTAGAATAATAGTATTTACAATACAATAGGTTAACTTTAAGTATAGTAAAGTTGACTGTAATAACTGCAAGTATAGTGTATTATTTCGTACAAACCTACTGTATTAGCTACAAAGCAAGTACAATATACGCCTACTTCAAACTAGGGTCCGGGCCAAACAATTGCCCATATAAATTACTGTGCAGACCGGTTAATGGTCTGCCAAACCCAGAACAATACATCCACCACCTCACTACTGCAATACTACTGTTACTTCGACCAATCGAATAGACAATGTTGCAACGTCTAAAGCCCTACCAACAACCGACCTATCTTTATAAATTGGCTTCCTAATAAACACGGTTAACGGACACAAACGGAGAGATTAATTGAGTATTACCAGCAACCTAGTCGATTAAACCTATGTCAAATGCCAAAGGATTATACAAAACTGACTGGTTTCGAAAATTAATGGCATAATGGCAGCATTTAATATAGGTATAATAATATAGAAAACCCTCAACGTTAATACCAAGTAATTGAAAATCCTTCTTATCCTGATAGTAATTTATACCGACTCGAAGAGTTTATTCAAATGCCTTTCAAAGCTCGGAACCACCAGTAAAAAACGCCTAATAATCGACGTAATAGTACTTCGTAAAGCCTAAAAAGGTAGGGAAATTGAAAGGTTCTAGTAAATTAATGCGAAAGATAATCCTACTAACGTTATAATAAAGTTATCACCAAATAAGGCCATTATAAGGTTTATGAATAATAATAAACAATCTATACATATTAGAAGCTACGTTAAAAAGTCGCCTGGTAAGACTAAATTATATAATAGCGGTGAGAGATGTATTAACGAATTGGAAAAATATCAGATAACTAACTATAATAACTTATTTAATTGATATAGTTAAAAGGTTTTACATAGGCTTATAGAGAGCGAACTTTTTGTAGGAATCTATAAAGTCGAGCTCTGGAGACGTGGAGCAATCCACGGCAATAGTTGTCAATTTAAGTGCAAATGGGTGCAATTCTATGTAAAAGTTAATTGGAATTGACAGAGGTTTAGCTAGTTGAAAAGATAGTGATTTAGAGCTTACCAGAAAATATTTGTCAACTAAACTAACGCGTATATACAAACTAGAAATCCGCCAGTGTTAAAATAATAGTATTTTCAATGTAATAGATCAACTTTAATCACATTAAAGTTAACTATATTGACTGCAAGTTAAGTGTATTGTTTAGTATGAGCCTACTGTATTGGCTTTCAGTTAAATACAGTATGCGACCACTTCCCACTAGGGCATGGGCCAAGCAATTGACCATACAAATTACTACGCAGACCGGCTAGCGGGTTGCTAAACCTAAAACATTACATCCACCACTTGACCACGAAATACTACTGTTGTTTCGACCAATCGAATCGAGAAAGTTACAACGTCTAAATCCCTACCAATATCGGCCTTGATTTTTTTGAAAGCAGTCCGTAAAAGTATTTATACTTACTTCGGGGCCTTTGTTAGTAAGACTTATACGTTCCTAGTAATACAGTTCTGTATTCCACCAAAATATTGCCAATTCCTAAAGTAATATTTCAAATATAGAGACGATATAACCTTTAACGTCCGTATTAACTCTGGTAAAGCTTTTAAAGCGAGCCTAAATTTTATATATATATATATAAATAATATCTTTATCGATAGTAACTATTTCCATATTAAAAAGATTGAAGTACTTGAGGTCATAAACCGCTGTTTCTTTACGCTTTATACGATACATGCTATTAATTTCTAAGGATAAATTAGCTAACGTACTTCGGTTAGTGCTACGAGGAAGGCGATCCAATCCGTAAATAGGACGTTCGTTACTTCGGTGAAAACTTCGTTTTTAGTTAAGAATAAAGGCGTTAAAACAACTGGATATAATTCTCTAATTATCTATAATCTATTACTAAAGGCTCATGTTCACTTTATTAAGGCTCTCGCTAAATTTAGCATTTCTCTTAACTTCAATAGCTATCTGTTCCTATTAATGTTTAGCTTAATTAGGTATATAATTTATCTTGCTTCACGGCAGGCGAAGCGTATATCTTTAAGGGCGAGGTATATAAAAACAAGCCGAAAAGGTATTAACGGCTAAGGTATTCAAAAGGAAATAGTAGGTACCAACGAGAGAGATGTGGATAAGGTAGGTGATAAAGAAGTAACTGGCTCAATAGGTTTGATACGAGTGTAGCGGGGTGTAACTAGTACCTTAATGTGATTTAGGATTAGGGTACGTAATTCGCGCTTGCTTATGGGTAACTGAGTAAAATAGCAGCGAAAACGACGGCGGTAATGGTGAGACTAATAACGGCTATATCGAGGACGATGTAAAAAACAAAAATCAACAACGATGATTAGAAATGGCAGCGGTGGCGCTAAGCAGTGACGACGGCTAACGACAACAATAGTAAGAACTGGCGGCTGGTATAGTAGTGACAATGAGTTTAATTACGGCTACAGGGAAGATGGAATAAATGACAGAGGAATTGGGGTTGGCAACGATAAGTGGTGATAATGATGAGGAAAGAGGTTAAAGGTTAAAGTTCGTAAAGTTAAAGAGTAAGAAAAAAAGGAAAAATGAAAGGTTTGACGGAGCGGGAGGGTTTATTAACTTTGATTTTATAGGGTAACAAGATTAGTAACGTTCTTTTCGTTTTATCTTATTTAGACTGGTAAAAGGTAGTGTTTGGTTCTTTTTGGCTCTTTTACTTACTGCTACCAATTATTGGTACATTTATAGGGCGGCAACGTAACTTTAAGATAGTGTAGTATTTTGACTATGGAAGAGGAAGAAACTAGAACTAGAACTGAAGCTTAGCGGAGTTGAGCATGTAGTAGCAGCACAGGTCCTAGGGTCTGTACCTTCCTTCCTTTTCAATTTTTTTCATGTATCCCCCCATGTAAGTGTACAATAATAATAAGGAATCAGATTTACAATATAAGGTTGATATGATTCGTAAAAATATATTTGCAATAATCTTTAACTTTACCATTATTAAGTTTACCGGTATCATATTAATATCTTTTTCTGAATTATTTTCTTGTCATTAAATACACTCATTTTGCATATGAAAGATTTAATATTATGGTCATTGAGTTTATAACGTAATCAATAGATCGTAAATTGCCTTTGTTTAGTATAATGACGCAATATAAATCGTTCAAGTCCTTTATTTGAGGTACTGTTGTAATTATATCTTATCGGTTTTGTCGATGTTGGCTAAGTTCATAATTTACACATTTTAACGTAAGTCAAGGTATATATTACGGGTATCATTAATATTTTTCATACGTGATAATGATCCGCAAACGTTAAATTCTAGACTTTTAGCCCACGTTTTAATTGGCCTGTACTTCCAAAGACCTAACTTTTTGATAGTCCGTTATTTAGTTATTATGAACTTAAATTTAATAAAA
Organism: Anisogramma anomala; assembly: GCA_038502455.1. Lineage (NCBI taxonomy): Eukaryota > Fungi > Ascomycota > Sordariomycetes > Diaporthales > Gnomoniaceae > Anisogramma > Anisogramma anomala. The sequence goes on along the minus strand of JASMMZ010000004.1, from coordinate 11,113,685 downwards.
CGTTCATCGTTAACTTATATACCATCAATGCCGAATTTTCCGCTTTACGGAATTGATCAATACGAGTTAAACATTGATATTTTTATGCCCAGCGTATTCCTGAAATATGTTTTGTACATGAAAAACAAATGAATATCTACTTCAATTAATCCGTAAAAAGGTTTAACACATCGTATTATCGTTTTGATAGCAAACTTTTCCTTCAATTCCTTCAGTAACTTCAATAATATAATTCTTCAGAGGTTCATAATGTATTAAATATATACTTACGTAATATCACGGCAATTAATATTGAATTCACCGGTTAAACTAGCAGTTAACTTGGTAGCAATTCCAACGATTCAATACTGGCTAATTTTTTGAATTATATGCCATTAAATAATGATTTAATAGTTTCTTTTATTACCATATTCTGAAATGATTGGTTTCATTTTTTTGTACAGCCGGTCAGTAGTTTTACTATTAACCTTGTAAATTATTTCTAACTAAAAAATGTTACGTTTTACCATTTAAATCACGTTAATTGTACGAGTCACACTTTATATATAAGAAGACCATCAATCTTCATTTAGTTGTTTTTCTTGAAAGATTTATTCAATATGTTAGTAATACCTTTACATTGCAACTACAAAGCTAAGTTTTAGGTCAAAAAATTCGTTTGCGACACTCAAGCCATTTTGTATACCCTCTCAGATTCATAATATTTATCGCTGTTCTTTTCTTTCTTAAAAATCATGTTTGGGTAGCTTTTCATACCGTTGGAGTTGTATTAATATGTTAATGATTAGTTCAAGAGGATTGTGTTGATTGATCATTTGAATGAAAAATCATTAAGCTTCAAGGGTTTTTTATATGGTTTAATCAATATAATGCGGAAAATTACGGGATTTTTAGAGGTTTTAAGCATTAAGTTTAAGTCAAAAATACTTAGTATATTATATGTTCCATTCCATCTACATAGCCTTATCCATATAAAGACTTCACTTTAATAAGGTTAAGATAATACATTTTTCATCGATGGTTCGTTAATATTATGGAGGATGTTATTAATATGGCAACGTATTAATTATTTCCTTAATACATTTAAGGCTTCTTTATATGATGTACCTTTTCATTGGATATTTCATTATAATAGTAATTTAATAGTCATACGTGTATACGTCTTAAATATTGATAAAGTTGATATACAATTGTTAGGACTAATAGTTTCGTTATAGCCTTTCACTATTATTTGTAATTTTATCTGTAAAACTATGAAATTTCTTATACTAATCGTAAAAGAATCGCACACTTCTAGTAAAATTTTGTATGTATTTTCAACTTTATCAATATTCTAATATGTTCTAATAGGAATTTATTCATTTTGAATTCTTATCGATTTTTCTTTAGTTTAAAACTTTATTTGGATAAAGTCAATACTAATATTTTATATATGTTTATTTTGGGGTATTAGATATATATTTATACATAGGGTATATAGTGTATTTTATTATTTCTTTGCCGTAATAGGTTTGAAGAGCTTAGAACTATGGAATGTTGTTACAGAGTAAATGACGATAAATAGAGGTTTACCGTTGAAATAAAATACGTCGACGAAGATTTTAAACTTCAACTTGAACTTAAAGAAGGGTTAAAGATGTGTTTGGTAGTAATAGAAAAGCCGTTTAATTGTTTTGAATGCTGAAAAGTGCATATCTTTATGGCTAGTCAATTTGAGGAATTTATAGAACCTATCAGTTACCGAATAGTGAAATATTTGATGTAATTAACAAATTTCCAACTTTGTTAAGTTTGATATAATTGTCTTTAATCTTTAAATACGAAACTATAAGTTTTCCTATTTTAAATAAAGTGGGAACCTATGGCTGTAACATCCAATTAGTTTGTTAATTCAATATCTGTTAACGCCGAGGCTCTTTATGTTTTGAAGTTGAAGGAGGAAACGTGTCGATGATTCTAATATATGGAGAATGATAATTTTAACGACTCATAGTCGTCTATCCCAGCAAGATTTTTTTTAAAAACTAAATCTAACTTTAACTATACCAATATTTATACAGTCAAGTTTAGTAATGATATTAGTATTTATTTGTTGTACAATATATTACGAATAACTTCCAGTTGAATAAAATATTCCTTGAATATTAGTTATGTCATCTTCAAATATTTTCTTTGAGTAACGATCGCAAATGATAAAAATTTTTATAGCGTTCAAGTTTTTATTTCTACTGCTATGGGGGTCTTTATCTATTAAGCGGTATAAAAAGGTAAGCTCGGCTATTTATTACGTTCTTTTAAACCTATAACTAGTATTTTTATACTAGTTCGTACTTGTAGGTTTACTTTTCTCATTTTAGACCTTATTATCTTCAAATTTAATAATTCGTTTAATGTATTCCCAGTTAAATATGTAAAGGTAATAAACGTAGTATATTAACTACTTCGATTTTCGCTCGAGAATAATATTAATTTTTTACTTACAACTTTCTTTGCCATATATTTAACATCTCTTAATATTTTACAGAAAATTTATTACCTAATTTGAAAATATTGAAAAATGAGTAATATACTCCTCATTACGTACATTGGCGATTGAACTTATAGGTTAATGTCTTCCATTTACTATACTTTCTAGGCTTTCTGTACCTATAGTTAATATAATAGGTGAAGTCTAAATTTTCATTATTATCGTTAAAGTCACAAACTTAAAGGTATATGCTAGTTAAAATCGGTATCCTTATCATTAAAATAGCAAAAAAAAACGGCCACTAACTAAAAAAACCTTTATAGGTAGCGTTAGAGCATTATAAGACGTATTAAAACTTTGTAAAACCCGTAACTTCCTAGCATACTTACTAATGTAACGTACATTCATGAACTCCTACATTCTCTACTAATTGTTACCAAAATACAAGCTTGTAAAACATCTAATGAAAAAATTCCATTTTACTTTTAGACTCTTTCTTACATTAAAATGTATTAAACCTCGTAATAATGTTCCAATAGGTATGGTTTGAGGTGGGATTTATATCGTGCTTCAAGTAAATTTTGAAACTATCGTAAATCTTCTCAAACGAAGAGTAATTCGATAAATACCAGAGGTAGAAAATTTAGATTCAACCGAAAAGAAACCTTGAAAATATCGAATGAAAATATGGTATTTTAATGGTTATTTAACCGAAAATGTTCAAAAACAATCGTAACTTAACGTCGAAAAAATTACCTAGCTTACCTTTATACTTTCTCTTCCTTTTCTAAATCTTAACTAAAGTCGTAAACATTACTCAATCTGTATTAACAATAGGAATATCTCTAAGGAGAAGGGTAATATACTGGTTCCAAAAACACTAAAAATATTAGGACCGGTATTGGTATTGGTAAATAATATAATTACCTGGAGCAAAGTTCGAAGGGAAAAAAGCTAGTAATCGTATCCACAATACTTTTGCACTGAAAATCGCTCCCTTTATATAACTAATACTATTAGTAGACTTACTGGAATGAAATGTCAGAGTGAACTTAAAAATTACCGTAAACATGGTAATAATCCTACCAATATTAGAAGAATCTTTAGTGGGGTTTTTACTTAATTGACTAATAAACTTTAAATTATCCATAAGCTTGGATAATTGCTATGTGTAAATTGAATATTTATTTTTTGTTGCTGATAACGCTGGCTTATTAAGGTTCTTGGATAAAATAATTTAAGAAATTCATCTGAGCTTAAGTTAATTCTTACGAACGCATATAAAGACGGTAAAGAATACTATCACCAGTGATACCTTTACCCTTATCTTCATGTATTCGCTAGGAATTCTCATTTGTTATGCATTTATACAACATATTTACCAAATTTACATCTTTTGTTTTCTTTATATAAAAGTCTACACCTCAGTTATACAATTCAGTTCTCAATCTTATCTTAATTTACATATCTATTATCTTCCACATATCTAACATCCCTTCTTTAAATCATTCGTAAAATTTATTGAAGGTGACAAATACCTTATTGATTCTGAATCAGTCCATATCTAGGATGAAATAGCCAATATAATTAGTTAAGTACTTGAGAGTATAGTCGTCAATAACTTTTGTTCATAAGTCGTTATAAAAATACCTAAAGAATATAAATCATAGTCTCCTAATTTCTTCATTTCTGTAAATTTTGGTGAAAATATCAATCTCAGCGTTTTAAGTAGCCATCTTAACTAAGATTAAGGTAGCGTAAGGGCAAAATATTAGTATAAAAAGATAGGTTGTAAGTTGTTTTCCATTAAGGTCATTGTTTATTTAAAGGGTTATAGAACTTTGCCATTTTGGATTTGAGATTTTCAGAAATAGTATCCGTAATAATAGTAACAACTTAGCCGTTTACTAACTTTAGTAACTTAACGATTTTAAAAGTTTCAGACGGTCAATCTCAACGCTTCTAAAACTGATTTTATAAAGATTTCTTTTATTTTCAATAATGGCGATACCGATGCTACCTATAAACTGCCACGAACAGTTTCACAATCTATAAGCTCTCCGTATTTGCTGATTCAAACAACTGAACAAAACTTTAAAAGGGCTGGTAAAAATCTTCTTCAAGTTAGCTTAACTAGAAAACTACCCTTAAGATCCTCAACTTTAAAACCTTCAAGGAAAAATCAAAGGCGTTAAAAACCCTTAATGATCTTATACACGTTTTAAAAGATATTCCCCCAATCTCCAGTTAAGTTAAATCTCTTTACGTGCAGACGATGAGAAACCTATTAATTTACTCGACAGCTCAACACCTTTACATGATAGCGCGAAGTACGCCCTTAGTTGCAGCAGAGCATGTAAAGCAACGGCTTTGAACGCGGTAAGAGGAATTAACGTCGGCGCTATTAAGTTAATTAAATATTATCATCAAGTTCCTAAATATATTTCCTACGACTAAGTCCCCCTTACCCCTCAAACTTTCTCATAAAACCATTAAATTATCTAAAATTCTCCTTAAATCCATCATGTCCCTTAAAAAAATCCTCTTACGAAAGGTACGCCTATAGATACAAGTCTATGATAAGTTTTATTACAAGACTATCGCCCTCTGGCAAAACGACTTAAAATTACCTCTATAGTGGTAATTAGAAGGTTATACAACTTAAATTAACGATAGAAAATACTACTGAAGATTGGAACTACTATGGTGACCTTCCCTCTAAATCCATCAAAATAGTTGATATTAATTATAAGCTCTTTATAGACTTCGCAAAAATTTGAAATAATGTAAAAAAGTATAACGGAAAGCCCTATAACATTTTCGATACAACGATAATATCCTTTTTAAATATTTGCAAGTAAATAGAGGTCTCTATTTCTAATTTTTACTTATTATATCCTGAAATTTCCACGGGCTACGCTCAAGACTATTAATTGACCTTTTTGACAAGAATAAAAACCTTTCGCAAAATTTACAAAGATATAAAAAATTACTTTAAATACGATGTCCACCTTAAGTAATATTACACGAATTAAGCTACAATAAGGTAAACGACGATAATGACTAGACAGAAGAAGAAGGAAACACTAATAAATGTTTTTAATTAAATGTTTAACAAGTTGATGTTGTGTTAACAAGTAATAGAAAAAGCTTATACTGATGAAACTACGTTTCACGAGCAAGTACGGGTAATAATTATAGGCGTTCAAGAGTTTAAACAAGCCTTACAATGTTAAAATACTGCATATAAAGGGGTTTTCAACCAGTTACAGTCCTCGCTTGCGACTGTAATAACCCGTACGCTGAACTCGGTCGTATATACTCCCAAACTAATAATTTCCGCGATGAGAATGAAAAAAACCGTGCGATAGAATATTATATAGATCGTGAATACAAAAGTTCCCAATATTCTTACAGTAAAAACTATTGTCGTAATAGTGGTAAAATGTGTTAGATTTGTAGTAAGTCCGATTTTTAGTCGATTTGTCACCCTTCTGCTAAGCGTAATGAATGGCAAGTGATATACTATATCTAGTACCCTATTTATTCCGGGTAAAACTACTTGAATTTTGTTATAAAAATAAGGGTAAGGAGGATGAGTTTGTACTAGAAGAAATTACATAATACGAGCAGAAAGGGAAGTAAGGGTGCTCTAGCAAACTAAAACATTTCTAAGATATTAGAACTAACGATTTGATTGATTAGCACGATTAAGTTTGAGGTTTATATAAGTTTGTGATGAAAGACTTATTTGTGAGAATTAATAAAATCGGAATTCGAAACCTTGGGGCAAATGTAGGTAACTGGGGTTAATTTAGCTACAGGATTAATAAGGTTATAACCAATTAACGAGGGCTTGATTGAGTAGTAACCGGAAAATATTGGTCAAATGTACTGGTATGCGCGTACAAAATAAAAAAACCGTCAGTGTTAGAATAGTAGTAATTATAATGAAGTAAGTTAACTTTACTCACAGTAAAGTTAACCATACTAACTATAAGTTAAGTGTATTGTTTTGTGCGTCTATGTTGGAATAGCAGTCAAATGCAGTACAGTCAAGTCGACTATACTTTCAGTTAGTTGATTGTACTGACTGAAAATTAACTGCAGTTTATAGGATTAACTGTAAGTGTAGTGCAGTAGGTGCTCACTTCAAAGTGAGACATGAGCCAAAGCATTTAGCAATACAAATTAGCTTGCATACCGGCTAGCGGTCTGCCAAACTTAGAACTTACAACCTATCAACTAATTTCAATGCAGAAATAGTTACTTCAACTACAATGATTCGAATCGATTACATTATAATGATGAAGGCCTCTCAACACTAATTAGTGCTTATTAGGTTAAGTACAGAGAAGCTAAGTAAAATAAGAAGCTACTTTCTGGTTACGCTTTACAATTGCGCAAGGTAAAGGGAAAATTCTTGCGAAAAGCCCTAATTCTACGTCTATTGTTTATAGGTAACTAAAAAAAATTCAAGTACGTTTGCTATTCATAGGAATTTGAAAGTAACAACAGTATCTTTACTATAAAAAACATGAAAATTGATTATTAAAATAACTTTGAAAATTTTCATATCAGCCATCTAAAAGTTTTAAATCTTCAACTTAACAAACAACTAAATTAGAATTATTACGGGTATTACTATCGAAAATATTAAATAGTAAAAAAAATTAAGTTCGACGGCCTTTAATAAATACCAACTTTAATAACCAATATACGCTCTACCCTTTTACATTAGTTTTTACCTGTTACACCTTTAAATCTTCATTACGATAGTTTCAAAGCACGCCAAAATTAACATTATCGCCTATTCTTCCAGGAAAAAGGCAATTAAAACCTTCGAAACCACTTTCGTTTAATATTTCGATAATGATCTTTATATTAAAGAAGTTAACGAAAAATTCGCTCCCGAACACTTTACTAATCATATCGGATACTTTATTCTCAACGTCAACTATAACAATTAAGAATTAAACGTTAAAACCTTATTCCATTATATCGAATTCTTTAAAAACTAGATTTTAACTATGAAACAAAACCCTAAATGTAAGTAAAGTAAAAGTTAAGGGCTGACCGACATAAACAAAAAAAATTTACCGTTAAAGGTCGGGAAAAACGGCAGCTTAACGGAAATACTTTATGAATATATCATTGATAAAACCCCACAATAGTTACAAAATGTAAATAGTGAAGGGATCGCTAGCGATAGCGTTCCTCAATGCCCTTAAACCCGTTTCCAATGTTATCTTTAAACCCCAAAAAGTTTTTAAAACCCTTTTATACAAGGTTTTGAACGATTGGAAATTATTGAACATGAAAAAATGATTAATCTAAACGCCGTAAATCCTCAAATTCACTAGTAAATTAAACAGAAACATTAACTTACCCTTTAATAATAAAAAGAGTATTGTTAAATACTCTGCGAAAATATTCAAATTCCCTTTCCGGAAACCGCTTAATATATGTAGCTTCAGCAAATAAATTAAGAAAGGAGAAACTTTACGCGCGAGCCAACTATAGGAATAATTATGGTTTTTTTTTCTTTTTTAACTCGGTCAAATTTCATTATCCTACCCATTAATACTTTTTTCAATATCAGTCGAGAGACATAAAGGGTTCTTACAACCAATATATCACTTTTCTTCCATAAGATGTCCTTATAGTTGATACAGACTATACGGTAATTATTAAGTTCGTTAAAATTCAAGGAGGAAGGGAGAAATATAAAAGTAAGGCATATAAACTCCTCGACGTCAAATTACGCCCGTTTTTCAACATTTATCGCTAAATAAGGGTGAAATTGAAAGGTTTTTACTTGTCATTTCCCAATATCCTTACCAGTAAAACTAAAACCAGTTACTTTCAGTACTTAACGAATTATTAATTTGGTTTCAAAAGATTTAGCAAGGTTTTAAAATTTACTTCGAATATAATATTAGCCTCGCACAATACCATAAAAATTGGAACATCATTAAGTAGTCTTATATATTAAATTACAAGGAAAAGTTGGAAAGTAAGAAATACTTCTTTAATCAGATACTTGATAAGCTGATGTTTTTCTAATACTTAATGTGGAACGTGTGAGTTAGCAAAGGTACATTACGTTAATAGGTCCGGTAAACTATCACAGATTACAAAAAGTTCGAATACGTTCTATAATGCCCTAATACTACTTATAAATGTTTTTTTGGCTAGTTACTTTTCTCGTTTACAACTATAATAATTTGGGTCCCGAGTTCGACTGATATATACCTCTAAGCTCCAAAATTTAAGAACGATAAAAAAGACCACTTCTACGCGTATTATATCAACCGTAAGTATGGAAGATCCGGCTACTACGGTTAGCGGAAAGCCTGAACCTAGTGATATAATCATTGATCCATGTATAGAAGATGGTATTTATGTTTTTAAACCTTTCAATTGAGTCTTGCAAAGTTGTTATAGATACTAAAAATATATTGAATTTATAAAAAATCCGGTTATTACTCAATTCGTCACCATTTGGCGAAATATTATAAATAATACATAATATATTACCTAATGTAACCCGTTGCCTCTTCATAAGATTACTTTAATTATATTGTAACCTTGAAATGAAGAAAGGTTTAAGAAAATGATAGCAAACCCAAGGCCATAGAATGTTACAAAAATACTAAAACTATTATGTAAGTAATGTAATAACTCGCCGACCACATTTTTTTATACCGCTTAACAGATAAATACCCTTACTTCCGGTATAACAAAAAAGATTCTAGCTCTACGTACCTATTTACTATTTGTGACCGTTTTCTGAAACAAATCTTTAAAAGTATTATACCAAATACTAAGGAAATACGGTACTTAACAGGAGGATATTCGTAATACTTCTCGTTACGAAATGATACTAATAATGTTGAGGAACTTGAATATACGGATGCCGATAAGGCTAAAGTTGAATTTAACCTTGAGAAAAGGCTTCTTTTACTAGGATTAACGACTATTAATACTGTTGTTAGTCCTATTATTTTCCACATTTTGGATTCAATCACCGTCTTCATTCTTTACTTTAAATATATATAGAATCTAGTCGATAATGTTAACGTTTAAACTGATACACTATTTTAAGTCGAGGCAGCAAAAAGTTTCCACTGAACCTTAAATAGGATTAACTTGAGTTACATTTTTAAAGGCTCAAAATAGTGTTGCTAAACTTAACAAAATTGTAACTTTGTTAATTATATTGACGATTCAACCACCTAGAGGTTAATAGGCTACACAAGATTTTAAAGATAGTTGGTTATGAAAATATGAACTGGTTAATGTTAAAGATAATGAAACGACTTTTCTATTAATGGCAAATACATTTTCAAGCCCCCCCTAAAAATTGAAGCTTACATTAAAATAAAATTAAAACTTAAATTTTAAGGTTTTAGTAAACGTGTTTTACCTCAAATATAAGCTAATACTTTACATTGTTAACTTTATTATGGTGTTTCACAACACTAAATTCCTTGAGACTATTCTGGTAAAGGAAATATGGGAAATATTACGTACTTTTTCAATTAACAGGTACCTAAGACTACTAAACATACAAATCTATGACATCGGTACCAATTTTACTACGATGAAATTTCAAGATAATGTTAAATTAATAGGAATTTAATATAAATAGGTTCCTATTAAAATCTATTAGAGTATTGATAAGGTCAAAAAAGCTTAAACTTCTTTACAAAGAGTTTACGATATTCTTACCCTAGAAATTGAAGGATTTATAAATTAAGAAACACGGCTTTAAATAACGGTAAAGGTGTTTTTATGATATTGTTAACCTTAACAGTTTTTTACCAAGTTTGTTGGTATTTGGAGCCTACCCACAAATAATAACTAAATTACTATTATCGCCAAACACCCAAAAAATTACTATGGTATATAGAAAATTCCTGAAGAAACTAAGAAAAAAATCATCATATCGCCAAATCAATAATACCCCCAACACCAAAAACAAATCATAAACGATAAATATGTTATCCTCACTTTTTTAAAGTAAAATTCTTACGTAGTAAAATCCATATGAATAGGATAAGTTATATAAGATCTTAAGCATTATAAACCTAAAAGTAATAGTTAAAACCGTTAACGGCCCTATTATTTGCCGGACTATATAGCTTAAGTCGTATGAAAGACCCTTTGAATTTAATAAAAGAATTACGTCGAAAACCCTCGAGCCTAACGGATTAATTAATTTTTTTTGGGAATCGATCGTGAATAAACCGATAAACCATCAACGATGAAAAAGACTACCAAAAAGGAGAATTTATATTGAAGAAGAGGAAGGTAACGAGGACTATTGTTTCGAAAGAGCATATATTACGGCGTGGTTATTGTAGAAAAAAAAAAGCCCGACAGAGAACTTACCTTCAAATGACGTATTAAAAGCATTATTAATACACCGGATAAACTATTTGAAAAAAAGTAAACAGGAAAAGATTAAAGGTCTTTTTATATAAGAGTTTGTTTAACTTCTACTAGTAAAGTTATTTAAAGGTTAAAATATTACAGTCTTTACATCGAGGATAGTGTACAAAATTAAAAATAAAACTACGGACCAGCCGTACAAAGAAGCACGGTTATTTGCTAAAGGATACAATAATGAAGGTAAATACTAGATCTGTTGGTAGGTTTTAGACGTTGCAATATTGTCGATTCGATTGGTCGAAGTAATAGTAGTATTGCGTGGTCAGATGGTGGATGTATTGTTTTAGGTTTGGCAGACCGCTATCCGGTCTGCACTGCAATTTGTATAGCCAATTGTTTGGCCCGTACCCTAGAGTTAAGTGCAGCGTATTGTAATCGACTTATACCCAATGCGGTAAGTCCGTATAAAGCAATACACTTAACTTGCAGTACAGTTAAATTTACTCTAATTAAAGTTGACCTACTGTACTGTATGTAATACTATTTCAACACTAGTGGCTTTTTAGTTTGTATACGTATGCTAGTGTGGTTGACTAATCTTTTCCGGTTAGCATTGAATAGTGGTCTTGTACTCCCTGTTAATTCCGATTTACTTCTATATTATATTGCACCTAATTGCATACAAATTGACTTCATTTGACCTTGATTGCTTCGTTGCTCCGAGGTCCAAGTTTATTAACTCCTATAAAAAGTTCTTCCGCCACAGCCTTTCGCAACCTTAATTGTGCTATTCGAACAGGTCGTTATCATTATTCCCCTGACAGTCTTACAATCTGCCAACATATCCTTATCTAATGTCACATAATCTGGGTTTTCTGGAGGGGGGGGGGTTATTTACGTATCCCTTAATACTTATAGTTAGTTTATTGCTATTTACAATCCTTTTTAGGGTTTTATTTAGCATAGCTTTCTTCATGGTATCTATAGGATTATTTTTACTATCTGTTTATCGGAAATCCTTAATCTTCCTCCCTTCGTAAGCTTTGCAGAGTTTTATCACGTCGATTATCAGGCGTTTTTCGCTGGTAGTTTCGAGTTTTAACAAACACTTAAAGAAACTTCTTAAGTCGGTATAGATTACCACTGGGATAAAGGGAATTTTCAGCTACTTAGTAATAAGGTTAATGGTTTCTTATAACGTTATACCTACGTTAAAGCCCGCTATTATGTCATAAACCTTCAAAGCTAATAAGTTTCATATAATCCTTTTGTACTTAACGGAGATTTAGTGGATTAGGTTGTCGGTGATGCTAAACTAATCTTTCCGCCTATTTTCATTAAAAAGGGTTATTAGAATACCGATTTATAAAGATAAATTGGTGTTGTTTATAAAGAACCCGTTCGTGAAAATCATCAACTTAGCCTTTAAAATTTCGATTAGTACCATATTAATTCCGCGGTCTAGGTTTCGTATCTACCACTCCAACCTTTTGTTTAGTCGATTAAAATCTTTATCCGTTGGTATTTATACTTATACCGCAATGGATAAATCGTATAAGGCTTCTGGTTAGCATAAAGTGGTAATATAGCTACCCAGTACACGTTATTCTAAGTACCGTTGAGCCTTAACTTTGTGAGTTTTGTCGATTATGATAATAATAGCGTCCTATCCCTTTTAACGGAAGCTTAGGCTGGTATTAACACTAAATATACGGATTAACGATTTATTAAATTTAAGTTGATTATTATCCGTTAACGTTGTCACCGGCTTACAATTCCAAAACTTGAAGTCCTCGATCGCTTGCTATTCCTTTGATACAAAGCTAGCTGTTCCAACGAAAAAGGTATTGTAAGTTTACATGCCTACTATGTCAAAGCTCTTCTTTTACGTTACTAATAAGGATAAGTCGTATGTTTTAAACTTTATCGTTAGTCGGGCCTTAAAGTACGACTGGTAGGTTAAAAACTAGTAAATACCTGACTTAACTAATCTATACATTGGTTTGACATACCGCATTACCATTTCCAATAGGTAAATGGCGTAGAGTTCCTATGACAGTTCTAATAATATAATCCGCTATAGATACGTTGCTAATTTTATATAGGTTTACGTAATATTACGGTTATTAAATGTAAACTTACCCTTAGTCCTAGTTAATAAGCTTGTTTTCAGGGTAACTATTAAGCGTTAGCTAATTTTCTAAATCGTTGGCAATTATATGAGGATCCAATCTTTTCTTTTATTGCCGTATCCTTAAGCGATTAGCCGTGACTTTTTATACGGCCACCCCGTGGTCTTGCTCTTAACCTCGTAAATAATCCTCGACTTAAAAATGTGATGTTTGGGTTTTAAAGGTTAAAGTTAATTTTCGGTATAAATTATACTATACCTCGAATTGATAGACCATCGATTTTGACCTTGTCGTTTTTTTACGGGTTTTCCGGAAGTTTTAATAATCCCTTATACCATAAGTTTTACTATGAAGTATTCGTTATCCTTTTCTTTTTTGTTTACCTAATTAGTATTGTAAATACGGCTCGGTGTATATTCCTCCTCTTTAATATCCTTCTTTTTCGAGGGTCGTTCGCGTTGGCGACGTTTTATCGACTTATTAATAACGAGTGGAGAAAGTTCGTATTTGTTCGGTCGTTTTTGCTTGTGATGTTTCAGGGTGTTTATTTTTAGTATCCCTAATGTAAGGCTTTACCTAGGTAATTCGAAAGGATAAAGGACCGTTATTAGTTTTAACAACTACTTTAGGATTGACAATAATTAATATTTTATACAACCCCTCTTATTTATCCGGCTCTCATTATATAAGAACTTTACTTTACAGTGGCAAAAAAAGTTCGTCGATTGTTATAAGCCCGTTTCTGGTATTAGGGGCGTTATTGACTTGGCGACATATCGATTCCCTTTACAGTTCCCTCAAAGATTTGTTATAAGCCGTAGCACGTTTTTAAATACTTTCCGAAGATGGAGATTTACTCGTTATTTATGGGTACGCTCCAAAGACCAGTAGTGTTGGCACTAAACTATTAGGGCCTACGGTAATATTAAGACTTTTCACTACCATTTATAAGCGTACCTCCAAATTCGTAAAGATTTCAATTTCTAGCGCAAGAATTTTATACGTTCGGCAAAGTAGGGCATATGCCCTTTTAATATTTCTAATGCTTTAGTGGGCTTTTACAAGTACCTATTTATACTAGATACCCATTATCTTAGTATCTTTTTGAAAATCCTCCGCCGTAAAGTTAGCACCGATATCGTAAACGATAACGTCAGGTAAATCTAGGTACGTGTTAATCCATAATATTTTTAACGTTTCCTATGTATCCTTTGCCGAAAGGGACTTTAGAAACTTAGCTTCGTGAAAAGAGGTTGTGGAGTTAACGATGTATAGGATAAGCTAGTTATTTAAGTAAAACATATTAACAAAGATTTTATAGTTAAAGTTCTTATCGTTCTTTAATGTAAATTTCAATATCTGGGGGGTTTAGATATGTATTTGGAAGTGGTGGCAAAGTCTTCTAATAGCTTTTAGGGTAAAGTATTTCAAATTATTATGCCTTACAAACTTTAGCACTTTATAAAGTCTATCAATAACTAGGTTCTGAAAACGCCGGTGTAATTAAAGTATCTTTGGTTCCGTTAAGTTTAACACCATTGCTTCCGGACCTGGAAAATAAAATTATAAGTGCCTCTACTTAAAGGCGAATCAAAACCTTTAGTTGTTTTTAACCAGCTCGTTTGCGTTGACATTAACTTTGATGCCAAGGCTCTTTATATCCTTTAAGTAAAGTAAAAAAGGGGTAGAGAACTTAAGGATATGGAATGTAATTGCTTTTATAACAGTTTAAACTACTGTTGTCCTTAATGACGATAGTTATTCGCTCGTGTTAAAGCCAAATTTAGCCTTATTAGTATCGTGAAGATTTATTTTAGTAGTTGTAATATTTTATCTTCATATTATTACATACTACGAATAACCTCCTGTTAAATACCTTATTGCCTCAGTATCTGATATAATACCTTTAAACGTGTGGTTCTCGTAATAATATAGAAGGTTAAAGGAATATAAAGGGTTAAAGGTATAGTTAGGGTGCAGGTAAGATTTTTCATCACTTAAATAGTATAAAAAGATATAGTCGGCTAATTATTGGGTTGCCGTACCAGAAACAGTATTTTCGTATCACTTAATTTACTTAGGGGCGTTAGCGACGTTAATTGACTTATTACCTTTATCATTCACTACCTGGTCCAAGCAATTTTATTCCAAAATAGTAAGGTATTGAATGTGATACGTTTTTTTCCTATTGTTACACTCAGTGGGGGGGTAACGAGTTAATTAAAAGTTGGCTTTACTATAAATATAACATGTTTTACTACTATTACAACGATAGTACTTGCGGTTAATAAGTCCGCTAAAATCTTAATAGTATTAACATAGGCTTTGCCTTTATTTTGGGGTCAAGGTTAATAGACCTAACCTTAGGCTTTATAAACGTAAGTACTTGCGGTTGATATAATTAACTACTGTAAGATCTTCCTCATTTACGTTAAGGAAGTTGCCGGCTTGGAAATATATACCGAGCGAATTTGGTGTACGTGTTATTACGGTGGTCAACGAGGAACGTAACTGGTTCAAAAAGCTTTTATAGGTAGTATCCGGGCGTTATAAGGCGTATTCAAACTTATTAACGCCCGTAACAATTACCTGTACCTATTCGTGAAGTGTAACTTCGCCAACATGAACCTTTCGTATTACCTTTTAACATATTATTAACTTGTTAAACATTTGATTAAAGACATTTATTATTGATTCTTCCTCCTTCTTCTTCACTATTATTAAAGTCCACCGCGTAATGGCCCAGTCTATATGGTATTGCGTAAGGTGAATGTCGTGTTCGAAATGACCCTTTATATTATCGTAGATTTCGCAAAACGTGATAGCATTCTTCAGAAAGGTTAAGTAATAGTTTTTAGCGTAACATATAAGGATGTCAGAAAATAGTAAATAAAAACCAAAAGGTAGGACTTTTATTTACTTGTAAATATTTAAACACGGTATTATCTTAGTGTTAAAAAGATTATAAAGCTTTCCGTTATATTTCTTTTTATCATTTTATATTTTATCAAAGTCTATTATCAATTTGTGGTTAATGTTAATTATCCTAATAGGTCTTAGATGGAGGTTGCAATAATTATCTTAAGTTTAGTTGGTGTTTTCTAGCGGCTTAAGTTTTAAAGGTTTCAAGGCATAGTGTTAAGGGTAATTGCTAGTCGTCCGGCCTAATGGGTAAAGCCTTATAGTAGGACCTGTGGTTGGCTTTCATATGTAGGCAAGTCTGAAGGAAAAGGGGTTTCAAGGTTCTTGGCGATTGTAGTACTGAGGATCGATAGAGCCTTGTAGGTTTTAAAATTCCTGACGATCTTGCTTAATTAACTGGTGAAAAGCGCTAACATTAATATCTTTAGCCGCGTTAGCAGTCTTTGTTTCGCGTGCTTTTCCGCCGGTAAAGGCGTACTCCACGTTTTTATGTGGTGGTATTAAACCGTCGAACAGGTTAACAAGTTCCTTATAATCAGCGTATAAAAAGGTTTAGCTTAGCTAAAGCTAAAGAAGAGGTCCCCTAAATCGTATATAAAGGCGGTAAGGTTCCTCAACACCTTTCCCTTTGGATTGTAGGTTTTGGGGGCATTCCTTAAGCTTGACCTAGTCGAAGAGGGCTTAGGCTAACGTCGTGGTGTTTTGTACTTAAACGAAAATTCATCGTTTCTTAGATTTAAACTTAAGCCTTAACTTAACCCCTTTTTAAACTGCTTTTCACATACCTATTATTTAGTTCTTAAAGAAGTCACAGTATATATAAAAACCACGGTCGGGATCGTAATTACTATTATGCTTAACGATAAAGAATCCGATGAAGTTAATAAAGTGTTTTTCAGTTGATTCTTCGTTAACATTTAACGCCTAGAGGTTGTCATCGTAAAACTTGGTAAAAGCATATCCGAAAGCTTTAATTACTTCTTTTCGCTCGGGGTTGGTAATTGCTTTAAACTAGACGCTAGCGGTAGATATCTTGACGTGTAGGGCGAGGGACTTAGTAATTTTAGATGTAAAGACTTGGTGTTTTGGTGTGAAGTTGTGTAGAAACTTGGCGACTTGGTGACTTGGCGTAAGATTGTGCGATGTGGCTTTCTTAGCGAAACTTGGTATTTTCGCTTAAAGCAGCGAATTTAAAGATCGAGTTGATATAAGGAGTGAAAATAGTAAAGTATAGGTAGAGATTTGGTGTGAAGGGTAAGGACGGAGATCGTTTGTTGGCGGTAAAAGGCGAAGATTATTTATTGTTTTAGCCATACGACTTAGTCGTTTTTGAAGTAGTAATACCTGCAGTAGTACTGACTTAGCCGTTTGCTCACTTATCGTTTGAAACTTTTAGTGGTTAATTTCAACGCTTTTTTGAAAAAAAAGGATTACTGAATATTTTTTAGTGTTTTCAAGTAGCGATACCGTCGCTTAATTCCAGGTTACCGTTGGGGACTAACGCAACCCAAAAGTCTTCTCTGTTTTCCTGCCGTTGGGGACTGACGCAGTACTAATAGAGACCCTTTACAAAAATCTTTTCTCTACCCAATTCGCCGTTATTAACCTAAAGCGTAACCGGAAAATAGCTTCTTTTTTTACTTAGCTTATCTGTACTAAACCTATTGGCAGTCAAGCACTGATTAGTGTTGGTAGGCCTTAGACGTTACAACGTTGTCGATTCGATTGGTCGAAGTAACAGTAGTATTGCGTGGTCAGATGATGGATGTATTGTTTTAGGTTTGGCAGACCGCTAGCCAGTCTGCACTGTAACTTTTATGGCCAATTTCTTGGCCCGTGCCTTAGAGTGAAGTGCAGTATACTGCACTCGACTTATACCCAATGCGGTAAGTCCGCACAAAGCAATACACTCAACTTGCAGTACAGTCAACTTTACTATAAGTAAAGTTGACATACTGCATTGTATATAATACTATTCTAACAAGATCTTTATATAATTAAATATAATTAAAAAAACCCAACGTTTAATTATCATAATTACGACTAATATAACTACTAGCATAGGTAATAAGTTCATATTTAATAGCCGTAATATAATAAAAACGTACATGTAGTTTACCACTAATTTTTCAAGAATTGTACTGTTAAAACTGTCGAATGAACTAAACAACAGGTTTCTGACTGGCACTGTAATACGTTATATTAAGCCCCTATATAGATTGAACAAAATAGATATTCACTGGTTCTTAACCTATCAAATACAATTTAAAATGAGGTTGGGTATAAAAAACCTAATGTTCGACCCATACCTATTAATTACATTAGATAAAAACCTCGGTATAGTAGGTATTAAAATGGATAATACTTTTTTCTCCGAAAACACTGGATTTATAGCAGTAAATTAGCCTATTATCGAAAAATTATGAACTAAAAACTGTAAGATAATTAAAACATTAACTAAAGGTATATAACATGACTTTAATAAATCGTCAATCCATATCTATGGTATTAAAACTAAAAACACAAATGATATATATATTAGTCTCTTCCAATAGGGGCAAGCATAAACCTAACAATGATTAACAAGGCTAACGAAGCAAAAATATAACGATACCTAGAATAAAGGGCTTATAAAGTCTATATTATTACGTTATGCCAATTCAAGGCATTATACAACCTATCGATTATAGTATAAATATAAAAACCCATAAATAAAGATTTTGAAAAGTTAAATAAAAGGATTGAATGGTAAATGAATAATTTAAAAAATTATTGATGTGGTTTTAGTAAATATAAATATGATAAAGTTGGTAATCTTTATGAACTGCTTCTTTTCAAACAATACTAACCTCATATTGTTAATCGGGTTTCTTATAATACTCGTTAAAGTAGAAAGGTTTAAAAGATAATTTAAGATTACCGGAAACCTCGTATACTTAATATTTGTCAAATACAAACGTATAATACCAAGCGTATTAACATCGGAGGTATATAGCATAATAGTATAATTTAACATCGATATATTAATTAATAATACGTTCAGGATTGTTACGAAATACTTGAAATTGCTTTCGATACCTGTAATAGTATATAAAAACTACTGAAAACTTTACAAATACCTATTAAATCTGGGTATAACCAATAAAAATATTTTATGATAGACGTAATAACTTTTGAAAAAGGTATACGAAGCTCGGAAAATCGATAAGTTTCGATATATTAACGGTAAAGATAACCTTATTAACGCTATAACTAAAGTCATATTTAATAGCACCCTAGAACGGTTTGCGGACAATAATATGTTAACTATATAAGTCGAGGATTGCGTGGATCGCCTGACACCTAACATAGAAAAATAGGGATGTCTTGGCAAACTTAAAGATTGTTAGGGTAATAGTAGTAATGATGGCAACGGGGGTGGTGATAGTAAGTGAAATTGTTAGTAAAAGGTACATAATTAGTAAAATATGTAATACATACAAGTTTGTAGCGAAAAAACTGTGTACGGTAATTAAGAAACAGAGGGCTTAAAGATGTAAAATAAACGGTTATGATTGATGTTAATTTCAGTGGAAATTAATTGGAATTGGTGGGAGTTTGGTTTATAGATTGAAAGTGAATTTGAGAGGTTATCACCAATCGATAGCCAACTACGTTAGCGTGTAGGCACAAAACAAAAAGTTGTCAGTATCAAAATAACAGTTAATTATAGTATAGTTAAGTCAACTATAGTTATAGTTAATTGATTTTACTGACTGCAAATTGACTGTAGTTTATAGAACAAACTTTAAGTACAGTGCAGTGGGTAACCACTTCAAAGTGGGGCACAGGCTAAAGCGTTTGACCATACAAATTAGTATGTAGACTGGCTAGTGGTCTACCAAACTTAGAATTTACAACTATCCATTAGAACCAATTTCAATGCAGCACCAGTTACTTCGACCACAGTGATTCGAATCGACTACGTTGCGACGATAAAGGTCTACTAACAGAAATATTATAATACTTTTTACGAAATGCTAGGACATTTTACGGCTAATAGACACCTTTTATAACTTGTTAGGAAAGAAACGCTGGTAAGCTGAGGGCAATGTTATAAACTGGTGCCTAAGCTAATGGTTGCCAAGGCCTAATTCTAGTAGTCAACCTACTTTTACGCCGTTTCCAAGCTACTTTTAAGCATGCTTACACTACGTAATTAACTATGTGATCAAGTTACTCTACTTTTTATTGCTAGCTTCATAATAGTTTTTAGTATATGCAATTCTTGTGTCTTTATTAATGATTATAGATAATATTCGATTACCCTAAACAACTGCTTTAGTATAGTTCTTATGTAGTATTTTCGGTGACTTCGAAAGTATATTACCCTTTATAGATATAATAGTAGGATATATTAAAAGTATAATTTATATTAAACATTTATTCCGCTTAGTTTTAATCGTTCAAATTACTTATGTTAAATGTTTACCCGATTATATCGTATTTATTGATTGAAAAAACTGTTAAAAACGGTTGATATTGATAAAAGGGTTAATAAAAGCTTTTAAGAGTTAATACTAGTTATACAATATTTTTAGTAAAAGTATTAAAAACCTTATATACAAGATAATTAATAATTCATTGTATTATATATAATACGAATAAACAATATTTTATGAAGTAAAACCTATCGAAATTGATAATAAATGTATTAAAAGTGTTTGTGTATACGATAAAAACGTGTTTATATATAATAAAACAATGCCTTTAAACGTTTAAACCCCTTTTAAAAGCTTTTATAGCAAAACGTTGAGTATGTATGGTAAAAGCGTCCTTTTCTGCTAGTGATAGAAAAGTAGTTTAACGTTTTTATCAAATTCTTTAGAGGGTTTGTGAAGAGTGAACCTGTCTCTTAATAGTTGCATACGTTACAAGCTGGATCTTACTAGTTCCAGTGGCCGATAAGGCTACGATTGGAGCCATTATAAATTTCGTCGTATTAAGGAATCTAACTGTAAATTGGTTGCAGCACTAACAGTTGTGAGTGCTTGGCGTGTTGTGTCGGGAAGGTGTGCAAATATTGACGTTGTTGTGAAGTTCGCACTAACGGCCAAGGGCAGAGAATGTTGACCATATATACCCGGCAGCTTCCGAGCCGTTCCTTCCGCCACTACAACAGTAGGTAGTGGTATGTATACAAGGTCTGACTAATCGGGCATTGCACCATTCGTCAGCAAAGTCGCCGTATATCATAGTAGACTACATAGTAACTACTGTAGAGCTCGAGAGCTGCAAGTGCCACAGCATAAGAACAACAAGGACTTGTGACAGTCCACACCAGGCCCTTGTTCCCGCAGGCGTCTCTTTCCAACAATTGCTCGATGGGCTGAACATCCCGTCACTCGAAACATGCTAAACCAACCACCAAATCTACAGCATGGGCAATGAGCTGCCGCCCGCCAGCAATGGCTGCACCACCCACAACAACGATAGCGAAGACAATGACCGCCCGCCCCCTCTCCCTCCACGGAGAGTGTCCGTCCAGATCGAAGTCGGCAGGCCCGCACCCACCACCGCCCTCTCCTCGATCGACATCCAAACCGTCTCCTTCCCCGATGGCTCGCGCGGGACCTTCGAGGGCACAGGCACCATACCCGGCAGCTCGAACGCCCCGTCGTTGAGGGCCCCACGCAGCGAGATCACAGCCCTCGGCGGCTTTTTCCCGGGTTCTGCGCTGCCAGGCTGCGATCGCGACAGCGCCGGCGGCGACGACTCCGTCAGCGTCATGAGCTTTGCGCCGACAATGCGCCCGCCGGCCGACCTGGCGAGCCTGGTGGGCGACCCGGCGAACAAGAGGAGCCGGGCGTGGTCGCTGCTGCGGTTGCAGTCGGCCACCGTGCAGCCGTTCCAGTGGGCGCGGAGACGCGGCCTCGACGGGCTTGGGAACTTTGAGCGCGAGCTCGAGGAGATTCCGCCCGAGGACGACGGGAACGACGAGGAGAGGCTGGCGCGGTGGAGGTCCAAGTTAAAGCACTACATGATCCTGTCGTCCGCCGGCAAGCCAATTTGGAGTCGCCATGGCGACCTTGGCCTGATCAACTCGTCCATGGGCGTGGTGCAGACCATCATTTCCTTCTACATGGGCATGAACAATCCGCTCCAGGGCTTCACTGCTGGGAACGCTCGCTTTGTCGTTGCCACCGAGGGGCCGCTCTACTTTGTCGCTATCAGTAGGCTCGGCGAGGGTGACATCCAGCTCCGAGACCAGCTGAAGGCGTTGTACATGCAGATTCTCTCGACTCTCACACTACCCACCCTTACCAAAATTTTCATGCATCGGCCGTCATCAGACTTGTCGACGCCATTGCAAGGGACCGAGGGGCTGCTGTCTTCGCTGGCAGACAGCTTCACCAAGGGCTCTCCGACGTCCATGCTTGGCGCTCTGGAATGTCTCAAGATACGCAGAACACAGAGACATGCACTGAACAATGAATTTCTCAAGGCAAGAACTGACAAGCTACTTTATGGTCTCATAGTCGCTGGGGGAAGGTTGGTAAGTGTCATACGGCCAAGACGACACTCTCTACATCCGAGCGACTTGCAACTCATCTTCAACATGCTCTTCGAATCCGGGGGCATCAAAGCCGGAGGCGGCGAGAATTGGATTCCCCTCTGCCTCCCGGCATTCAACAGCAGTGGCTATTTGTACATGTACGTCAGCTTTTTCGACGAGTCTTCGGCAGACGAGGCCGAACAGCCTGCCCCGTCGCCCGATGAGCAAATAGCCATCATTCTCGTCAGTCCTAACAAGGAGTCCTTCTTCGACCTGAAAGAGATGCGAGACAAAGTCGCTGTCAGTCTCAAGAAGAACGGCCACCTTGACATCATCACGACGGCAGCAAAAGCAGGTCGGCCGAGTGTAACCTCGGTTGCGCCCGGCAGCCAGATCAGCCACTTTCTGTACAAATCCCGCGCCAACGTGCAGTTCTGCATGTCGTCCCTGGAGCCCTTCTCCGGGCCCGCAGCAAACGAGAGCCAGCCGCACCATGACTATGCAGCGACCACTGCCAGCGCCCCCGACGGCGAGAAGCCCGGCGAGGACAACAGCACTGCCGCTGCCGCTGCCGCTGCCGCTGCGGGCGACGCGGGCCTGGTGTTGCGGCGGCGGTTGATGACGCTCTACCACGAGCTGCACGCGTCGGTGCACGCGCGGCACTCGCACCTCAAGGTGATGCACACGGTGGGGCGGGACGCGACGAGCCTGGGGTGGGTGACGCCCACCTTCGAGTTCTTCTGTGTGGCGGGGCCGAACGTCTCGCGGGCGATGGTGACGCAGGGCGCGAACAAGATCATCCAGTGGGTCGAGAAGGAGGAGGAGCGGCTTTTCATCATTGGCGGTGGAGTGTTTTGAAGAAGAGTGAGTGGGTGAGTGAGTGATACCCCGTTGCGTTGCGAGAGCATCTATATAGATGGTATTAACCGGTAAAACGGTTTACACAACTTATACGGGTTAGTCCTACTTAGGTAATCCCGATGTGAATGTGGTTACAGCCAATTTGACTGTAAGCTATGTTGGCATGCATACTTCATTGTAATGCAAACCTATCTATCACTATTCTCATACTTTCCTTGGCAACATGCTATTGTCGACCCAAGTACTTAAGTGTACAATAACTTGACAAGAGAGCGAGTGAAATAATATGATTTGGACTGCTTATTCAGAAGAGCTTGACCGCTTCCAACGGAGCTGGGATCCAAGCTCTGAGGCTTTAAAATGGGCGTGCCGGCTTGCTTTTATAGTGGATGTGGAAGTGAGGCCACTGTGGGCTGTATTCTGGCCCTGTGCATAAGCCGGGATAGGGTTGATGGACTTCTCGACCTCGATGCCATTTTGGTGAAAAGAGTCATGGCTGTGTCAAAGGGCGCAGACTCGTATACAACGGTGCAGTTAGCGTGGTGATGTTTGTGGCTTGCTGATTGGATGTTGGTGCGGAAACTAGCAGGTGCCAAGGAGCCCGGTGGGTCTTGGCCCTACCAAGCGGCCGTACCTTCTAATTCTAAGGTTCCCAGGCTACGTGAGTATACTGAGCGTAGCTCCCGAGCCTACTCAGTCGAGACAACAAGCTGCCAAGGTGCTCTTTCTTGTAACTTTAAAAAACGTCGAGGCACCCTCTACCAACAGCATCTGCCGTATCCAATTTCTCTCTTCGTCTCTTGACAACTTCATAAATCACTCCACCAAAACACTCACCAGGTAAGACCTCCTCGTCCCCAGCCTCTCTCGCACTGCACGGTCCGGAGAATCTTCGTGAGGCATTATCACCATCCGCGTTTCCACGGCAATGTGCCAGTTATAGCGTTTGTCGCAGGTGGTCCCATACCTCTTGACTTCCAACACCCCCCGCAATTCACTGCCGAGTTCTTTACAAGCTGCTGCACTCCCTCTTGACTGTTTGCAGCTACCTCCAGAAGACTTCCGCTCTAAAACCACGTTACTGACAACAACATCTACGCCAGAAAGCCAGGATGCCTATCACCAAGGTCCACGCCCGCTCCGTCTACGACTCTCGTGGCAGCCCCACCGTCGAGGTTGACATTGTCACCGAGACCGGCCTCCACCGTGCTATCGTTCCCTCCGGTGCTTCGACTGGTTCGTTCTACTTGTCATGCAATTCTGCGATGCTGCCATCAATACTGATGTTGCTTTCCACATGCAGGCCAGCATGAGGCTTGTGAGCTCCGTGATGGCGACAAGACAAAGTGGGCCGGCAAGGGCGTGACCAAGGCTGTTGCCAATGTCAACGACACCATCGGCCCCGAGCTGATCAAGGCCGGCCTCGACGTCAAGGACCAGTCCGCCATTGACGCCTTCCTCAACAAGCTTGACGGCACCCCCAACAAGACTAAGCTCGGCGCCAACGCCATCCTGGGTGTCTCTCTGGCTGTCGCCAAAGCTGGTGCTGCCGCAAAGGGAGTGCCACTGTATACCCACGTCTCTGACCTCGCCGGCACCAAGAAGCCCTACGTCCTTCCCGTCCCCTTCCAGAACGTCCTCAACGGTGGCTCCCACGCTGGTGGCCGTCTGGCCTTCCAGGAGTTCATGATCGTGCCCTCCGCCGCCCCGTCCTTCACTGAGGCCATGCGCTGGGGTTCCGAGGTGTACCAGCAGCTCAAGTCTCTGGCCAAGCAAAAGTACGGCCAGTCTGCTGGCAACGTGGGTGACGAGGGTGGTGTCGCTCCCGATATCCAGACCGCTGAGGAGGCCCTGGAGCTCATCACTGGCGCCATCGAGAAGGCTGGCTACACCGGTCGGGTGAAGATCGCCCTGGACGTTGCCTCGTCCGAATTCTACAAGGAGGACGTCAAGAAGTACGACCTCGACTTCAAGAACCCTGACTCGGACCCCGAGAAGTGGATCACGTACGAACAGCTCGCCAGCCTGTACAGCGACCTTGTCAAGAAGTACCCCATCGTCAGCATTGAGGACCCCTTCGCTGAGGATGACTGGGAGGCCTGGAGCTACTTCTACAAGACACAGGACATCCAGATTGTCGCTGATGACCTGACTGTCACCAACCCCATCCGCATCAAGAAGGCCATCGAGCTGAAGGCTGCCAACGCGCTGCTGCTTAAGGTCAACCAGATCGGTACCCTGACCGAGTCCATCCAGGCCGCCAAGGACTCTTACGCCGCCGACTGGGGTGTCATGGTGTCTCACCGTTCGGGCGAGACGGAGGACGTCACCATTGCCGACATCGTTGTCGGTCTCCGCGCTGGCCAGATCAAGACGGGTGCTCCTGCCCGCTCTGAGCGTCTGGCCAAGCTCAACCAGATTCTCCGCATCGAGGAGGAGCTCGGTGCTAATGCCATTTTCGCCGGTGAATCGTTCCGCGCTACAGTGAACCTGTAGAGTTGGGTGACGCTTGAAAGACTTTGGCACGTGAGTTGAGGCAGCGTTAAGACTGGGCGCTATTATGAAGATGGTGGACAAGTATTGCGTTGTTGCTCGAGTTGCCGCAAGAAGAGACAGCCTGCAAAACATAAGCCCAGAGATACCGCCGCACACAAAAAGCTATGATTTCATGACCACCTCAAGTCGATCTTTGTGACGAAACGTGATGTCAAATCTGCAGTTGGTCACCACTGCACCGGATCAGTGACAAGCCTGCGCGTAAATACTGAGCCAATAGTGAAGAAGTGTCCATTCATACAATTGGCACGGACCAGCGCTGTCTCATAGCAAATTAAGTGGGAAACGGCTAGCAGTTCCCGCAACTTACAATCTATCATCAATTTCATGAATACTATACCTGTTTGTTCGACTATCGAATCGACAACGTAGCTACGACCAATATCTTTCTAACATCAATCAATGCATCTTCGACCTTACATCAACTTTCTTGGCATGAGTGCACGGACCACCTTGTTAAGGAAGGTACGGGGCCTACACTGTAAACCCTAACAGTGCCCACTTTCGAAGAAAAGAAATCAAGTCTAGTCGCTCTCAACCCCATTACTTCGCATGCACCCCATTCCACCACAACATTGTTAATCGGCTTTACCACTACTTTAACCTTTTCCGGCGACCCCTTTTTAGCTATGAAAATCGGCATCAGCCCGGCGCACCGCCCACGCAGCGGTACATCCAAAAAATAGTCCTTATAAACAATGATTCCTTCCTTCGTCACTTATGTTAACGTGGCTTTCCAAACCTACACTACGGTGCAAACCCAAGTCTGGTTTCTTTTACGTTTTAAAATCTAAAAACCTTTATTATGAACATTCGCTTATAACAACTTTTCTTTTACAACCGTTATTATCTATATTAATGCTCTATCTACTTAACAGTGCATTTAACATTACTTTACATAGCTTTAACTACTTATAGAGGACTTTTCTCTATATACCATCCGTTTAATAATGTACCTTTTTTCACCCTTTTTGTACGTCTTAAATTCGAGGTCTGAAGTAAAAAAGTGGCTTGCCAAATAATAAAGTATATATTTTCCATTGCTATGGGCTTTCGACTAGGATATATTTCTTTTACAGGTTTTTTCACTTTTTAATACCGTTGTCAGATTTTCGATACAAGTAAACGTTGATCAGAAACTATTATGGCTGAGTATTATGGTCTGGTTAAGGTTATAGTTTTAACACTCGTATAATAATATAGGTTTTTAAATTGTAGAGTATTTTAAAGTTTTATTTAAAAAGTTATTTTGGGATTCGGTTTCTGATGAAATGTTTTACTTTGTCAATTTTGTTTTACACGTTAAAATTACAAAACATATAAATTATGGAACTTTATGATATTCCAGGTATAATGTGTTAAATTTTTTGTTGAGATATTTAGTAGTATATTTGTTGGAACAATATTGACTGTTATTTGTAGCAGGTTAATTACAGAACAGCCAAATCAACAATACTTGCTGTAAGTTAACTGTATTGCTTGTGGGATTAACTGTATCAACTGCAAGTCAAATGTAGTAGGTGCTTACTTCAAAGTAGGGCACAAGCCAAAGCATTTAGCTATACAAATTAGCGTGCAGACCAGCTAACGGTCTACCAAACTTAGAACTTACCACTTATCAATCAACCAATTTTAATGCAGCACCAGTTACTTCAACCATAGTGACTCAAATCGACTATGTTGCAACGATAAAAACCTACCAATAACATTCCCTTTTTATATGACATATGTATAACCCTATATAAATGCTATCCGTATTTATAATTAGGATAGGTTTATAGTACGACGGAAGTACCTTTACGGTTTATATAAGACTCCATCGACGTTTAATAACTACGTATAACATATTACTAGAAAATTGGCTACAGGTGTATTAAATAAGTCTCGTACCTTATATATTTGTTTATTTTAATAAGGGCTTAGAAAAGAAGTTGTGAATATAATTATATATCCCTATAGTTAGTAAACGGTTACATCGCAGGGTGTACTCTTACAAAGTACATGATAACATGTCACGCTGTAAGGTACACTCTTGCAAAATATATGATAGCGTGCTACGCCCCAAAAGGTGCATTGGCAGAGTGTACGGTAGAATACCACGCTTTGAGTGATAGCTTATGAGTTTTCACTTGAGGCGTACACTCTTCGAATACCTCTTCTCCTATTGTTGGTAGGGCTTTAGAAATTTCAACGTTATCGATTCGATTGGTCGAAGTAATAGTAGTATTGCGTGGTCAAGTGGTGGATGTATTGTTCTAGGTTTGGCAGACCGCTAGCCGGTCTGTATAGTAATTTGTATGCCCAATTGCTTTGTCTGTACTCTAGTGTAAAGTAGGCGCATACTATACTTGATTTACAGCTAATACAATAGGCTCACATAAAACAATACACACAATTTGCAGGTAGTATAGTCAACTTTACTGTAAGTAAAGCTAACCTATTGTATTGCAATTACTACTATTCTAATAATGTCGGCTTTTTAATTTGTACGCGTACGCTAATATAGTTAACTAATCTTTTCCGGTAGCTGTTAAATTAAGACCTTATTAACTAGCTAGACCCCTATTAATTCCAGTCAACTTTTATACGAAACCAAACCTATTTGCACTCAAATTAACTCTATCTGCCTTTAGTTATCTCATAGCTTCGAGTTCCGATTTCATCAATTCCTATAAAATGTTTTTCCTTTACAGGCTTATGCAAACTTTTTAACCATACTATTAAATAAGTCGTCATCATCAATTACATGGTAGCTTTTCAATTTTCCAACATGTTTCTGTCTACTGGCACGTAACTTAGCCTTGCTAGGTAGCCTATTAACGTAACCCTCAATATGTATAGTCAGCCTATTACCATTTAAAAACTTTTCAAAGGTTTTATTCAGTGACGCCTTTATTATAAAGCTAGTAGGGTTATCTTTCCCATAGATTTATCGGAACTCCTCGATTTCACTGCCTTTATAAACTTCGCGAAGTATTATTACGTCGATTATTGGGCGTTTTTTACTAGTGGTTCTGAGTTTAGAAAGGTGTTCAAACAAGCTTTTCGAGTCGGTAAAAATTACTACCAGAATAGGAGGAATTTTTAGCTGCCTGGTGATAAAGTTAAGGGTTTCCCATAATAACATGCTGACATTAAAGTTAGTTATTATATCGTAAATCTTTAAAGTCAATACGCTTCATGTAATCATATTATACTTAATAGAGGTTTAATAAATCAAGTTACTGATAATATTGAACTATTCCTCCCTCCTGTTTTTATAAACGAGGGTTATTTAAAAAATTCATTTTAAGGATAGCTCGGTGTTATTTGTAAAGAACCTACCTATAAAGATTATTAATTGGCTTTCAATAGATAGATTGGGATTATATCATTCTCTCGGTCCAAGTTTTTCATCTTCTATTTAAGCTTTTTATTTAACCGGTTAAAGTATTTAATTGTTAGGTCTTAATTGTTAGGTCTTATATTTATACCGTAATAAATAGGTTTTAAAAGGCTTTTGATTGGTATAAGGTGTCGATATAGCTGTTACGGATACGTTATTCAAGTTACTGTTAAGCCTTAGCTATATTAATCTTGTTAATTATAATCAAATTAACTTACAAACCCTTATAACAAAAATTAAGGCTGGTATTAACACGAAGCATACGGATTAACGATCCGTTAAAGTCAAGTTGATTGCATTTCGCCAATTTTATAACCGGTTTGTAATTTCAGAACTTAAAGTCCTTAATTACCTATTATTCCGATACCATAAAACCAGTCGTTCTAACAGAAAGGGCATCGTTAATTTACACACCTATTAAGCCGAAGTTCTTTTCCTACATTACCAATAGACACGGGTTATATGTTAAGGATTTTATATTTATCCGCGACTTAAAGTACAACTAATATGTTAGGTGTTAAAATAGTAGTTATTGTAGTGCAGTAGGTCAACTTTATTTGTATTAAAGTTGACTATACTGACTGCAGGTTGAGTATATTATTTTATGTAGGCCTACTGCATTGGCTGTAAGTCAAGTACAGTATGAGCCTACTTCATACTAGGGTATGTGCCAAGCAATCAGCCATATAAATTATTGTGTAGACTGGCTAGCGGTCTGTCAAACCTAGATCAATACATCTACTATCTGACTACTGCAATACTACTATTATTTCGAGCAATCGAATCGATAACGTTATAACTTCCAAAGCTTTACTAATACTGATTAGTGCTTATTGGGTTAAGCAAAAAAAATTCTAAGTAGAAGAAAAGGCTATTTTTCAGTTACGCTTTACGTTAACAATGACGGCTAAGGTAAAGGAAAGATTTTTGCAAAGAGTCTTATTAGTACTATACTAGTCCACAACTTTTGGAAAATAGAAAAGACTTTTGGGTTGCGTTAGTTTATAACGGAAATTTGAAAGTAGGCGACGATATCATTATTAAAAACACCAAGAAATCTTCACCAGATCTTTTTTAAAAAGCGTTAAGATTAACTGCTAAAAGTCTTAAACGTTGAGTTGGTAAAAAACTAAGTAAATACTATTTTGTATACTACTACTATAAAAATGATGAATTTCTACGGCCTACAACTTTCAACCTTTAATCTCTACCACTAATAAACGATCTTTGACGTTAATATTTACACTAAAACTTAGCCTAAACACTATATTTTTCCCGTTAATTTACTCTGTTTATTTCTTTTACGCTAATTCAATAGCCAGGTTCGCTATTTTAAACGAACACACTAAGATTCGCCAATTCTCATCGAGAAAGCCACGTCGCGCGACTTATAGCTAAGTCGCCAAGTTTCTATGCGACTTTACGCCAAAACACTAAATCAAAAATCACCAAGTTCCTTGCTTATCGAGTCCTATACCAGCTAAACCAGTAAAATGGCTTTAAAACGCGTTATATTTGACACTATTACCAACTCTATAAGGAAAAAGGAAATTAAAACCCTTAGATACCTTTTATTAAGGCATTATAATAAAGAGTTTTGGGGATTGTATATCAACAAAGACTTAACGAAAAAATATCTAGTTAACTTCGTTGGCAGCTATATTATCGACTAGGATAGAAATAAGGATCTTGATCGCAGCGACCATGCCTTTTACAAGTATTGTGACTTCTTTGATAATTAGACTATTTATATATGAAAAGTGATTTAAAAAAGAGTTAAGTCGAGGTTAAAGTGGGAATTTAAACGAAAAGTAGTTTATGTGCCAGTATAAGGTAACTTGAAGCTAATATAATTATTTTTTCGAATTGGTCCAATTTAAGGAATACCCTTATGAATCATTCATATCTTAAAGGGAAGAGTGTTAAATAATCTTAACATCACTCTACGCTTTTTAGGAAACCTCCCCTTTACCTCTAGCTAAATCAAGTCTCTTTATGTATTGATCATAAGGAACCCATTAACCTGTTTGGTAGCTTAATACTCGCACGTAATAGTGCTGAGTATGCTCGTAACAGTGGCAAGGTGCGTAAGGCAGCGGCTATTAACGCTGCAAAAGGCATTGAAGTTAAGTTTTTTTACCAGTCAACTAAGCCATATCATTAACTTCTTCAAAACTTTTAAGTCCCTATTACTCCCAAACCCTTTGATTAAAATTGTTAAGCGCTTTAAAAGCTATTTTACGATAGGTTTGCCTATATGCGCAAACCTACTACAGGTTCTACCACAGGATTTTACCCCTCGGGTTAAGCGACTGGTAATTAACCTTAATACCATACTTCGGAGGCTCAAAAACTTAAACTATAAGGAAATATTAATAAAGACTGGGATAACTATTATAACCTTTTTCCAAGACTTGAAAAAATAGTAAATATTAATTACTCGCTTGTTGCAGACTCGACTAAGAGTTTGAACGATGTAAAAAAGAATATTGAAAAGCCCTATAACCATTTTGATGCAAAGATAATACTATTTTCAAACATTGGTAAATAAATAAAGGCTTTCCCTTTTGGTTTTTACTTTTTATTTCTAAAACTATTACAAGGAACGCTAGAGACTACTACCTAACCTTTTTAACCAGAATAACTATCTTTCGCAAAGTTTATGATAGAATGAAAAACTACTTCAAATACGACTTTTACCTTGCCTAATATTATATGGATTGGGTTACCATGAGGTGAACCATAATAATGGCGAGAAATAAAGAGGAATCACTCATAAATATAATTAATTAGATACTTAATAAGTTGATATTATGCCAATAGGTAATGGCGAAAGCCCACGTTGTTGAAGCTACACTTTACGAGCAGGTATGGGTAGCTATTATAGGCGTTAACGAATTTAAATACGCATTATAACGTATTAATACCATCTACGAAGTCTTTTTTAGCTAGTTACACTTGTTGTTTACAATTGTAATAACGTGTAACCCAAATTAGCTCGATATATACCTCTTAGTTAGCAACTTCCTTAACGTGAAGGAAGAAAACCGTACGGTAGTTAATTACGTCGACTGTAAATACGGCTATACACGCTTTAAACACTTAAAATCTAGCCTAAAGGCTTCTAACTGAAGAAAATAGCTACGCTAACGCTAATAAGGTTAAGATTTAAACGGATCTATCAATCATAAAAATTATCGTCGTAATAATAATAAAAGATATTGAATTTATAATAAGTCTAGCTATTAATTAACTCGCTACCCTCCCACCAAGCGTAATCATAAAAAGGTAATATACCATATTCAATACCTTATTCCTTCCGGGTAGAAATACTTGGATTATATTATAGACTTTAAGGGCGACGAGACAATTAACGGTAAAAATAC
This sequence comes from Anisogramma anomala, assembly GCA_038502455.1. NCBI lineage: Eukaryota > Fungi > Ascomycota > Sordariomycetes > Diaporthales > Gnomoniaceae > Anisogramma > Anisogramma anomala. Next base: position 11,081,044 of record JASMMZ010000004.1, on the reverse strand, counting down.
CCCCAAACAAATCAAGTATCATAAAAACACTGTTCCCGACGCGGCCTAGTAATGAACCGACCATGCTTTTTTATACTGTTTAAGTGGTAAAAACCCTTCACTTTGCCTTAAACAAGATCTTAACTCCTTATATACTTTTAATCTTCGTGATCGTTATGCGGACCACACGTTTCAAGGTATTATGCTAGATACAGAGACAGTAAGGTACTTAATGAGAGGCTATTCGTAGTACGTGTCGTTACGAAGGGAAAGCACTACGGCTACTAAAATCAATTGTCCCGATACTAACAAAGCTAAAGTTGGCTTCGGATTAAGCGAACAACTATCGTTATTGGGAATAACGGTAGTTTAAACTGTTGTGAAATCAATAATATTCCACATCTTCAAGTCTCTTACCTCTTTCCTTCTTTATTTGGAGGATATAAAGACTTTCGGCGTCAACATTAACATTAACGCTGACAAAATGGTGAAAAACAATAATATGTTTCCTCTCGTTTTTAAATGGGGCACCTATAATTTTATATTTAAGGCTTAAAGGTAGTAGTATTAAACTTAACGGAGCCAGATATACGTTAACTACATTGGCGTTCTCAATACCTAGCTATTAATAGTCTATACAAATGCTTAAAGTCTGTAGGGCATAAAAATATGAAATACTTTTACTTTGTGGATATTACTATATACCCTCATAGATAGTATACACAGAGCAAGTAGCAGTGCACTGTATTGTAGGGTATACTCCTGCAGAGTGCACGATAACGTGTCACGCTGCAGGTTGTACTCTTGCAAGACGCAAAGTATTCCATGCATGGATCGGTCTGGAATGCCTATACCAGACCGAACGCTAATACGTGGAGTGGTCTAGAGTAATACACTCTGGGTGAAGACTTATAAGCCTTTACTTATGGCGTATACCTTTATATGTTCTTTCGTATTTATTATCTTTATATTAAAACTACTAATCCAACGATTAATTTTTTAAATACTTTGGTTTTATATCAACCTAAAGGTTTTAGACTTTATCGATAATAATTAGTAGCCGATTCAGTCGACTATGAATAACGTAGGAAAAAAGAGACAAATATAAGTTGAATACTTATAACTGGATATTATAACGGTCTTAACTATTTATACTCTAATACTTCGTTTTTATGAAAATTATACACCGATATATATAAAGACTATAAAAACCAAGTAACTTTAAAAAATAGCTTTAGTATAATATTATCAAGCCTTATTTAGAGCTCTATCTACTAAAAGCCCTGTTGCGCTATTATTAACCCTTATTTAGCATTTCAATATATCCGGATACTTCTTGGAAAGAGTTTTATTACATAGCAGGATACGTAAGCTAAAACCACCAAGTTTCGAAACCCTTAGTTGAAACCTATCCAATTTTCGACAATCACCACCTCTTGTAAAACACAGGGGCAGTTAGGAAAGCAACATTCAAATCGCTTCCTCAATTTAAAATCGGTTACAATATACCTATCCGAACCGATCGCTTTAATTAGAGCGGTTATGCTGAAGTAACCAAACAGATTACTTTACCAAATTCGGTTACAACACACTAATCCGAACCGATTACCAAACACCAGATTATACAATACACCTTCCTATAATTACACCTTCTTTTTCCCTGTTTACCTTACACATCCCTTTATACTGTTTACCTTATACCTCCTTTTTCCTTATTCGCCTTATACTTTTTTCTCTCTATTCTCCTTTTAGCGTTCGCTCTACGTATTTTAAATTTAGTTTTTATGACGTTTAAGTCTTTTTAACCGATGAGCTAACGCGACGTTACTAAACGTTAATAAAACTGATTTAAAACGCCTAATTGGTTTGTAGTTATGTTTTATTTATCGTTTGAAACTCATTTGTATTAATAAACGTTATTAAACCCTGTTCCAACCACTTTAATTACTCTATTTACTTCATTTTCCTTTTTTGTAAAAAGTATTAACCTAAACGTTGGAATCTAAACGTATCCGAAATCTTATTACGGCACGGAATTACCAACTTAAACCATTTTAATATATTAAGTACATACAAAAACTAACCTCCCCAAAACGACTATATTTATAACCTCAATACTAATATCATTGAAACAGGCTAATACCAATTTCGACTTCCTGGTCGAAAATATGGGAATTAGGAAGGCTACAATATACGAAATCGACCTAGACCTTTGGGATAACACTATCGATTCGCTAGTTAAAAACATCGACTTATATACGGCAAACACATATATTTTGGCCGTTATATTTTGCTATTAGGATGAGAAATCCTAAGGAACTGACTTGTTGGATAATTTCTATAAAAACCTCTTGAATTGGACGTTGGATATGTAACAAATAGTGAATCATACCATTTCCAAAGCCTTACGGATCCAATTACGAATCAGAAACATTAATACTCTAGAGGGTAGGAATAACCGCTTTATAAACACCCTATTCGAAATAACATAACATGTCGGCGTACCAAATTGAAAATATAAAAATTTATACCTAACGGAATTTGTAAAAGGGTATTATCTTACGGAGAAAAAAAGACTATTATTAAAACTATGAAGATAAGGTGTAAAACGACATCGTACTATAGTTATACTATATGTTAAAAATAATAACCTCGAGAAAGAAAAACGACTATAATTCTTATTTACCACATAAATATAATACACTCTTACGCCGATATATACTATAAAATAATACCAAATACCAAACCACTTTTTTAACATTAGAAACAGCCTGCTCGGCTATAATGAAAACAGCTGAAACACCGAAAACAACCCGGTCGACTACGAAAGAACTGGTTAAAACATAGAGAACAACTCGATTCAGGAATTTACTAACGGCGTAAAACGTTAATACATGCCTTAAGAACCAATGCCTGCAAACTACAACCCTTACCGCAACTTCCTATTGCACTGCTTCCCTATGGATAGGAGCGACTTTACAAAGTTGACCAACTTTGTTAGGTTATGAAATAGGGATAATAACTATAAAATCGAGCCGTACGACGTAGTTCATAATAAGATACGCGTTATAATCAATACTTGTAAGAAATTAGATATTAAGCTATCCTAATTCCATATTATTTTACCCGGTATACCTTCTATGTAAACTAAAAAGTGATAAATGTACCACCTTATATAAATGGATAAATTTGTAAAGTATTATAATAGTTTTAAGTCCCACTTCTATAAAAAAATTAAATAGAATTTTTACTATAGGGATTTGACCGGTATAACATCAGAATTTATAAAGAAACAGTAAGAAAACACAAATAAAAACCTATATAAAAATCTTACCATTTTATTAACTAAGTTTCGAAAGTGTTAGGTAACCCTGAAATCGGAACATAAAGGTAACAAACTGTTTATTTGAGTAATGAAAAAAACTTATTATAAAAATCTGGATTTTGACGTTGTATTTTTTAAATTAAAAAGGGATTTGGAGTCATTTTGAATAAGCCTTAAGATATTGCTTAAGACCTTTATACCTCGACAAGCGAGTGTTGAATTAGTATTAATAACTGATAAAACAAAAGAAGGAAGCCAAATTACCAAAGCAAAACTCATCGAAACGATTTACCACGTTTTAAATCGAAAATTTAAGATTTACCTAAGGCAAAAGGAATACCTAAAGTATAAGTATTAGCGAGGAAACTTTGGTAACAAAGAATAGGAAAGATCGTTCGGAAATGGAAAAAACGTACCGAAACCGTAATATTATTTACGAAAAGGCATACAAATACTTAAAAGTTTACAAAACCGGTGTATCTTATACGGCAAAGTTGGTTATTAGTTTATAAACCACCCCATTTACGATTAAATTCGGATTAAACGAAAATTTTAAGCCGAATATAATTTTAATAACCGAATAAAAGTTATTTTTACAACATACGTAGCCGAGTGCAAAGGTATAGGTAATGGATTTAACGCCTACCCTTACGATGACATATACGGAAAAGATGATCCCGAGGGTAATAATGCCTATTTATTAGTCCAAAACAACTAAACCGCTAAACGTATCTTTACCGGACTATAAAACGCCTCCTTTATGTATATTATAAGCCTGGATTACGCGAATGAAGTACTTGACATTTACATGGCGTTACAAATTACGCTATCTAATAGATACGGAAATAAGTTTTGAGTTATTATACCTAATATTAGTGTAGCCGAAATTTCGATGACTGGAAAACGGTAATTCAACGTATTTGCGGCGAAGTTTCCGGAGTTTTGGTTAAATCGAATAGGAAAATACTGAAAGGTCTCGTTTAATAAAGGCAAAGTAACGTCGTTCGAAACGGTTGTTATAAATACACGTTTTGAACCGATCAAGTTTTACGTAATAAACTTTAATATTTTATTTCTATTTTATTAACCAATATAAATAAACTTGGAATTAAGGTTCGGAATACGATTAATTAACTTGTCAGCGTTTTAAATAGAGTATCCGTACTGTTCCAACTTAAATTCGGCTACTTATCGTTTTTCCCAACAACACGTATAATTAAGGCTATTTATTTGACTTAGCCGAAATTACGGACTTTACACCGACGATTCGGATACCCGGCTACAAAACGCCTTTTACGCCTACTTTACGTCATAAATTATACGGATACAAAAAGAACGTACTTAACGTTATCGAAAAGTTTTGCTATAAGTATCAATTGCATTTATAGGTTCTATAACGGTTCAAGTTCCGATTTTAAACCGATATAAACTTTTATTAAGAAGTAATTGTTAATATTATGTATTTAGATAATTAATTGGTCCTTTACGTTGTCTATGTAACAAATTCGTTTTAAGCCGCCAAATTTACATGAAATATTTCCGTTACCAATTATTAGGACGCTTAAGTAAACTTTTGGTCTAACTTTTACTTAGAGCCTTTAAAATGGATTGCATGCGACGCTAATACGGCCTTTAACTTTACCAAATAGCGTACTCAAGTTTGGATAACCGATAACGAATATAAATAAATCTTAGTAAAAGCCTTATAGGGTATTGAAAAATGTAAGCAGAATTACAAACCGTTTAACAGATCGTATATAATATTGTTTAAGAAACTAAAAAGTATTATTATTAGAGAATCTATCATTTAAATGGAGGTTAGCGCCGTTAACATCACTTTTAGCCTAGGTGGGCTTATTCTTACGCTCCTTGTTTTTGGTACCTACCTGGAAATTTAAATAAACTTTACCCTATTACCGACTACAATATATAGGGCTAATATTGTAGCGAGAGCCATAGCTTCATTATGCTTTTTACAAGAGAAAAACAATATTTCCAAAACGTTGATTACAAAGAATAACCCACGTAAAGCTGTTGTTTTGAAATTATTATTGTAATTTAAAGTTTTGGTTTGGAAAAATAATAATGAATGTATTGGTCTTTAAAGAGTTAACGGGTCCAAAAGCTATAATATATTCATTGACTTATTAAACAGTATAAATTCATTTCGTTAAATATTAGTACTCGAGTATAAAAAAGAGGTAAAAAGGATAAACTCGGAACCGCAAAACGAATAAAACCGTTTATAGGATATTACCCAAAACAGCGAATTTAAACCAAATCCAACTTTAGCCTTATCTTCAAATAATATTCCGACCCGACTACGCTAAATAAAAACGGCTTGCCTATACTAACCCCATTAAAACCTTGTCCCCAAAGACGCCTTTTCGGTTAGAAAACCATGAAACGCTCTAAAAGTTTTGCTACTAACTACTTTATCACGTAAAAGAAAATGGAAAATCGAGAGCTTAGTCTAAAACTTCGCCGCGAAGGTATTATTACCACTCCAAGTGCCCTATTCGTATAATATACCTAAATAAAAATCTTAGCTTTGGTCGACTAAAAATATTTCGTTTTAAACTCTCCAATCCGGCTATTCACGGTACCCATAGGATTTTTCCAACCCGATTCGTCTACGAGATCAAGGACAAAACCAGAAAACCTTACGAAAAAACTCGTCTGATTGTTGAAGAATATAACAACGAAGGTAAAGAGGATATTATAACTTAATCATCCACGTTACAACGGGTCAGTTATCGCTTGATTCTTACGTTCGCAACCTTGTTTAACACACCGTATAACTTATATATCGAATTTCGAGACATAATATAAACATATGAACAATCTAAGAAACAGTTTAAACGACGAATTTACGCCGATATACCAAAAGATTTTAGATAACACCACCTACCTAAAACGATTTTACGTATTATAAAACCACTTTAAGGTTTAGTTAAAGCCGGTATTTACTGTTATAACACCTACCAAAGATACTATAAGAAACGCCTCAAAATAACTAATTTTACCTTCGACCTATATCTATTAATATCGACAACCCGCTCGAAAGGCTTTATAGTAACGGGTATATAAATGTACGACACCCTAACGTTATATAATACTTCGTTTTCCGCATGTAAAAGAAGGAAACTTCTAAAGGCTAACTTAAAAGCAAAGCCTAAAACGTATTCAATAAGGGATAATATAATCGACTTTAATAGCGTTATCATTACCTTTCGGAACAGCGTTTTGAGCCTTATACAAAAGGGGTAGCTGGATAAAGTTACCCTTTTCATTTTGGATAACGTAAAACTGGCCGACAAATACAGATGTTAATGTGCACGTAATGCTCAGGTCGTTTTTATAACACAACCAAAGGTTGTATTTAACCTCTTTATAGCTGCATAATACCAAACTGACCTGACGGACGATACATATAAAAGTTTAATAAACGTTTTTTATAACGATAACACAATCTAAAACGCGACTTGCGATTTTTATCACTAAATATACGTACTGTAAAACTATTTGTTTTTACTAACAGTTCCATCGCTAATAATAACGACTATAGTTTACAAATAAACTTTGTCTTAGTCCTTAGCAACGAAATACCGAACCGAAACGGTTTTACGTTCCAAGGAAATATCATTCATTAAAGCTTTTTCAAGTATAAAAGGGTAACGAAAAACGTTCTAGTATTCAAGATTTATAATATAGTTAAAGGCTTCTATTTAGGTATTATTATAACGATAACATTCCGAATAATTGTTTTTAACCTTGGTTTATACCCTATTTCTCTTATCGTTTATACTAACTCTTTTTCGCTTTATAAATATTTAGTAAAATTGAGTATTCCGGATAAAAAGCGATTAATAATTGATATTATAGTATTACGCAAATTATACGAACGCCAAAAAATCGAGGAAATAAGATAGATTAATAACAAATGAAACTTAACAAACGTAATAATTAAGTTATATTAAACGAAGCTTGAGAAATACTTATATTGATAAATACACTATTTATTAGGGATATCAAAAAGGGTTTACAACTTTAATAAGTTATTACACCACTTTTTCGCCAATTTAAATCGGCTCGTACTACATTATTTACACTGATTTCCAACTTTACCTCTATTTAACGTAACTATTCGCGCCAATTACCAATTTTACCTTTGTTTAAACCTAATATTAGTACTGATACCCGATTTTACTTTTATTTAACCTTACTATTTCGTACCGCTTCCAATATTTTGCCACCGTTCTTTTTACATACTTTAACCTGATAAACTAACGGATTTTTTTCTTTTTTCATTTGATTTTACATTATCGCACCAATTCTGGCATATGACCTCCTTTTCTTTCTGTAATTCATATTACGTTTATTACATTTAAACGGTTTTTTTGTAGGAAAAGCTATCATATTACTATATAGCGTACTGTATTATAGCCGAGCACGCCGGCTCGGTCGAAAGGATATTTATCTATTAAGTAATAGGAAAGGGCGACGTCGTTGCGTCCTTACCATCCTCTCCGTCACTTTCCCCTTTTTTACTAGAGTTATCATTATCACCGCTATCAATATTATTAACGTGAGTAAGGATATTACCCTACGCTCTATTGGTTATGCCCTTAAGTAAAGGCGTAGGAGGGGGATCACCCTCTTTACGACGACGTACGATAACGTTATTAAACTTACTTACGCAGTATATACGTAAGCCCCGTTTCTAGGCAACGATAATGGCTGCCGTTTCTTTAGTCCGCCGGTTAACGCCTATTAATAATTAGTATCGGTTTATTTTAGTTACTTATAACTACGATTGTTTTTCCTATCGCCATGAACAGTGCATTTTTGCCAAGGTAAATTTTTAAGGTTTGGTTAAAATTTACGAAAAAGCCGGCGAACGCGTAATACGGCCTTGGTCTACGGCCTTAAGACTATTGGAATGGGGGCGTACGAGCTACCAATCCGTTTGTAACGGTGGTAGCCGACCGAACAACCCCCGCTTTCGTAATAATAGTTAATGGACTTGCCCGCAGCCGCGAACGTAATATACGACTCGTAGGGCGTATTAATTAACGGCCCGAGGCTATGAATCCGGATGCGTTGCTCCAACGCCTTACGCGTTAAAAAGGCTTCGCGATGTACCCTGGTGATATGAAGCTCAAGGCGACGGAGAAAATCTTCCTCGTACTTTTCATTTTTAAAAAGAGAGATTAAAGGTATACGAACGAATGGATCTGGAAAATACGAACCCTGTGGTAATTGCGCTAGGTTATGCTTATGTCGTAAAAGGGGTTTTGCGGGTAATATATTCTTTACTCATGGGGAAAGGGTAAGGTTTATAACCTTAAAAGCCCTCCGCTCCTCACCTTTAGGAGCTAAAAAAGGGGGGGGGAAAGGAAGGGGAGGAGGGGGTCGTAATAGCAGCGGTGAAGGGGGATGAGGCGGTGGTACCTAGGCTAAGCGATGTAGCGGTGGCGGGGTTGGACGACGTGGCGGCGACGAGACTAGGAGGCGTGGCGGCGGCGGATGGAGAGGCCGTAATTAATGATATGATGCCCGAAGAAGGCGAGCTGTTGTTACTGGTGGTGGTGGTACTATAGGTGGCGATGGCAGTAACGGTGGCGGCATGGTGGGCGCTCGTTAAATGGCGCCTTATGAACCTGAACTTACGTGTTATCTATTCGAAAGAAAGGTTAGTATATATGTATCAGTTAAGTAACCTATATATTGAAGCGGCTTGGTTTATTTAAATGAAATAGAGGTTAAATTGGGATGTAAATTTATATAGGCTTGAATTACGCGCTTTTAAAAGAAAAAAGGAAAAATGTTTTGCCTAAACCGATAACGATATATCTTTTTATACTGACTGAATACATCATTTCGCAATTACCCTTGCGTAATCACCCCTAAGTAATTAACCCCTATAATACTTAAGCAGTTACCCCTGTTAATTAAAAAAGACTTTATTACCAACTATACTGCCCCTATTTAATTATATTAACCAGATCCGAATTACAAACATTACCTCAGTTAAACTTTGCTAATCTTAGCCGAACTTATTAATTTGGACCTTTTGTAATTAATACGGAAATAATACTATTACTACGGAAACTTGCTAATTTGGACCTTTTACAATTAATACGGTAATAACACTATCGCTACAAAACCTACTAATTTGGACCTTTACAACCGCAACTACATTATCACTAGTAAGCTATAGGTATAAATTATATAAGGAAAAAAGAAAAGATTACCTGTATAGATATTACTATATACCCTTAAAAATAGTATATATAGAGCAAGTAGCAGTATACTGTATTGTAGGGTGCACTCTTGCAAAGTGTACAATAAAGTATTGGCTGTAGGCTACACTTTTTCAAGACGAAAAGTGCTTCATATATAAATCGGTTTGAAATGGCTATTTCAGACCGAACGACAATGTATAGATCAGTCTGGAATAGCTATACCAAACCAAACGGCAATACGTGGAGCGGTCTAAAGTAGTACGCTCTGGGTAAGGACTTATAAACCCTCACCTATAGCGTACACCTCTAGATACTCCTTCATATCTATCATCTTTATACTACAACTACCAATCTAACGATTGCTCTTCTAAATACCTTGTTTTCACGTGAACTCAAAGGTTTTAGACCTTACTGACAGGTTTAAATACTATTGAAAAGCTTTGTTACCACGGTTAAATACATATCTAACCCCCTAAAAAATCAAGTTTACACTAAAAAATGATAAATATTTGAACCATAAAGGTTTTATCGATGTATTTTACTTCGATAATAAGCCTATTCTTTATATAGTTCATTCTGTAACTTTTTTTATAGAGATAAGTTTTTAACCTCCCTATCGATAAAGGCTATGTGGAAAACATTAAGGATACTATAGATTAACACGTCCTTAAGCCTACCTAATGTTATCGTTTTCAATACCGGTATCGACTTTATGACGGCGAAGTTTTGAAAAAAATACTAAGATAATGAGTATCCAATACAAACAAGTGCCTATAAAGATCCATTGGAACATTAGAAGGGTTAAAAGGTATACGAAATATTTATCCGATAGTATAATATTCTTATGTTAAAGATTAAAATCTTAACAGATTGAAAGGCACGCCTTCAGATAGCGGTGAAAGGTTTAAATGACACTGTAGGTCTTAATGGCTTGATTCCAACGTTACTAGTCTTTAGAGAGTACCCACGCCTAAAAAGTGAATCCCCGCCATTAATAAGTACCTAAAAATGGGTTGTAATCTACGGGAAAACATTGAAGGAATTGCAGAAGAAATCGGTACGCCGCTAAATTAATAATGCCCTTAACACCAAAAACAGCACCATGATTAAAAATGTACTTACTTTTCCATTGTAAAATAAAGTCCTCGTATAGCGGGAGCCGGGTAAATGGAAGGGTTTATATAAACATTAAGTATCGCTAGCTTCAAAGTAGTTATTAAAACTGTTAACGGCCTCGTAATGTTTCGTATTACCAAAGTTAATCCCTATATTAGGTTAACTAGCGATAAATAATCTTGATCCAAACGATTGAGTCAATACAAACCATCTTTACCCATTATCGATAAGCCTATAGAACGTTGCCAACGTGGACGACCCCCAAAAAACAAAATATTAAAATAAAGGAATATACATCGGGCTGTATTTATTACATTACTTAGGTAAATAAGAAATAGAAAGATAAATAAAACTTAGAATTAAAGTTTTGAGCATAAAGTATTATTAAAACATTTAATAAACCCTTTAAGTAAAGTTACAGGGTCAAAATTAACGTCCTATTGATTTAAAGAGTTATACAATTCGTATCAAAGGCCGACTTTAACCTTCAAAACCCAAATGTTACGATTTTTGAATCGAGGATTATCCACGAAATCAAAGTTAAAACTATAAAGCAGCCGTACGAAACGTTACGTCTAATTGTTTAAAGATACGGTAATAAAAGTGAATATTAAATTCTCAAGTAGTTGATAACGATTTAAAAGATTAATTAGCGGTTAATAGTAGTTTTAAGAATAAGTTTACACTTAATAGCTGAGATATAACGCAAGTATATACGTAGTTAACAACTAATTATTAGCGGATTGTCCTATTGAATTTGCTACAGGAATTACGTGATATCTATGTTTTAGGGATGTTAATACAATATATCAAGCCACCATACAAACTAGCTAAAATAGGCTTTTATTAATTTCTAACCTATTAGTCGCACTTTAAATTACGGCTAGGCATAAAGTCTTTAATATACGACCCTTATGTTGGAATAGTGCTACACACAATGCAGTAGGTTTACTTTACTTAAAGTAAAGTTGACTATACTGGCTGAAAGATTGTGTGTATTATTTTTTGTGAACTTATTGTATTGGATATAAGTTGAGTACAGTAGGCCACACTTTACACTAGGGCACAGGCTAAGTAATTGGCTACATAAATTACAGTGCAGACCGGCTGGCGGTCTACCAAACCTAAAATAATACATTTACCACTTGATCACACAATACTACTATTACTTCGACGCATAGAATTGACAATGTTGTAACGTATAAAGCCTTACTAATACTGATTAGTGCTTATTAGGTTAAGTATAGTATGGCTAAGTAGAAGAAGAAGCTATTTTCTGGTTACACTTTACATTAATCGACGGCTAGGGTAGAGGACAGGTTTTTGCGAAGGGCCTTTACAAACCACGGCGGTTTTTACGGCAGTGATTAGAAAAGACTTTTAGGTTGCGGTGGTTTCTATGACATCTTAAAGGTAGCAACGGTATCGCTATTTGAAAACACCACGAAATATTTACCAAAGATTCTTTTGAAATAACGTCAAAATTAACCTCTAAAAGTATTAAGTCCGGTAAGTTAGCTAACAGCGAAGTTAGTACTACTACGGGTACTACTACTATAAGAAAAACGATTAAGTTTTTACGTTAAATAACCTCCATTACTAATAACGAACTTCGACCTTACCCTCTATACTAAACCTTTTCCACTATTTCACTTTTTTTACTCTCTCTACGACAATTTAATCGTTAATCTCGCTACTTCAAGCCAAAACATAAAGAATCGCCAAGTCGCGTCAAGAAAGCCACGTTACGCGACCTTACCCTGAATCGCCAAGTTCACACACGACTTTACGCCAAAAATACCAAGTTCCTACGCCTAAAATCACCAAGTCTTTCACCTTACACACCCTATAAACCTTACGCTACACAGAATTTTAAGATAACTCTTTTCTAAGACCTATTAAGGGTAATAAAAGTTTTCGGTTTTATTTTCTTTAAGTAATACGATAAAGATCTTTATAATTAAGGAGGCGACGAAGATTTAACGGAATAATACCTAGTATATTTTATTGGATGTTATATTATTTACTAAGACGGTGGTAAAGAACTTAACCGCAACGACCGCGGTTTTAGAAACTTCCGCTATATGTTTGACGACTAGACCATTAACATGTGTGGAAAGGTTCAGAAAAGTATTAAGTTGAAGTTAAAGGCGGAATTTAAGCGACGAGAGATTTAAGTACCAGAAAAGAGCTTTAATAAGCTGGTAAAAACATTCTTTAAATTAGCTCAACTTGAGAAATACCTTTAAAACCTACATCTTAAGAGAAAATTTATTGAAAAACCTTAACGTCTATACATACGTTTTAGGGGACTTTACCTTTACCTTGAGTTAAGTTAAGTCTTTTTACGCGTTAGCAATAAGTAACCTATTAATTTGCTCGATAGCCTAGTATCTCTATGCGAAAGCGTGGAGTATGCTTTTAACGGTAGTAGAGTACGTGAAACAACGGCTGCCTACGCGGCCAAAGGTATCAACGTTATCGTTTTATACCAGTTAATTAATAAAAATCGTTAAGTCTCCCAAAACATTTAAATTACTATCGTATACTAACATTTTAATCGACTGACCCCTTAAAAGCCTTTCCATGGTAAGTTTACCTATATACAAAAACCTACTACAGGTCCTATTATAGGACTTTACCCTTCGAGTTAGGCGACCAGCAATTAATTTTAACACCATGCTTCGAAAGCTCCTAGACTTAAATTGTTAAAAGACACCAATAAAGATTGAAAAAACTATTGTTACTTGCCCCCAAAAATTATGAAGATAGTTAACATTAATTACTTTTTTTTTATGAAGTTCGCTAAGATTAAAAACGATATCGAAAAGTATAACGGAAAGCCTTACAATCTATTCGATACGAAAATAATATCTTTATTAAATACCTATAAGTAAATAAAGTTTTCTCTTTTAGTTTTCACTTATTATTTCCCGGAATCATTACAGGGTACGCTGGAGACCATTACTTAACCTTTTAAACCCGAGTAACTAAGTTTCGCGAAGTTTATAATAGTATAAAGAGCTACTTCAAATACGACGTTTACCTCACCTAATACTATACAAACTAAACCACCATACGGTGAATTACAATAATGACAAAGAAAAAAAGAGGAAATACTAATAGATATACTTAACTAGATGTTTAACAAGCTAATTTTATGTTAGTAAGCAATGGGAAAAGCTCACGTTAGTGAAGTCACACTTCGCAAGCAGGTACAGGTAGTAGTTACGAGAGTTAGTGAGTTTAAATACACCTTATAACGCCTGAATACTACCTGCAAAGGCTTTTTTACCTAGTTACGTTTTTTGCTTGCCACTGTAATAATACGTATACCAAAATTGTTTAGTATATACTCTTAAGCCGGAAACTTTTCTAACATCGATGAAGAAAACCATATGTTGGTTAATTATATTAATCGAAAGTACAGCTATGGGTGCCTTTAACGCTTAAGGTTTATATAATCGATCACAGACTAAAGATAGTAGCTACGTTAAGGTTCATAGAGCTAAGATTTAAACGGACCTGCTAACTATAAACACTATGATCGTAATAGTGGTAAAATATGTTGGATCTATAATAAGTTTGGCTATTGGTTAACTTGGCACCCCCTTCTTGAACTAAAACAATAAAAAGGCAATATATTATACACAGTACCTTACCAGATTTAATAGAACTACTTGGATTGAATCGCGGACTTCGAGAGGGATAAGATAATTGACGACGATAATGCTACTAAATAGATTAAGTGGTATAAAGATATTGTTCCTGGTACAGCCTAATAACTAGTCGATATAATGATCACACTAAATACCCGTGAGTATATACAAGGTGTTAGAGGGTTTATGCTATCAAGAAGGTAGCAGAGGTGCTGAGTGAACAATATAGCAACCGTGCAGATAATAATCAAAAGCTGTGAGGCTATTCAGAATATACTGAGACTGAATACTTAGATTGACAACTAAAGAGCTATGAAGGAAATACTATCTATGTGGTGATGGCCATGTCCTTATATCCTATAACCTTCATACCATCTTCAGTACTGAGGCTCACCGGTGCTCACTGAGGCTCACCGAGAGATGTTCCCCGCCTGATGTGTTGGACTTCAGGCTCTCGGTAGCTCAGCTACATGCTGGCCTGTTTCCTGACCCGCCAACGTGCTTGGGTCATAACAGTCGACTACGATTTTCTGTACCGCTTAGATGGTAAAACCCCTTACCTTTACCTTAACTAAACTGTTAAACCCTTATATGCCTTTAATTTTCGCGATTGTTACACAAATTGTACATTTTGAATATTATACCAGATATAGGGGAAATAAGGTAATTAATAAGAGGTTATTTGTAATACATGGTATTGTGAAAGGAAAGTACAACAGTTACTAAGATTGATCATTACGATACTGACAAAGCTAAAGTTAACTTCAGATTAGACTACAAATTATCGTTACTGGGGATAACAGTAATTTAAACTATTGTAGGAACGATTTCGTTTTATATACTTAAGTCCTTTATCTCTTTCATTGTTTTAAAAGTATATAAAAACCTTCGACGTTAACTTCAACGTTAACGCAAACGAACTGGGTCAAAATAGCCAGAGGTTTTCCTTCGCTTTTAAGTAAGGGCACCAATAGTCTCATTTTGAAGGGCCTAAAGCAGTCGTGTTAAACCTAATGGAGCCGGAGATACGTTAATTATACCGGAGCTTTAACCATATAACCGTTAATAGGCTATATAAAGTCCTAAAGTCCGTAGGATAAAAAGATGTGGAATACTTTGTCATAAAAGCCATTAAAAAACTTTGTTACCACTGACAAAATTATGTTTAAGCCTTCCTAAAATTCAATTTTATATTAAATAACAACAAAGACTTTAATTACAAGGTCTTTGGTAATGCATTTTACCTCAATAACAAGCCTATTTTTATGTTGTCAATTATGTAACCTTTTTTAACGGAAATAAGTTTCTAAAGTTAATTTCGGTAAATGACACGTGAAAAATACTAATAATACTATGGATTAACACGTACTTGTGCTCATTTAACGCTATTATCCACGATGTCAATACTAACTTTACGGCGGTAAAATTTCAAAAATATATTAAGATAATGAGTATTTAGTGTAGACATATGCTTGTAAAGGACCATTAGAGTATTAGTAGGGTCGAAAGGAGATACGCCTTATTTTGCTGAGCGTATAATATCCTTACACTGGAAATTGAAAACTTTATAAATCCGAAGGCACTCTTTTAGATAGCGGTGAAGGGCTTAAACTATATTGTAAGACTTAACTGCCTAGTGTTAACGCTATTTGTCTTTGAAGCCTACCCACGCTTAACGAGTGAATATTTATTATTAGCAAGTAATTAAAAGCGTTTTACAACCTATAGTAAAGCTTTGAGGGAATTGCGAAAGTAATCGATACGCCGTCAGGTTAATAATGCCCTTAACACAAGGACAGACCCTATAATAATTGACGTATTTACTTTGCCGTTGCAAAGTAAAGTCCTCGTGTGGAGGAAATCGGGAAAATGAGAGGACCCGTATAAGATTTTAAGTATCGTAAATTCTAAAGTATTTATTAAAACTGCTAACAGTTTTGTATCTTTTCGAATCACTTAGGTTAAGCCCTATATTAGAGTTACTAACGATAATGACCCTTAAATTAAGCAATCGAGTTGATATAAACCTGCTTTACTCGTTATCAATAAGTTGATAAAACTCTATCTACGTAAATGACCCCCGAAAAGGAAAAATGTTGAATATGAGTAATATACACCGGGTAACATTTATAACACTTCTTAGATAAGCAAAAAAAGGAGGATAATAAAAACTTAGTACTAAATCTTCGAGTATAAGAGATCATTAAAACCTTCGACAAACTTTTTAACGAAAGCTATAAGGTTAAAATTAACAGCCTATTAACTCGAGGAGTTATATAATTTATGTCGAAAGTTAATTTTAACCTTTAAGACCCGAATATCACGATCTTTAGGTCTAGGATTATTTACGAGGTTGAAGTCAAAACCATAGGGCAGCCGTACAAAAAGTCACGTCTAATTGCTTAAAGATACAGAGATAAAAACAAGGACTGAATTCTTACGTAATAGCCAAAGATTAAGAAGATTACCCAATGCTTAGTAGTTATTTTAGTAGAAAGTTTACTAGCTAGGATTAAAAGCAAGTTTATGTTTCGTAGCTGTGATATAATATAAGCTTATAGGTAGTTATTAACAGATTTACAGCGGATCGTACTACAGAAATTATTATAGAAACTACGTGTTATTTATTCTTTAAAAATGGTAATACGATGTTTTAAGCTATTATAAGGATTAGATAAAATTGGCGTCTATTAGTTTTTTATTTACCAGTTACACTTTAAATTACGGCTAGCTATAAAGTTTGTAACATACAACTCATGTTTGTTAATAGTGTAAAAAAAAAACTCGGCCTAATAGGTATACCAATTAACGATACATTTTTTATCGGAACGGCTAACTTTATAATATTAAAACGGCAAACTATTAAGGACTCCAAATTCTGGAATTGTAAATCGGTGACGACGTTGACGAGGGGTAATTAAGTTAACTTTAATGGATCGTTAATCAGTATATTTGGTATTGATATTAGTCTTGGTTTTCGTCAAAAGATCCAGGGCACTAAGTTAACTATAATCTCTAAGGATAATATGGCCAAGACCTTACGGTACCTTAAACAGCTTTCCCGTAACAGTTGTATTATCAACTTGTATTAACTGGAGGTATTTTATAACCCATTTATTGTGGTATAAGTATAAAAACTAGGGATTGAAGACTTTAAATAATTGAATGAAAGGCTCGAGTAGTAAATGCGAAATCTGAATCATAGAATTAATATGGTTTCAATCGACTTATCGAAAACTAAGTTAATAATTTTCATGGATGAGTCGTTCGTGAATAATACTGATTTATCTTTGTAAATCGGCTTTCTAATAACCATCGTTAACGAATATAGGTGGGAAGACTAATTCAGTATTATCGACTACCTAATTCACTAGCCTTTTGTTAAATATAAGAAAATTACACGAAGCGTATTAGCTTTGGAGATCTACGGCATAATAATAGGCTTCGATATAGGCATAGGATTGTGGAAAACCTTTAACCTTATTATTAGGTAGCTAAAGATTTCTCCTATCCCGGTGGTAATCTATATCGACTCGAAGAGCCTTTTCGAATGCCTTTCGAAGATTGGAACCACCAGCGAAAAACGTCTAATGATTGACGTAATAACACTTCATAAAACCTACAAACAGAGGAAGATTAAAAAGTTCCGATAGATTAACGGTAAAGATAATCTTACTAATGTTATAATGAAGGAAATTTTAAACAAGGCCCTAGAAAGTTTTTTAACTAGTAATAGGCTGACTATACGTATCGAGAGCTACGTTAATAGATCGTCCGGTAAACTTAAGTCATATAATGGAAACTAAGAATATGTTATCAAACTGGAAAATTGCTAAGGAATTAACAATGTGGACTTGTTTAATTAGCACGGCTAAAAGAAAGGTTTATAAATGTTTATGGCGTACAAACTTTTTATAGGAGTCGATAAAGTCGGACCTCGAAGCCGTAGGGTAATTGATAATAATTAGGGTTAATTATTATATAAATGAATGTATTTTAATATGTAATTCAATTGGAATTGGGAGGTGTCTTTCTAGTTAATAAGGTCCCAGTTAAACGCTTACCAGAAAAAATAGGTTAATTACACTGGCGTACGCGTACAAACTAAAAAGCCGCCAGTATTGGAATAGTGCTACATATAGTGTAATAGGTCAACTTTACTTACAGTAAAGTTGACTATACTAACTGTAAGATTAAGTGTCTTGTTTTGTATAGGCTTACTGTATTAGGTGTAAGTCGAGTATAGTAGGCCACACTTCATACTAGAGCATGGACCAAGCAATTAGCTATACAAATTATAGTGTAGACCAACTAGCAGTCTACCAAACCTAGAACAATACATACACCACTTGATTACGCAATACTACTGTTACTTCGACCAATCGAATTGAAAACGTTGCAATATCTAAAGCCCTACCAATACCGGGCCTATTAATAACGTAAAAAAAGATTTCAGCCTAATTGGTATGTAAACTAATAATACCATTTTCGTTAAAACGGCTGGTTTTGTAATATCGGGATAGCATACGATTAAGAACTCCAAGTTTTAAAACTACAAGTCGGTTACTATATTAGCGGAAGGTAACCAACTTAACTTTAACGGATCGCCAATCTATATACTTGGTATTAATACTAACCTTAATTTTCGCCAGAAGAGCTAAGGCGTGGATTTAAATACTATTGACAAGACCAACGTAGTTAAGGATTAATGGTACCTGAAACAACGTACTTGTAATAGTTATATCGCTATCTTATATTAATTGAAAGCTTCTTACGACCTATTTATTACGATATAGGCACAGAAACTAAGACATAAAAACATTAACCGGATAAATAAAAAGCTTAAGTGGAAGATATAAAATCTAGACCAAGGGATAAATATAATTCCGATCGACTTGTCGAAAGCCAAATTAATAATCTTCACGAACGGGTCCTTTATAGATAACACAAACTTATCTTTAAAAATTAACTTCTTCATAACCCTAGTTGATAAAGATAATAGGGAGGATTAATTCAATATTACCAGCAACTTAATTTACTAGACCTTCATCAAATGTAAAAAGATTATACAAAAAGTGTTAATTTTTAGAGTATACGAAATAATGGTAGGTGTAAGTATAGATATGGCATTATAGGAAACTATTAAAGCTATTACTAGGTAGATCAAAATTTCTCTTATCCCGGTCGTAATTTGTACCGACTAGAAAATTTTGTTCGAATACTTTTCGAAGTTCGCAACCACTAGCGAAAAAGTTTGATAATCAACTTAATAACACTTCGTAAAGCTTAGAAACATAGATAAATCGAGGGTTTCCTATGAATTAACGGGAAAGAAAATCCTGCTAACGGCATAACGAAGTTATCGCTGAATAAAGCTCTTAAAAATCTTGTAAATATAAATAGGCTAACTATACGTATCGAAGGCTAAATTAATAGGTCATCCGAAAATGCCAAATTACATCGCGGCAGTAAGAGATGTGTTGATAAGTTAAAATATTACTAGGGATTTAACGATGCCGACATACTTAATTAATACGATTAAAAAGTTTGTATAGGTTTATGGGAGAAGGACTTTTTGTGAAAATCGATAAAGTTGAACCTCGAAGCCGTGGAGAAATAGACGGCAATTAGGGTCAATTAAGGTGCAATTTGATATGGAAATAGATTGAAATCGACAAGGGTCAAGCCAATTTACGAGGTCTCAATTTAACGGTTACCGTGAAAAATTGACCAACCTCACTAGCATACCCGTTCAAACTAAAAAGCCGTCAATGGTATAATAGTAGTAATTGCAATGTATTAGGTCAACTTTACTTACAGTAAAGTTAACTATACTAACTGAAAGTTAAGTGTATCGTTTTGTATGTACCTGCTATATTGGCTATAATTAAGTACCTTATGTACCTACTTCATACTATAGCACGGGTCAAACAATTAGCCATATAAATTACTGCGCAGACCAGATAGCGGTCTGCCAAACCTAGATTAATACATCCACCACCTGACTACTTTAATACTAATGTTACTTCGACCAATCGAATCGACAACTTTTCAACGTCTAAAGCCCTACCAACATTAGGAATTAATAAACGCCTACTTTGGCTAGTCGGTATAATAGCTTAATATATTGTATTATTATTCCTGGAGGGTAAATAATACGTAATTTTTATCATGAATTTAATAAGATAATCTATTATAAGATAGGTGATAATTGCGCCTATATTTGCGTAATATCTATATTATGAAGTGTAAACTTATCTTAAGTTCTGGTTAGTCAATTTACTGTTAAAACGACCACTAAACGGGAACCAATCTTCTAAATCGTTGGCTAATACGTAAAGATTCAATCTTTAAATTTATCACCATATCCTTAAGCAATTAGCCGTGACTTTTCATACAAGTACCCCGTGGTTTTGCTTTTATCCTCGTAGATAATCCTCGACTTAAAGATTGTAATATTTAGGTTTAAATGGTTAAACTTGGCCTTCGTCACGAATTTTATAACCCCTCGAATCAGTAAACCGTTAATTTCGATGTTTTTGTTTTCCTTAAAGGGTTTTCTAAAAGTTTAAATCATATCTTATACTCGAAACTTTAATATTAAATTTTTGTTAACCTTTTCCTCTCTGTTTATAAAACTAATATCAAAAATACGACCCGGTATATATTCTTTCTTTTTAACATTCCTCTTTTTCGGGAGTCGTTTGAGCCGGTAGCTTTCTATCAACTTATCGATAATATGTGAAAAAGGTTTATGTTTCTTCGGACGGTTTACTTGAGGATTTTTATCATTAATTGCCTTACTATAGGATTAAGCTAGGTTATACAAAACGTTTTAAGGTCTTTAATAATTTTAACGACTACTTTAAAGCTGGCAATACTTAAGGTTTTATATAGACCTTTTCATTTACCAGGCTTCCACTACATAAAAACTTCACTTTTTAACGTGAAAGTAAGTACATTGATTATTGTAAAGCCATTTCTAACATTAAGCGCGTCGTTAAATTAATGGCATGCCGATTCTTTTCGTAATTCCTTCAATTCTTTATCGTGAATTATAATTCGCTTTTAGGTACTTAATAATGACCGAGATTTACTCGTCAGTAGTAGGTATGCTTCAAAAACCAATAGCGTTAGCACTAAGTTAGAAAGGCCTACATTATCATTCAGGCTCTTTACCACCATTTGTAAGCGTACCTCTAAATCAATAAAGCTTTTAGTCTTTAATATAAGAATATTATACGCTCGGCAAGGTAATTCGTATGCCATTTTATTCTTTTAAATACTTTAATAGTATTTTAAAGGCATTTATTTGTATCACATCCCCATTATTTTGGAATTTTCATAACACTATGCCGTCTTGAAGTTGGTACCAGTATTGTAAACGACGACGTTAGGTGGGCCTAAATACGTATTCATCCACAGTATCCTTAATGTTTTTCATATATTCTCTATTAATAAGGATTTTAAAAACTTGGCTTCGTAAAGAAGGTTACGAAGTTAACATTATAAAAATAGGCCTATTATTTAGGTGAAATATATTAATAAAAACTTTGTAGTTGAAGTCTATATCGTTTTTTTAGTGTAAATTTCAATCTTCGAAGGGCTTGGATATAGTTTTGGCAGTAGTAAAAGAGCTTTTTGATAGCTTTTAGGGAAAAATATTCTATAGTTTTATATCTTACGAACTTTAGGACTTTATATGATATGTTAATAGCTGGGTAATCAAAGAGACGATATAATTGACTTATTTTTGGCTACGTGAGGTTTAATACCACTGATTTTGGACCTTAAAAAACTATAGGTGCCTTTACTTAAAAGTGAAGGGAACCTTCTGGCTTTTTTTTAACCAACTCTTCAGCATTAATATTAACCTGAACGATAAGGGTCGTTATATCTCTTAAGTTGATGAGAAAAGGGATCTAAAACTAAAGGATGTAAAATATGATTGAATTGATAATAGTTTAAATTATCGTTATTTCTAGCGATTATGGTTATTCGCCTAAACTTAAACCAACTTTAGCTTTGCCAACATTTTAACCATTAATTATAATAGCCGTAATTCTTTTGTTTCAGTTCTATATATTGCGAATAGCCATCTATTAACTACCTTATTACCTCTATATGCAATATAATACTTCAAAACGTATAATTCATATAACGATTAGGAAGATTAAAAATATGTAAGGAAGTAGGGGTTTGATTTAAGTAAGTATAAGGGTCTTTACTACCTGGAAGGTATAGAAAGACGTGGTCCGCTAGTTATTAGGACGTATTGGGAGTAGTATCTTTAAGTTATTGAATGTGTTTAGGGGTATCGTAGCCATTAACTACCTCGTTGACCTCGAAGTTTACTATGAAATCTAAGTAATTCTATTTCCAAGTAATAAGGTAATAAATGTAATATATCACCTTTCTGTTATTACGTTCATTAAAGGGGTAACGAGTTGATTAATAAATAGATTTGCTATAAATCTAATATCTTTTGCTACTATTACGACAATAATTCTTAAGGTTAATAGGTTTGCTAAAATTTTACCCCTATTTACTACAACGTGGCTATTACCCCCAGTTCAAAGTCGATAAGCTAAATATTGGGCGTTAAAGGCTCCTATAACCTTGTTTACAGTCGACTTAATTAACTACCGTAAGGTCTTTTTTATTTACGCTACGAAAGTTGCCAACTTGAGGGTATATACTGAGTGAGTTTGATATACGCGTTATCACAGTTACGAAAGAGGAGTGTAACTGGCTATAAAAACCTTCGCAATTAGTATCCGGGCGTTATAAAGCGTATTTGAATCCGCTGACTCTTGTAACGGCTGCCCATACCTATTCGCGAAGCGTAGCTTCATTAATATAAGATTTTCTCATTAATTACTGATACAGTATAAAGTTATTAAGTATTTAATTTAATATATATATCAATATTTCCTCCTCATTCATTTTCGCTCTTACCTTAGTTTACCTCGTGGTAACCAAGTCCGTATGGTATTGGATAAGTTGGACGTCGTATTCGAAATGGCTTTTTATATTATAGTAAACTTCGAGAAGGGTGGTTGCTCGGGTTAGAAAAATTAGGTAGTAGCCCCTGTTGTGTATTATACGGATTTCAGGGAATAGTAAGTTAAAATTAAAAGGAAAAACCTCTGTTTATATGTTAATGTTTAAGAAATTCATTGTATTTGAGTCGAAAAGGTTGTAAAGCTACCCGTTATATTTCTCTATATTATTTCAGATTTTGACGAAGTCCGTGAAAAACTTTTAATTAATGTTAACTATTTGAATAGGGCTATAAGTAACATCGCGATAGTCGTTTCAATCGTTCTAATTATTTTCTATAATTTAAAATTTGGAGTCTCCAAGTTACGATAATAAAGGTAATTATCAATCGCCTAATTCGAGGGGGAATGTTTTATAGTAAGACCTATAGTAAGCTCACTCTTATAGGCACATTTTCCGTAGAAAGTTTTTTAAAGTGCTTAGCGATTGTAATTAGAATACTACGGGGTAGTAGATTCTTAAAGGTTTTAAGAAACTTAAGAATCTTGCTTAATTAACTGGTAGAAAACGTTAACATTAATTTTTCTTACTGTATTGACGGCTGTTATTTCACACGCACTGTGGCCGTTAAAACCATACTCTGCGTTATTATGTTAAGGTTCTGAGTTATCAAACAAGTTAACGGGTTCTTTATTGTTAGCATATAAAAAGACTTAACTTGGCTAAGGGTAAAAGAGAGGTCCACTAAATCATATATAAAAGCGTTAAGGTTTTTTAACACTATTTACTTCAAAACGTAAGTCTTAAGGGCATTTCTTAAGTTAATCTAGTTTAAAAAAGGTTTTTACTGACTTTTTAGATATTGTTTTGGCATATAAATCCCTCAACGTTTAAATTCTACTTTTGGTGTTAACTTAAACTTTTGTAAATTAAGTTTTATATATTAATGATTTAGTCATCGAAAAATTTACGGTATTTAATAAAGATCTAGTTGCCGCGGTTAACGTTTTCGCCTTCTCTATAGTCGATGATATAGCTAAAGACGAAGTTAACCAATAATTTTTCGGTTAATTTTTTATCGACGTTTAATTTCCAAAACGTTTTATCGTAATATTTTGAAAAAGGGGGTTTAAGGGCTTGAATCGCCTTCATTTTCTCTGAACTAGATATTATCCTAAAGTTTTTGGCCTATATGGGACTTGTTAGCGTAATGTGAAGTGAATTTGGCGATTTGTGAGTGTGAAAACTTGATGTTTTAGCGTGAAATCGCGTGGGAACTTGGTAACTTAGTGTAGGGTTGCGCGACGTAACTTTCTTAACACAGCTTCGTATTTCTAGATAATTTCGCTGAAGGTAGCAATATTGACAATTGAATTGGCATAAGGGAAATAAAAAGAGTAAATTAGGTGTAAAGATTTAATGTAAAGGATAAGGTCGAAGATCGTTTATTATTATAAGTTAAAGTCGGAAGGTGTTTATTATTTAGTCGTAAAACTCAATCGTTTTGACATTAGTAATACAGTTAGTAATACTAACTTAGCCGTTTACTCATTTTCCAACCTTTAAAACTTTTGAAAATTGATTTTAACGTCTTTAAAAAGGATATTTATTGAAGATTTCTTGGTGTTTTTAAAAATAATACCGTCGTTACCTTTAGACCACTATAGAGACTAACGCAATCTAAAGGTCTTCTTCACTTAATGCTGTAAGGACTAATACAATATTAATGGCCTTTCGTAAAAATATTTCGTTTATCCTAACTGCCTTTGTTAACGTAAAGCGTAAACAAAAAGTATCTTCTTCTTTTACTTAGCCAATTTGTGCTTAACCTAATAAACAATGCTTATTATTTGTAGAGCTTTAGATGTTGTAACGTTTCCGATTGGATAAGTCGAAGTAACAGTAGTATTACGTAGTCAATTGGTAGATGTATGGTTTTGGGTTTGGAAGACCGCTTTCTAGTCTACACTGTATTTGGTATAGCCAATTGCTTGGCGTGTGCCCTAGTATGTAGTAGGCGTATACTATACTTAACTTACAGCCAATATAGTAGGCCCACACAAAACAATATACTCAACTTGTATTCAGTATAGTCAACTTTACTGTAAGTAACGTTGACCTACCACACTGTAATTACTACTATTCCAACACCTATCTAATTATTTGTTATTAATATACAACTAATTTTATGATTATTTTTTGATTTTTTACGTCTATGTAAGTAGGTTAAAACCTTATCGACACTAATTAGTAGCCTATTTGGTCGATTATGGATAATTTAGGAAGGAAGAGACAAATATAATTGAATACCTGGAGCAGGATATTGTGGCGGTCCTGACTATTCCGTGTTGCAATACTACGGCGTATAAGGAATATAAAAGAGTGTGGAAACACGCGGGAACTCTTTTAAAACCCGAAGCGTAAAAATATTGTAAAACTCGGAGTAACTTTAAAAAGAAACCATTTTAGTACGAAATTATCCATTAAGCTTCTGATTTTTAACTACTGAAGGCCTCATTACATTATCCGTCAACTCGTTTGTCTGTTTGGATGTGTTCGGGTGCTTTTTGGAAAGCGTTTTATTACGTATTCTTTTCTAAAATCAATAAGTTTCGAGCCCTTTCGTAGAACTTATTTGGCCATAACGAAGTATTAGAATCATTCGAATACATTTCGGAAACAACTAAAAACACTTTTGTAACTCTTGAGAAAACTTGGAAATATTTTCAAGTAGCTTTTAAAACGCTTCTATAATTACATTAAGCCCCGAAAACAATATCAGAAGCGCTTATATCGAAATATACCAAGTCTTAAAAACACCTTTTAAAAGGCTTCGAAATATTTTACAAACGTTAAAAATAATATTTAAAACATTTAAAATACTCTTTTAACGTGTTATTGGATATAATTTTCACTTTATACACTAATTCCCCATTTTAATCACCTAATTTTTCCTCTATTCTTCCTGTATCCCACCACTTATTCAAATTATTATCTGCAACATTTAAGTTTACTAGTTCCTTAGCTAGTATAACGTTTATAAACATTAAGCCATTCATTTGAAGTGGCTAATTAGCTTTTGATTACGCTTTAAATAGATTTCATTTGTATCAGTAAGTGTTAAAAGCCTTATTTAAAACGTTTTGCTACATTTTTTTCATTAGTATATTATACGGTTTCATTTAGATCGTTTCATTTCATATACTTGTAATTACCATTTTCCTCCGAAACTCCTTTCAATACAGCATTTTACGCGTACCTATATCACGATTACTACGTTATAATAGCTTTTACAGTATTATAGTAATTTGGAAAAGCGTTTAAACTAAGTTATCAAGCGCTTCGATATATTTTCGACTTTCGTAATTATGGCTTTAGTAACGATAGATTTGCCGAATCTAATAAATATATATATTATTTGTTCAAAAATATATCGGTTTCAAAAATTGCTTTAAAGTACCTCAACCTTAACTTATAATATACCAAAATTGAAGTTTTAGTAGAGAATTTAAACCTATATACGGAAAATACATATATTGTAAATAAGATTTTCAATTATTTCGATGGAAGTATTCAAGAACGCGATTTATTCGACGATTTTTTGAAGGATTTTACAAATTGGACGTCGAATATATAACGTACAGTGAATAGTATAATTTCAAGGATATTATCGAGATAGCTTCGCAGTAGGAGAATAAATAAGACCGGTGGAAATATTCATCGCATCGCTGAACCGATAATAATAACGACCTAATATACTTAAATACCAAGAATGAACCTAGATTAAAATAATAATGTAAAATTTATGAAGGGATACTGGCTAAAAAAGTATAAAAACTGGATTTTTAAAATATCGGATGACGGGGAACGAAGATAGATTTCGTAAATACAAGTTGTAGCAAACTTAACAAAACTCAACGTACGCAGCGAAGGACAGATGTAGTTTCAGGAATAGATAGAAAGGAAGGAAAAGTTACAAAAGCTATTTACTACTCGCGTCGAATACGAACCCTTTTTCAAATATATTTTTCAAGAGAGATATAAACCAAACTACTCCTCGAATTTAATTGATATCCCTTCCGGCCACAATAAAAGCGCCCCAAATAAAGAAGACGACATTTTCCAAGGTAATGTACACGATATCAAAACATAATACGAACCTTACGACCCAGTACCTATAAATCACGACCCCTACTGCAATCTGTTACTATACCGATTACTAACTAATAAGAACGACTTTACAAAGCCTACAAACTTTATTAGGTTGTAGGATAAAGATA
This sequence comes from Anisogramma anomala, assembly GCA_038502455.1. Lineage (NCBI taxonomy): Eukaryota > Fungi > Ascomycota > Sordariomycetes > Diaporthales > Gnomoniaceae > Anisogramma > Anisogramma anomala. The sequence continues at coordinate 11,053,434 of JASMMZ010000004.1, read as the reverse complement.
AAACCTATAGTAGCAAGCCTTAGGAAGTCTTCGATGATAAAATCCGTATAATATTGACCATTTGTAAAAGATTTAACATTTTTATTTCTTTTTATTTTTTTATCATTTTACCTGATATACCAATTAACGAAGTGAAAAAGTGGTATATGTATTACGTAAAGTAATTAAATATATTTTAAAACTGATATAATTACCCAAAACTATAATTCTATATGAAAATTAACAATAAACTTTACTACAGGGATTAGATGAGTTTTATTTGGGAATTTGTTAAAAATGAATACAAAAATAACAACAAACCTTATAAAAAGTGTTTAGCGCTTTATGAACACAATTTTGAAAGTATTAGACAGATTTTGATCCAAAATATAAACGAAACAAACTATTTATCCAAGTAGTTAAAGAGTAAACTATAAAAACCCAACCTTTGAATTTGTATTGTTAAAATAGAAAAGGAACTTAGAAACTTTTTATACTAGTTGGAAAATATTACTCAAGACCTCGAAATGCCGATAGAAGATCTGTGGAATAGTATTTGTAACCAGGAAGGATAAAGACGAGGGTTAATAAATTATTAAAGGCGATCTTATCGAAACAATTCATTATGTTTTAGACCGCTGATTTGAAGTGTACCTAAGACACCAAGAATATAAAAACTTTGAATAAGATTATAAAGACGATAAATATTAAAAGGAGACTTCCGAAAACCGGGAATAAATATATTATTAACGGGGGCGCCCTTATATTAAATTACAAAGTTTGCTATATATACCGTTATACTTATGTAAAAGTATACGAAGTTTTACAGATTGTTGAAAACGATTTATTATACATAATGAAGTCATCTATTAGTTTATTAACTATCTGGTACACAAATATATTCGAGTTAAACGATAATTTCAAGCCGATTGCCTACCTCAATACCAAACGGAAGTTAATTTCGCAACGTATATAGCTAATTTACAAGGCGCTAAAAAGGACTTCGACGCTTACTTTCACCAATAAACCTTAACAGAAGACGACTCGGAGAAAAAACAGACCTGTTTAATGATATAAGATGAGAAAACGGATCAAAGAATATGTGTAAGCCTGTAAGACGCCTTATTTTTACATGACATAAACTTAGATAGCGAATACAGCGTGTTTAACGCTTACATGACGTCGTAATTCACACTTTCTAATATATATAGAAATCAATTCCAAGGAGTTAAACTAGACACCGACATGATAGAAATCTCGACCGCCGGAAAACTACAATTCTCCGATTTTACGACGAAGGTTTCTAAATTTTAATTTAGTGGAATATAAAAATACCGAAAAGTCCTATTTAACACAGCCAAAACATCTTCATTCGGCACATTCGTTATATATATACGATTCGACAATTTTTCAATTTACGTAATAAGCTTGAAAATACTACTTCTATGATAATTAACTAATATAAATAATTTTAAAATTAAGGTTCAAAATAAGATTAATTAACTTGTACTTGTTTTGGATAGTGTATCTATGCTATTTTGTTTGAAGTTTAGATACCTATTGTTTTTTTTAAAGGTATGTACAATTTGATCTGTTTATCTAATACAGTTAAAACTACAAATTCTATACCGACAGTTTGGACACCTGGTTACGAAACGCCTTTCACGGCTTCTTGACGTAACAAGCTATACGGATGTAGGAAAAAAAGTCCTGAAAGTTATTAGAAAATTCTGTTACGAATACCAGCCATATTTATGAGCTTTATGACAATTTCAATTCCGCTTTGGAGACGACGTAAACATCAATTACGAGGTTATTATAGATATAATATACTTTGACAGACAGCTTGTTCTTTACGTTGTTAACTCCGATATATCATTTCGGGCTATAAGATACATATGAAATGCTATTACTACATATTGCGATGATACCCTAGTAAATTGCTAAACTAAAGTTTATTTCGAACCTTTAAATTGGATAATATAGGATATATGTATAGCTTTCTATTAGATTGAATTAAAAATTAATGTTAATATTGCCGGAAGTAAGTATAGGCAGATACTAGTGAAGGTACCTTAGGGTATCAGAAAATGCGAATGATATCACGAAACTTTGAAGAATAAATATACGGTATTATCCAGAGAATCAAAAGGTATAAGTATTGAGGAATCAATTTTCAAATGGAAATAAACGCCGTAAAACCACTTTTGGCACGAATAATCCAATCACAACACTTTTTTTTAGCGCTGACCCCAGTGTTTATAAAGATTCCATACTATTACTAATAACGGTGTAAAAATAAAATGTTGTAGCGAAATCTATGGTTGTATTACGTTCCCTATGAGCCAAGAATGATATTTCGAGAATATTAGTAATGAAAAACGACCTACGTAAAACTAGCGTTTTAAACTTATCATTATAGTTTAAAGTCTTGGTTTGAAAAACTAAAGACGGATGGATTAAATTTTAGAGGATTTAAGGGTTCAAGGAATATGATATATTTGTGAAGCTATCAAACGGCAAGAATTTATTTCGTTGGACGATAATACGTCAGTATGAAAAGGAAAAGGTAAACGAGGAAGCTCCTAGAACGTAATCTGACAAGTAAAATTATCAACATTACTCTCAAAGTGACTAAAACAAACCTTTCTCGAAATTCTTACGCCTTTCGTATAAATATTTTTAACCTCCACCACTTTATAAACCCAATTGTTAGTGGGGCTTTAGACGTTGCAACGTTATCGATTCGAGTCGTGGTCAAAGTAACAGTAGTATTGCATTGGTAAAGTGGTGTATGTATTGTTCTAGGTTTGGCAGACTGCTAGCCGGTCTGCACTGTAATTTGTATGGCCAACTTCTTGGCCCGTGCCTTAGAGTAAAATGCAGCATACTGTACCCAACTTATACCTAATGAAGTAAGTCCGCAAAAAGTAATAAAATTGTATTACGGTCAATTTTACTTACAGTAAAGTTAACCTACTGTAGTACATGCAATACTATTTCAATACTGGCGGCTTTTTAGTTTGTGCGCGTACGCTAGTGTGGCTAACCAAATCTTTCCGATTACCACGAAATTGCTTTCTCGTCAACTAGCCAGACCCCTGTCAATTCCAGTTAACTTCCACATTGAATTACACTCAATTGGGTGCAAGTTAACCCTATTTGACCTCAATTGCTTTACCGTTCCGAAGTCTGAGTTTATAAACTTCCACAAAAAGTTCTTTTGCTACAGGCCTTTACAAGCCTCCACTTTTACTGTGCTGCTTAAATAGATTACCATCATTAATTCCCTAGCAGTTTTCCAGTCTAATAATATATCACTATCCGACGTCACGTGATTTAGGCTTCCAGGCGACCTATTAACGTAGTTCTCGATACGTATAATTAGTCTGTTACTATTTATAAACCTTTTTGAGGCCTTTTTTTAACGATACCTTTTTTAACGATATCTTTGTTATAACGTTGAAAGGATTGTTCTTGTCATCGATCCATTAAAACTCCTCAATCTCTTTTCCTTCGTAGGCTTTACAAAGTGCCATCATATCGATTATCAAACGTTTTTTGCTAGTGGTTCCGAGCTTCTAAAGGTACTTGAAAAGGCTCCTCGAATCGGTATAAATTATTACCGGGATAAAAGGAATTTTAAGCTGTCTGGTAAGAATATTAAGGGTTTGTCATAATGTTATACCTACGTTAAAGCCTATTATATACCGTAAATCTCCGATTCCAATACGTTTTATGTAATACTTTTACATTTCACGAATGTCTAGTAAATGAGGAAGTTGATAATAATAAACTAGTGTTTCTGTCTGTCTTTATTGACGAGGGTTATTAAAAAGCTGATTTGCAAAAATATATCGGTGTTATTTATAAAAGACCCGTTCGTAAAGATTATTAGCTTAGCTTTTAAAAGCTCGATTAGAACTCTTTTCATTCCGCGGTCTAAATTTCGCATTTTCCACTCGAATCTTTTATTTAGCTAATCGAAATCCTTATCCATTAGCTTTTATATTTGCGTCGCGATAAATAAGTCGTAAAAAGCTTCCGGTTAACATAAGGTAGTAATATAGTTACTACGAGCACATTATTCCAAGTATAGTTAAGCTTTACCCTCGTTGAATTTGTTAATTATAGCCAAAATGATTCCCTAAATTTTTTGGCGAAAGTAAAGGCCGGTATGAATATTAAATATACGGATTAACGATTTAATAAAATTAAGTTAGCTGTTTTTTGTTAACGTCTTTACCGGCTAATAATTCCAAAAATTAAAGTATTCGATTGCCTGCTATTCCAGTGCTATAAAGCCTGTTATTTGGATGAAAAGGGTATCATTAGTTTATATATCTACTACGCTGAAACCCCTCTTTTACGTCACTAATAAATTCGAATCATATATTAAAGACTTTGTTGCTAATCTTAATTGAAAGTATAAATAATAGGTTAAGAATTAATAAACGCCTGATTTAGCTAATCCGCATAATAGCTTAATGCAATGCATTACCGTTCCTAAAGAGTGAATAATACAGAGTTTTTATAATAGTTTTAATAGTACAATCAGTTATTAATCCGTTGCTTTCTACATATAGACTTGCGTTATATTACGGCTATTAAGCGTAAACTTACCTTTAGTTTTAGGTAACAAAATGGTTATTGAAACTATTATTAAACGTTAATTAATCTTTTAAATTATTAGCAACTACGTAAGTATTCAATCATTGCCTTTATTGCTATCTTTAAACGGTTAGGCGTAATTTTTCGTACAATTTCCCCGTAGTCTTACCTTCAACTTTGTAAATAATCTTCGATTTAAAATCGTAACGTTTAAGTTTTAAAGGTTAAAATTGGTTTTCAGTACGAATTATATGACACTTCGAATTATTAAACCGTTAATCTCGACCTTATCACTTTCTTTAAAGGGTTTACCGAAGGTCCTAATAATTCCTTTCGTTTGGATTTTTAATACTAAGTATTCGTTATCCTTTTCTTTTCTATTTACTAAAGTAGTATTATAGATACGACCCGGTATATATTTCTTATTTTTAAAATTCCTCTTCTTCAGGGTTTATCCCCGTCGGCGGCGTTTTATCGGCTTATTAATAACGCATGGAGGAGATTCGTATTAGTTTGGTTGTTGAACTTAAGGGTTTTTATCGTTAATGAATCTCATATAAGGCTTAACCTAAATGATTCGAAAAGATATAAAACCGTTAGTAATTGTGGATATTACTATATACCCTTACAGATAGTATACATAGGCCTAATAGTAGTGCACTGTATGGTAGGATGTACTTTTGTAGAGTGCATGGTAACGTATTACGCTGCAGGCTGCACTCTTGAAAGACGCAAAGTGCATCATGTGTGGAGCGGTCTGGAATGACTATTCCAAACCGAACGGCAAGGTGTGGAGTTGTCTAGAAGAGGTATTCCAGAGTGGTACGCTCTGGGCAAGGGCTTATAAGCTCTTACTTATGGCGTGCACCTCTTGATGCTTCTTCTTAAACCATTATGTTACTTTTTATACTATAATACCAATCTTTCTGATTACTTTTCTACTTACCTATTCATGTGAAAAAGTATTTAGACCCTACCAACAGTAATTTTAACAACTACTCCAAAGTTCGCGATACTCAATATCTTGTACGGGCCCTCTTATTTGTCCGGTTCTCGCTACATAATAACTTCAATTTGTAACGGTAAGGTATGTACACCGATTATTATATGGCCGTTTCTTGTATTAAGGGCCTTATTAACCTAACTGCGTGCCAAATTTCTTCGTAACTCCCTTAAATCTTTGTTATAGGCCGTAACACGTTTTTAAATACTTACTAAAGGCGGGGATTCACTCGTCAGGCGTGAATACGCTCTAAAGACTAGCAACGTTGGTACCAAACCATTAAGGCTTATAATATCATTTAAACCCTTTACTACCATTTATAGGCGTATTTTTAAATTCGTAAAGCTTTTAATCTCCAATATAAGGATATTATACGTTCGGATAAATAAGAAGTATACCTTTTTAACGTTACTAATACTTTAGTAAACTTTTATAGCCACTTATTTGTACTGAATACCCATTATCATGGCATTTTCCTAAAACTCTGCCGCCGTAAAGTTAGTGTAGGTATCGTGAATAACGACTTTAGGTGGGCTTAGGTACGTGTTAATCCATAGTATCCTTAACGTTCCCTAATTATCTTTTGCTAAAAGGAACTTTAAAAATTCAGCTCAGTAAAAAGATGCTACAGAGTTAATAACATAAAGAATAGGCTTATTATTGAAATAAAACGCATTGATAAAAATCTCGCAATCAAAATCCTTATCATTTTTTAATAAAAATTTAAATTTCTGGGGGGACTTAGGTATACATTTAATAATGGTAGCGAAGTCTTTTAATAACTTTTATGTCAAAGTATTCCACATCCTTATGCCTTGCGAACTTTAGGATTTTATATAGCTTATTAATAGCTGGGTGGTTAAAGTGACGGTTTAATTAACGTATTTTTGGCCCCGTCAAGTTTAATATTATAGTCTTCGGTCCTTAAAGATAAAACTATAGGTGCTACTCCAGGGCAAGTGGAAACCTTTGGCCGTTTTGAACCAATTCGTCTACATTGACGATGACGTTAACGCCGAGAGTTTTTATATCCTTTAAATAAAGTAGGAAAAGGGTAGTGGACTTAAGGACGTGGAATGTAATCGCTTTTATAATAGTTTAAATTACCGTTATCCTTAATAACGATCGTTATTCACCTGGTTCGAAGTTAACTTTAGCCTCATTAACATCGTAACGATCAATTTCAGTAGTTATAATACTTTCCTTTCATAACACTACATATTACGAATAACCTCCTATTAAGTATCTTGCTACCCCTATATCTGTTATAATACCTTAAAAAGTATAGTCCGCGTAACGATCGCAAAGATTAAAGGTATATAAGGGGTTAGTAGATTAATTAGGGAAAAGGTAAGGATCTTTACTACCTAAACAGTATAAAAAGGCGTGGTCAACTAGTTATTAAGCTGTATTAGGAACAGTATCTTCGTGTCACTTAATCTGCGTAGAGGTGTTAACGATGTTAATTATCTCATAACCTTTGAATTCTGCAATTTGATCTAAATAGTCTTATTTAAAAGCAATAATGTATTAGGCATAATATACAACCTTTTTATTATTACGTTCGGAAAATGGGTGCCGAATTAACTAATAGCCAAACTTGTTACAAATCCACCATCTTTTACAATTATTACGAAGAAAATATTAACGGTTAATAGTTTCACCTAAAGTTTGGCTTTATTAACGTCAATATAGCTATTACTTTTAATTCATAACCGGTGGACCAAATTTGAGTCGTTATAGACGCCCGTATTTACGGTCGACATAATTAACCACCGTAAGGCCTTTTTTATTTACGTTAATAAAGTTGCCGGTTGAGGAGTATATACTACGCTAGTTTGGTGTACGAGTTATTACAGTGGTAAGAGAAAAGCGTAATTAGCTGAAAAAACTTTTGTAAGTGGTATCCGGGCATTATAAGGCGTATTAAAACTTACTAATGCCCGTAACTATTACCCGTAACTGCTCTCAAAGTTTGGTTTCGCTAATGTAAGCTTTTCCTATTATTATTTTGAATGGTATTAATTTGTTAAATATCTAATTAATCACGTCTATTAGTGTTTCCTCTTTTTTTTTCTTTGCTATTATTATAGTTCATCGCATTGTAGTCTAGTCTATATAATATTACATGAAGTAAACGTCGTGTTTAAAGTAGCCCTTTATACTATTGTAAATCTCACGAAAGGTAATAACTCTATTATAGAAGGTTATGTAGTAATTCTTAACGTTCCCTGTAAGGATTTCGGGGAATAGTAAACAAAAACCTAAAAGTAGGACCTTTATTTATAAACAAATGTTTAAAAAAGGCATTATCTTAAAGTCGATGGAGTTATAGGTCTTCCCCTTATAATTATTTACGTCGTTTCAAATCTAGGTGAAGTCTGAAAAGATCTTATTATTAATGTCAACTATTTTAACAGGTCTTGGAGAAAGATTTAGATAGTTATCCTAGCCTTTAGTGGTGTTTTTTTAGAGCAATTTAAGTCTTGAAGCTTTTAAAACACAGTGTTAAGGTTAATTACCAGTCGCCTAGCCCGAGGGGTATAATCCTATAATATGGCCTATGGTCGGCTTTCGCGCATAGGCAAATCTAAAGGAGAGAGGGTTTTAAGGGGCTCAACGATTAAATTGTTGAAGGGCGATGGGCACTTAAAGAATTTAGGAAGCCTGGCGATCTTGGTTAATTTACTAATGCAAAGGGTTAACGTTAATACCTTTAGACGTGTTGGTAGCCGTTACTTTACGTGCCTTGCCGCCACTAAAAGCGTACTCCGCGTTGTTACATAAGGGTATTAAACTGATAAGCAGGTTAATAGTTTCCTTATCTCTAGAGTATGAAGAGGTTTCACTTAGCTAAGGGTAAGTTAGAGTTCCCTTAAATCGTGTGTGTGGTCGTCAAAATCCCTTAATGCCTTTCACTTTCTCTTAAAGGCTTTAAGGATTAGGATTTTAAAAGCAGTTTTTTGATGAAGCTAATTTGAGGAAGGTTTCCACTAATCTCAATAGGGGTTTCTCAAGGATATAGATACCATAGCGTGTAATCTCCTTCTTTAACATGGTCTTAACCGCACGTTGGATTATTTTCAACATATCAAGATTCTAGTGGTTAAAAAACTCGCGGAAATCTTGGAAAGCATGGGCTTCGCAGCCGAACTCTTTACCGGCGTCAAATTCGAAGATATATTGATCAACGTAGTTGGTTAGGTAAGCTTTAATAAAGGTTTTATTAATATCCGTGATCTAGAGTTGTTCGTCGTAGTTATTGACGAAGACTGATTCGATGTTTTTAATTGCTTTTCTCTAGGCGGAGTCGGTAATGGCCTGAAAGTAAGGACTTGTGTTAACTATTTTGATGTTTTGGCCTGTATATGACGTTTAAGGCATGTAGAGCGAAGGACTTGGTGATCTTAGGCGTAAAGGCCTAGTGTTTTTGCGTAAAGTCGCGTGGAAACTTGGCCATCTGGTGACTTGGTAACTTGGTAACTTGGTGTGAGGTCGCGCAACGTGACTTTCTTAGCGTAACTTGGTGTTTTTGCTCAAAGCAGCGAACTTGACGGTTGGAGTGGCGTGGGAAGTGAAAAAGAGTAAAGAAGGGAAAAATCTTGATGTAAAGGTTAAGGTCGAAAGTCGTTGTTAGTGGTAAAGAACGAATGTTGTTTGTTGTTTTGGCCGTAGGACTTAGTTGTTCTTCTGCAGTAGTAGTAGCATCCGTAGTAGTACTGACTTAGCCGTTTGCCAACTTGCCGAACTTTGAGACTTCTAACAGTCAATCTCAACGTCTTTAAGAAAGATTTGGTGAATATTTCTTGGTGTTTTCAATAGCGATACCGTCACTAACTTCTAGATTGCCGTTGGAAGAATAAAGCAACCCAAAAGTCTTCTCTGTTTTCCTGCCGTTGGAAGACTAGCGCAGTACTAATAGAGGCCTTTCGCAAGAATCTTTCTTCTACCCTAGCTGTCATTTGACTTAGATCGTAACCGGAAAGTAGCTTCTTCTTCTACTTAGATAATCTGTGCTTAAGCCAATAAGCACTAATTATTATTGTTAGGGATTTAAACGTTGCAAAGTCTAAAGCCCTACCAATACCAATCACCTTATACAAAAGGAACCATAACTATGCTGCCAAAGGCGTTTACTTGGTTCGAAAACTAAAAAACGTTTTAAAACCTTTTTTACGAACGTTTTTGTCACTTAAAAGTAAATAGCAGACCGTAAGTTGAGTATAAGACTCCACCGAAAACGCGTGATTACAACACCGGGTAGCCCCTTGAAAGAGTCAATTTATAAGGAAATCTCCGCTGTAATCGAATAAGGCGTTTTTCGCTTTAAAAGGTTTGACTTAACGACTTACAATAACTATAAGATTTTTCCTACTTTTTTGGTTTACGAATTAAAGAACAAAACTGGTAAACCTTATGAAAAAAGTCTTCTTGGAGTTAATGGGTACGATAATTCTATAAAGAAGGATATTATAGCTTAATCTTCTAATTTATAACAAGTAAGATATTATTTGATTTTAATGTTGATTGCCTTTCTATATACTCTTTACAACCTTCTTTTTAAGTTTCGTAATATTATTAAAGTTTATCTATAGTTAAAAAGTATTTTAAACAACGTATTTGCGCTTTTATGCCTATAAAACTCCGAAAATACCATCTAATTAAGACGATCCTACGTATCCTAAAGACTTTTTACGATTTTTCTAATGTTGCAGTATACTAGTATCATATCTATTAAAGGTATTATAAAAAGCGTTTCGAAATGGTTAGCTTGACTTTCGACCCATACCTGTTAGTTTTAACATTACGTTTTAAAGGATTTACACTTATTTAAATACAAAAGAACGATACTTTTATATTGTGTGATACGTCATTTTTCTCTGTATAGAACAACAAACTTCGAAAGGCCGATTTGAAAGCGAAACCCAAAGTATACCTAGCGGAAAACCGTTGAATTAATTTTAACGGTGCAGTAATTATGCTTTGGAAGGGTATTTTAGGATTTGTATACAAAAAGTAATTGCATAATATTACCCTTATTAACCTAACTATTACAAAATCAGCTAAAATGCAGATATTACCGTATATGTAAAGTTCAGGTTGTATCGGTTGTATAGCTGAAAGCAAAGTTTAACCTTTTTTTCGTCACGTAATATCAAATGAACTCGTCGGATAATATATTTAAACCGGTTAACAAACGCTTTACGTTGTAAATTAACAATTGGAAGCGCTACCTTCGCTTTATAACGCTCGATATACATATAATAAAGTTATTTATTCTTACTAACTAATCTTTTACAAATAATAACGATTATGGTTTTTAAATTTGGTTTGTAATTATTATTGGTAACGAGATATCAACTCGAAACAGATTTATCCTTTATGTGAATGTTATTTATTAAAGTTTACCGAAATACAAACGGGTTATTCGAAGCGTTTTAGCCTTGGAAACCTATATCATAATTGAAGGATTGAACTTTGGAATTACTACAATATTAACGGTCCGGATAATCATTTCGAACATTGATTTAAAACCCCTTCCTTTAATATTTTACACCAACTTTTTTTCTTTTTACGAATACTTCATGAAGCTCGGCACTACGAACAAGAAACGCTTCATAATCAATATTATAGCTTTATACGAATCTTACAAACGCTATGAAATTAAGGATATGAGGTAAATTGACGGATAGTCAAACACGACAGATACAATGACTAAGGGTGCCCCAAATAGATTATTAAAGGCGTTTTTATTTACAAGTAATTTTTACATTAATGTTACTGAAAACGTTTTATGACCTTACCTCAATAAATCGTTTTATACCTCGCATTTGTCACTTTGTTTTAAAATTAATTATTAAAAATACTTTTGAAATACTATTACACTTTATATTTACTATTTACAACGCTTTTAATATATATGTTTACTTTCTTCTACTATTTGAAACTTCCCCAAAATATTTGTTATTCCTCACTTTTAAAATTGATTACTTGCGTTACGATTTTTTAACAAAAAGATTATTACTACACACATAACTTTACTAAGGCCGGACGAGCTGGTAAATATAAAAATAGGCAGTTATTCTGTGAATATCATTATTTATCACTATAGTTAGTATCTGTAGGGATTACTTGAAAGGGCATATGGCATTATATTACTTTCTAAGGTGTACTCCTGAAGAGTGCATAATAACGTGTCACGCTGCATAATGCACTTTTATAGAGTGCATGCTCTGGGTGAGAGCTAATAAGCTCTCACCTAAGGCGTTCACTCTCTGGATGCCTCTGCTCTCTACCTTATTCATTTTTACTACTACAATACTAATATTTCTGATTACCCTCCTTTTTTTACTGTTACCTTTACGGATACATATTAGAACCTTTTCTACACTGATTAGTAGCCGACTAGGTCGACTACAAATAGATTAAGAAAGAAGAGATAGACACAAGTTGAATACTTATAGTGGGATTCTGTAGCGGTCCCAACTGCTTGTGCTCCAACATTACGTTTTTACAAGAATTACACGAGATGTGTAAAAAGATTGTAAAAGCACAGTTACTTTAAGAAGGACAACTTCAGTACGATATTATCAACCCTTATTTGATGCCCTATCTACTAAAAGCCCTGTTACGCCACCATCAACCTTTTTTTCGGCGCTCTAATGTACACAGACACTTCTTGGAGAGCGTCCTATTACGCATCAGACTATGCAAGCCAAAATCACCAAATTTCGGAACCTTTTATTAGGAACTGTTCGAAAACAACCGCTATAGATAGTGCAAACAGTTTACAAGTCACATTTCCTTTAGTGGTGCAAATAGCCAAAAGAAAAACGCCAGCAACGCCACAATTACACCGAGCTCCAAAAGCCGCAATCACACCAAACCCCGAAAACAACAGTTACACCGAGCCCCGAAAACAACATCCGAAACGCCCGCATAATCACTTTTGCAATTATCGCCCCCACGAAAATAAAGCGCCCCGTAAAGTATATTGGAAGTGCTCCTACTTACACCCAATATTTTAGATTATGTATTCGAAGCGAAAGCCACCACCGCTTTATTTAACAACGCCAATGGAAAGGTCATGTGACCTAGTTCATTACAAATTTTAATTTGCGGAGGAAAAAATAGTTTTGCCTGGATCGTGTCATACACCATTGTCATTACTGAATTACAAATACGGGCTGTAATACAAATCAAACTATTATTACTAGATTACGGATACGGACCGTATAAAGAAAGTCATACACCACTATCAGTACAGGATTACGGATACTGGTCGCATAAAGAAAGAAGAAAAGATTGCCTGTATGTATATTATTATATATCACCATAGTTAGTATATGTAGGGATTAACTTGAAGGGCACATGGCAGTGCATCACTTTGCAAGGTGCACTCCTACAGAGTATATGATAACATGATACGCTACAGGATGCACTTTTACAGAATGCATGCTCTGTGTGAGAGCTTATAAGCTCTCACCTGAGGCGTGCACTCTCTGGATACCTCTTCATCCTAACTTATCTATCTTTACTTCTACAATACCAATCTTTACGACAACTCTTCTACTCTTTTACGTTTATATGAATTAAACAGAGACCTTACCGATACATTCGCTACCGAAAAACGAGGGGGAGGCGAGGGATACGTTTTCTTCTTCCTCGTTTTTATCCTTGCCGTCGTCGCCGCCGTCACCCTCGCCGTTATCATCACCGTCGCTATTGGAGCCACCGTTAACACCAGGGTTAATGCCGTTATCGGTATCGCTGCTGGTAGTATGGCTTCACGCCTCGGGCCATATATCTTGAAGCAAAGGGACTGAAAGGTTTAAATTTACCTTAAAACGCGCGATGATATCGTCTAATTCGTTTACATAATATATACGTGAACCTGCCCGTTAGGCAGTAATAAAGGTTATCGTCTCTTTAGGCCGCCGGTTAACGTAATACTAATTAGCCTCGACTTATTTTAAGTATTACCAAAGTGGTTATTTTTGCGACAAGTTTGAGATAAAGTATTAAAAAATAAGGAATAATTGATTGCAATAAGGATTACAAGTTATAAAATCCAATCAATCATTGTAAAAACGGCGGGCGCATAACAATGTTTTGGTTTATAACTTTAAATTCTTTAGAACGGGAGCGTATCTGTTATTAACCTGTTTATAACAGTAGTAACAAGCCGACCGACTCCCGTTTTAACGATAATCGCTAAAAAACTTGTCGGCAGCGGTAAATTTAACGTACTACACGTAAAACGTATTCATTAGCAACCCGAAAACGCGAATTCGGGTACGTTGTTCCAGCGTTTTACGCGCCAAAAAGGCCTCGTAACGTACCTTCGCGAGCCGTAACTCGATACGGTAAGTGCGTTCCACCGCCTCGGCATTATTCATAATGACACCAATATAATATAAATTAATGGAGAATAATTGATATAAATTACGTTATAGCTCGACGATATTATATTTATAGTTACGGAGTATCGTTATAAGTAATAGATTCTTTAATTGTACCAAAAAAGTATGGTTAATAACCTTAGTATCCCTTTATTCCTCTATTTACGGGATGGAGGAAGACGGGATGAGGAAAAGGAAAGAAGGAAAAGGGGGGGTTGAGGTTTGGTTGGCGGCGAATAATAATAAGAAAGGAAAGGGGATATTGATTTTAATGGCAGAGGCGGGGGACTAAAAGATATATACCGGGATCGACGATATATTACCAAAACTGATAATATTTAGGCTAGGCAAGCGGTGGACGGAGGTGGCAACGGCCTCCTTACACTTAGCTTAACGCGCTAAACGGCGTTGTTAAAATCTGTTTTTACAAGCTATTTGTTTAGGAAACGGTAAGGATATAAAATGATTTAAGTGACCAATTTATATAAGTGGTCTGAATAGCTAATTAATGACTAGTGATTTAGGTGTATAAACGCTAGTAAGTAATTGGGAATTTACTTTACAGGTAAAGACACGTCGTTAAAAGGAAAAGAAAAGAAGTTTAACCTATATCAATAACGATATTTCCTTTTATATTAACACTAAAATATATTAAACCAATAATCACACCTTTATAAATTTATCCTTACAAGTATTAATAACCTTTCCAACTAACCTTTCAAGGTCTTTAATATTACTATTACCAATTAAAATGTTATCTTTACTTAAACTAACTAAGGATTTAAATGAATTCCACCACAATCATTATCTTTACTAACCTTGTTAATTAAAACCTGAAATAAATTACACCACAATAATTATCGCTACCAAAACTGCTCATTAAGACTTTAAATAAACCATACCATAATTACGGTTATTATTAAACTGTTAATTAAAGCCTGGAATTAATTACAATATTAATACTGGATTATAGATATAGAACAGATCGAAAAAAGAAAAGATTGTCTGTATAGGTATAATTATATATCCCTATAATTAATAAGCGTTTACATTGCAGGGTACACTCTTACAAAGTATATGATAACGTGTCATGCTACACGATACACTCTTGCAAAGTGTATAATAACGTGCCACGTCTCAAAAAGGGTATTGACAGAGTCCACAGTAGAGTGCCACGCTCTATAGGGGGCATTGACAAAGTGTATAGTGAAGTACCACGCTCGAGGTTAGAGCTTATAATCTCTCACCTGAGTCGTGCACTCTCCGGATGCCTCTTCTACCATCTAACTATTCATTATCAATATACTACCAATCTTTCGATTACTCCTCCACTCTTTACGTTCATGTGAATAGGTAGAAAACTTACCGACTTAAGGTAATTATTTGTAATTGTTTACTTAAAGGGTTGTAGGGTAAGGCCTGCAGATAGAGACTTTGGGATAAGGTGGTTGTTGTAAGGTATAAATACCTAGGTTGCGAGTTTTCTCGCTTCTAATTGTACCTAGTTTACAATAGCGACAGTCTCACAATACTAAATACATAGTACACACCGCCCGGTAATAGTATATACAAAAAAACATCAATTAATACTTAACTAGATTAAATAGAAAACAGTTCATTTGAAACATAAAAACATTGTTTTTCTATACAATAAATTAAATCACGCATTCAATCTAATTTAACAACCAAATAATGATTAGAAATTTCCTCCAAAGTAAATAACGCATCAAAAACACTTTTTAATTATAAATATCTCGATAAAAGCTTTGACATCGTTAAAACTTTCTCATAAAATATATAAATTCATTGAAATCCCCTGATGAATAAAAGTATATTTTATACATTTGCTGACAAACTGCAAAACTATTAATAGGCCTTTAGAGGTAACTTTTTCGATTTGAATCGTGGTAAAAGTAACAATAGTATTTCGAATTCAAGTAGAAAATGGTTACTTTTAAGTTT
Organism: Anisogramma anomala; assembly: GCA_038502455.1. Classification (NCBI taxonomy): domain Eukaryota; kingdom Fungi; phylum Ascomycota; class Sordariomycetes; order Diaporthales; family Gnomoniaceae; genus Anisogramma; species Anisogramma anomala. Next base: position 11,037,477 of record JASMMZ010000004.1, on the reverse strand, counting down.
GGAAGACCGTTAACTGGTTTATACACTATTTTGTGTAGGAAATTGCTTAGCTTATACCTTATATTGAATTGAGTACTTCAATGTATTCAATTTGTAGTAGTAAAGTTAATTTTGAATACATTATACTTGAGTTTTATCTTAATAGTACACATTTTTTGCTATGTAGTGTTAGTGCGTTTTGTAAGGAAATTTTTTGAGTAATGTAAATATTTTATTGTGTTTTTCCCACTACTATATATATTGGTCTTTTACTTTTTACTCCTTAGAATCACGTATATAAGTATTATACCACTTTTATACTCTAGTCCTTGAATACTTTTACAATTTAACCGTATTAGCTAATTGTATTTATATTGATAATAGCTTTGATATCTTAGTAATTTCTTGGTTTGGCTAGGTACCACTACTTTTTTTCTATCCCGCTTTATATAATATTTTACCATGTGGTTTATCAACGTAAACTTTGATTCGTATTTTTAGTTTATTGTTCTTCATAAACCCTTTCAGGGATTTATTCGGTGTAAGTTTTGTTATGTTATTCGTTAAGTTATGTTCGTTATTCATTTATCAGAATTCTTCAATTTCCTTGTTTTATAGTCTTTAAAGTGAGCTATTACGTCGATTATCAGATATTTTTCATTGTGTGATCCTAGGTTTAAGAGTTATTTACTTAATATTTTGAATTGGTATGAATAATGACCGTTATATATGTAATTCTCAGTTTTGTGGTAATAATATTGAGTGTTTTTATATGGATATGAGTATATCGAACCCGCTTATTATGTTGTAGATCTTGGAAGTAATTACGTTTCGTATAAACGTTTTACATTTAATAGAAAATTAATGGATTGTTATTACTACGATGGCGAATTAGGTATTTCATGATTTATATTTGATTACGATCATTATAATGAATAAGATTTGTAATAATAATTTATTGTTTTCAGCCAAAGAGTCAGTAAAGATTATTTCTTTTAGTTTTTGATATGTTAATTGGGATTTTGAAAATTCTTTTCTTGTACTATTTATCTGTTATTTTATACGTTGGTTCAATCGATTGTATTCTTTGTTAGCCTAGTTTTCATTTTGTAATATATTTGATAGGTTATAAGATGCCCTTTATTGGTATAAAGTTATAATGTAGCTTTTATGGATAAGTTATTCCAAGTATTTTTAATACTAAATGATGCTAGTTTTATCAGTATTAGTTTAAGCAATACCTTAATTGTTTTGTCGGAAATTCAGTTAATTGACATTAGTATTGTTAATATTATATATACGGATTGATGATTCGATGATGTTTAAATATTTATCTTTAATTGAAATTACGATCGGTTTGTAATTTTAGAATTTTGAGTCTTTAATCGTACGTTATTTTATTATTATAAAACTAGTAATTATAACGAAGAAAGTATGGTTTATTTTTATTCTCTTTCTGCTTAAGGTTTTATCTGTTTATGTTTTTTTTTTTTTTTTTTTGTATTTTACTATCACCGGGCAGTGCTCACTATATAGCCAGTATAGTATAACCTTTGATAATTTTAAGTTACATATACAAGTAGGAAGGCTCGTAACTTGAGTATCCTCATCATACACAACTACTTCCCTATTCAATTCCCCGTTTTCAGATCGTAACCTTTATCCTGTAAAACAAACCACTCTATTCCTTATAATACAAATACATAAATTGAAAACTTATCCTCCATAAATATGGATAATAGCCAAACCTTGCGCTACATCTAGTCATTGAATTCCTGCCAAAGAGGTCTTATATCAAGCGTAAATATTTTCTACTTTATGGAAAAAATCTTTCCTTCCATCAAATTTGGATCGTATTCGTGTAGATTTTTATCCATGTAGTTACATAAAAAGCGAGATTCTACCACTAGCTAAATCAAAAATTGGGGTTCAAACAAATATACCTGTAATATAAGAAAATATGGTCTTTTCCTATAAAAAAATATCAAGTAAGACCTTTAAAAAGAAACAGTACCTCAAATTAACCTTTTATTTAATACCTTAAGGCACCTTACAGTTTAAAAACCCGTAACATTATACTGGCGTAAAAACTGTAGCCTTAGCTGGACCGTGCTATGCGACTGTCGTAGTCCCCATTCGATACCTACTTGTATCGAAGATCTAATAGCCTTGAAAGAGTGTGGAGCTTATAAAACACATATATTTATGTGTAAAAAAAAGTAAGGGGTGTATGTAACTAAATCAGAGGTATGCTGAGAAAAGGCTCTTGTGAACAGCGAAGTATCTAAAGTGCATTCGAAGGCGAAATCCCCGTTGAGCGGGCGGAGCTCTGGTATAGTTGGTGATGGCTCAAAAATGAATAAATAAATAAATGGATAGAGCCGTCAAATGCAAGCGTTTATAATAAAGGTCCTTTCAAGACATTAAAACACAGAATTTATCAAAATTTGGATGAATCGTAATGCAATTCCAAAGGGCCACATTAGCACAAATAAAGAGGGATGGAATCGTTGTTTGTGAGGTTTGTTCTCTGGATGCACCGTTATACGAGCAGTGCCCTGGGCCGACAACGATTTTTATGGTTGAAAAAGGGGTCGCCGGAAAAGATTCAAGAGGTGGTAAAGCTAATTGGTGCTGTTGTGGTAGAATAAAGTACATGTGAAGTAATGGTGTTAAAAGTAGCTAGACTTGAATTTTTTTCTCAAAGATGGACACTGTGAGAGTTTACAATGTAGGCTCCTAACCTTGTTTAACAAGATGTTCCTTGCATATATGCCAAGAAAGTTAATGTTAGGTCGAAGATGCCGTTGGTATAATTGAAAAGTATAAATTCTAAGTTGAGAATTTTCTATATATTTCGGATTTCAATTGTCATTAGTAGGTTTGAAACTAATAGATATCCATTTTGGTTGATCTGTGGATATGATTATATTTATCCCTATAGTTAGTAAGTGGTGACGCTGCAGGGTGCAATTTTGCAAAGTGCATAATATCGTGTTACGCTACAAGGTGCACTCTTGTAGAGTGTATAATAGCGAGCCACGCTTTAGAAGGGACGTTGGCAGAGTGCATGGTAGAGTGCTACGCTCCAAGTGAGAGCTTATAAGCTCTCACGTGAGGCGTACACACTCCGGATACCTCTTCTCCTTACTAACTATCTATTATCAATACTATTCCATAGTCTACATATTCTTTACGTTAACGTATAAGGAAAGAGAGCTTACCGACATGATCCGTATAATACTTTCATGTATTGTGTAATTGTTTTTGATAAGCATTAGTAATCGACTTTCTAAGTTAACTTTAATAAAATAATCCTTTGAGAATCAGTTATTAACTACGTGTATTGGAATAGTAGTATTTATAGTGCAGTAGGTCAACTTTATTTACAGTAAAGTTGACTATACTAACTGTAAGTATAGTGTATTATTCTGTGTGGGCCTACTATATTAGCTGCAAAGCAAGTACAGTATATGCCCACTTTATACTAGAGCACGAACCAAGCAATTATCCATACAAATTACTGCGCAGACCAGCTAGCGATCTGCCAAACCTAAAGCAATACATCTACTATTTGATTACTGTAATACTACTATTACTTCGACCAATAGAATCGACAACGTTGTAATATCTAAAGTCCTACCAATAATAATTATCGTTTAGTGGGTTAAGCACAAATAAGCTAGGTAGAAGAAGCTACTTTCTGGTTACGCTTTACGTTAACACTGGCGGTTAGGGTAGAGGAAATATTTTTACGAAAGGCCTTTACTACTTGGTCAGTCTTTATGGCAATATGTAAAGAAGATATTTGGGTTGCGCCAGTTTCTACGGCAGTTTAAAGGTAGCAACGGTATCGCTATAGGAAATACTAAGAAATCTTTATTGATACTTTTTAAATAGCGTTAAGATTAACAGTTGAAAGTCTTAATTCATACAGTTAGCAAACGGATAAATCAGTACTACTGCTGGTGCTGCTACTATAAAAAAGCGACTAAGTCTTACAGCTTATAACTTTCAATCGTAGCCCTTTACGAATAACAATAAACGACTTTCGACCTTGCCTTTTATACCAAACCTTTACCCTTACTTTATTTTTTCACTTCCCCTAAATTGATTCAATCGTTAGGATGGCTATTTCAAGCACAAATACTAAGTTAATTTACGAAATCTATGCCGCGCGATTCAACATCACGTTTCCAAGTTCACATACGACTTTACGTTAAAAATACCAAGCTCCTCACCTATTAAGTCTTACACTACTTAGAATTTAAAGATAGCACTACCCTAAGACCTTTAAAAAGGGATTGAAACCCTTGGGTCCCTTTTTTAAAAACAGTACTGTAAAGACCTTTAGGGGCCAGATATTGACGAAGACTTAATTGAACGGCACTTGGTTATCTTCATCGTTCACTTTATTATTAAGTAAGACGGTGGCGAGGAACTTGACCGCAGCGAACGCGCTTTTCGCAGATATAGTAAGTTTTTCGACAACTGAACTATAAATATATAAAAGAAGATTTAAAAAGGTGTTAAATCCAAATTGAAAGAAAAAGTCGAATGACGAGGGATTTACGTGTTCAAAAAGAGTTTTACCAAGTTAATAAAGACTCTTTTCGATCTGGCTTAACTTAAGGGATGATCTTAAGACCTACGCTTCAAAGGAAAAGATATTGAAAAACCTTAACGCCCCTATACACGATCCAGGGGACCTCCCCTTTACCCTTAGCTAAGTTATGCCTTTTTACGTGTTGACGATAAGGAACCTGTTAACCTGTTCGGCAGCTTAGCACTCCTACGCGATAACGTGGAGTATGTTTTTAGCGGCGGTAGGGCATGTAAAACAATAGCCGTTAACGTCGCTAGAGGAATTGATGTCGGTGTTTTACACCAGTCAATTAAGTAAAATCGTTAAGTTTTTCCAAACTTTTAAGCTTTTATTACCCCTTAGCTCTTAAATGGCCAAGCCTACTAAAATTATTACTACGGTAGTTTTATCTATACGCATAAGCCTACCTTAGGTCTAACCACAGGAATTTACTCCTCGAGTTAAACGACTGGCAATTATCCGTAACAATGTTCCTCGGCGGTTTTAAAGCTTCAATTTCCAAGAAACACTAATAAAGACTAGGATAATTATTGCGAACTTCTCTAAAGACTAATTAAAACAAATAAAATTAATTGAAAACTTTTTACGGACTTTACTAAAATTTAAAACAACGTAAATATGTATAATGAAAAGCCTCATAATATTTTCGATACGAAAATAATACTTTTTTCAAAAGATATACATAATTAAATGGAGGTTTCTCCTTTTGCTTTTCATTTCCTGTTCCCTAGAATCTTTATACTGTACGCCAAAAAGTATTACATAACCTTCTGAACTCAAATAACCACCTTTTACGAAATTTACGATAATATAAAAAGCTATTTAGAATACGACGTTTACCTTTACCTAATACTATATGAACTGGGCTATTATACGATGGATTAGGATAATGGCGAAGAAAAAAGAGGAGGAAATACCAATAAATGTGTTTAACTAGATGCTTAATAATTTTAATATTGTGTTAGTAAGCAATGAGAAAAGCCTATATTAGCGAAGTTAAATTTCGGGAGCAGGTATGAGCAGTAGTTACGAATGTTAGCGAGTTCAAATACACCTTATAACGTCCAGATGCTGTTTGCAAAGATTTTTTTAACTAGATGCGTTTCACGTTTGTAACTGTAATAGCGCGTATACCAAACTCGCTTAGTATATACTCCTAAACCGGCAGCTTCTTTAACGTAATAAAAATACCTGATAGTATTTAATTACATTAACTATAAATACGGTTACGAGTGCCTTTAACGCCTGAGATCTGACCTATTAACCATAGACTAAAGGTAACAGCTACTTTGGTGCTAATAGGGCTAAAATTTAAGCGGAATTGTTAATCGTAAGCATTATCATCGTAATATTAGTAATAAATATTGAATTTATAGCAAGTCTGGTTATTAGTTAATTTGATATCCCTCGTCGAATAAAATAATAAAAAGTTAATGTATCACATTTAGTACCTTATCACTTTCAAATGAGATTTTTTAAATTAAATCGTAAACTTTGAGGGCGACAAGCCAATTAACAGCAATAATATTGTTGAGTAAATTGAATAGTATAAAGATACTACTTCCGTTACGGCTTATAATTAACTAATTATGTTTTTTTATACTGTTAAGTTGGTAAAAACCTTACCTTTACCCTAATTAAGCCCCTAACCCTTTATATATCTTTAACCTTCGCGATATTTATACAAACCATATGTTTTATGGTATGATACCGGATATAAGAGTAATAAGGTATTTAATAAGAGGTTATTTGTAATATGTAACATTATGAAGGGAAAATACCGCAGCTACTGAAATTAATCTTACGATACTAGTAAAGTTAAAGTTAGCTTCGGAACAGGCGAATAACTATCGTGACTAGGGATAACGTTAGTTTAAATTATTATAGGATCGATTACGTTTTATATTTCTACGTTCCCTACCCCTTTTCTCATTCTTAATTTAAAGGATATCAAGATCCTTGAAGTTAACGTTAAGGCTAATACTGACGAGCTGGTTGAAAATAGCTCAAGGTTTTCCCTTGATTTTAAGTAGGGGAGTTTATAATTTTTTTCCCAAAGCCCTAAAACAATAGTATTAAACCCAATGAAACAGAAAATACGCTAATTACATCGACGATTTAACGATATAGCGGTTAATGGACTTTATAAAGTCCTAAAGTCCGCAGGGTATAACGTTGTGGAATGCTTAAACTTAAAAGATATTAAAAATCTCTATCATTATTATGAAACGTATACTTAAGCCTTCCAAAAACTTGAATTTACATTGAACGTATTTTAATTACTAGGTATTTATCGATGTATTTTACTTAAATCATTAGCGTATTTTTACGACATTAATTTCGCAACATTTTTTTAAGAAGCTAAGTCTTCAAAGTACCTTTGAATAAAGAATTCGTGGGAAATACTAAAATAATTATAAATTAAGACATACTTGTGCCCATCGAACGTCATAATTTATCATACCGGTACCAGTTTTACAATGGAGGAGTTTTCAAAAGATATTAAGATAATGGTTATTTGGTACAAACAAGTAATTGTAAAGGCCTACTGGAGTATTGGAAAGGTTGAAAGAGTATAGTCCTTACTTCGTCGAAAGTGAAATATCCTTATATTAGAAATTAAAAGCTTTACGAATTCGAAGGCACGCCTTTAAATGGTGGTAAAAAGCCTAAACGATATTATGGGCCCTAACAGTCTAATATTAACGCTACTAGTCTTTAAAGTATACCTGCACCTAACACGTAAATTTCTTTTATTAATAAGTACTCAAAAGCGAGTTATAGCCTACGGCAAAGCTTTAAAGAAACCACGAAAGAAACCGGCACGCCGTTAGGTTAACGATACCTTCAATACCAAAAAACGGCCTTTTAATGATGAACGTAATTACTTTTCCATTATAAAGTAAAGTCTTCATGTGGCAGGAACCAGGTAAATAGAAATGCCTATATAAAACCTTAAGTATCGATAACTTTACAATAGTTATTTAAACTATAAACAGATTTATATCTTTTCCTATTATACAGGTTAAATTTTACATTAAGGCTATTAACAATGAAGATCTTTAAACTAAACGACCAAGTAAATACAAAACCCCTTTACCCGTTATCGACAAGCCAATAAAACGCCGCCGGCGCGAACGACCTTCGAAAAAGAGGAACGTAAAAGAGGAGGAATATGTATAAGGTTACATTGACAATACTACTTAAGTATACATAAAATATAAGAACAACAAAAAGTTAGGACTAAAGCTTCGAGCGTAAAGTATTATTAAACCTTCTAGTAAACCTTTTGAAAAGAGCGATAATGTAGAAATTAACGGCCTATTAACTTAAAAAGTTATACATTTCATGCAGAAAACTGATTTAAACTTTAAAAACTTAAACGTTACGATCTTTAAATGAAGAATTATTTACGAAGTTAAGGGTAAACTACGGGGCGGCGGGATGGAAAATCACGTTTAATGACTTAAGTATATAGTTATAAAGGTAAAGACTAAATGTTTACGTAATTACTAACGATTTAAAAGATGAAGTAACTTTTAATAGTCGTTTTAGCAACAGGTTTATTGGTTAAAACTCAAGATAAATTTACGTTTAATAGCTGAAATATAAAGTAAGTTTATATTCGATTAGAAATGAACTTAAGAGGATCGTATTACTGAGACTGTCATCGGAATTACGACTTACTTACCATTTAAAAACGCTAATACGATATATTAAGCCTTCATACGAACTGGCTAAAACAAACTTTTACTGGTTTTTGACCTACTAATCGTAATTCAAATCACGGTCAGGTATAATTTTTTTAATATACAGCCCGTACTCATTCGTAACTTAAGAGTAAAACTTTGGCTTGGTAGGTATACAAATCAACGATACCCTTTTCATCGGAACGGCTGGCTTTGTAATATCGAAACAACAAGCGATTGAAAACTTTAAATTTTAAAATTATAAGTTAGTAAAGACGTTGGTGAAGGGCAATTAATTTAATTTTAACTCATTGTCAATCCTTATATTTGGTGTGAATACTGGCCTTAGTGTTTTCTAAAAGGGCTAAGGAACTAATTTGGTTACAATCGATAAAGCTAACGTAGCTAAAGCCTAGTGGTACTTGAAATAGCGTGCCTATGCCAGCTTTATAGTCACCTTATATTAATCGAAAACCTCTGACGACCTTTTTATCGCGACTTAGGTATAATATTTAACGAGTAACAACTTTGACCGACTTAATAAAAGGATTGAGTGGTAGATACTGAATTGAAACCAAAGAATTAATATAGTTTTAATTTATTTATCGAAGGCTAAGCGGATAATTCTTTCGAACGGTTTCTTTGTAAATAATACCGATTTTTTTTCATCAATTGGTTTTTTGATAACTTTCGCTAATAAAGATAGGTAGGAAACCCAGTATAGTATTATTGGTAGCCTAATTCATTAAATATTTGTTAAATGTAAAAAGATTATACGGAACCTATTGGCTTTAGAGGTTTATGGTATAATATTATAGGAAACCATTAACGTTGTCGTCAAGTAGTTGAAGATTCCTTTTATCACGGTGGTAATTTGTATTGACTCGAAAAATCTATTTAAATACCTTTCGAAACTCTGAAATATTAGCGAAAAACGCCTGATAATAGACGTAATAGCATTTAGTGAAGCCTACGAAGGGAGGAAGATTAATGAATTCCGATAAATCAACGGTAAAAATAATCCTGCTAATATTATACCAAAGGTATCACCGAATAAGGCCTTTGAAATGTTTATTGATAGCAATAGGTTGACTATACATATTGAGAGCTATGTTAATAGACCTCCCGGTAAACCTGGATTACGTAACGGCGGTTAGGAATATATTGGCAAAATAAAATACTGCTAAGGGACTCGTAATATTAACTTATTTAATTAGTATAGCTAAAGTAAACAATTTTACGGGTTTGTAACAGAAAAACGTTTTGCAAGAGTCGATAAAGTCTGACTTCGGAGCCGTAGGGTAACTTATGGCTATTAGGGTCAATTTGTACGCAAATGGGTGTATTTTAATACGAAGTTTAATTAAAATTGACCGGGGTTTGGCCAGTTAATAAGGTCACAGTTTAACGCTTACCAGAAAAAAGTGGTTAACTACACTAGTGCGCACATACAAACTAAAAAGCCTCTAGTGTTGGAATAGCAGTATTTGCAGTGTGGTAGGTCAACTTTACTTACGGTAAAGTTAATTATACTGACTACAATTATAGTCTATTGTTTTATGTAGGCCTACTATATTGGCTGCAAAGCAAGTACAGTATACGCTCACTTCAAACTAGGGCACGGGCCAAGCAATTGTCCATACATATTACTGCGCAAACCGGCTAACGGTCTGCCAAACCTAGAATAATACATCCACCATTTTACTACTGCAATACTACTGTTACTTCGATAAATCGGATCGACAACTTTGCAACATCTAAAGCCTTGCCAACAATATGTATGTTCAAATAATAGTACTATTATTAACGGTAAATTTCCTATTAATATTTGTTATTAAATTTATTATCAATACTTTTATCAAGGTGTTGACAATTTTTTCAATCGTTGGCGATTATGTGAGGATTTTGTTGGAATATGAAACAATTACAGTTCAGTCAAGTCAAATATACTTACAGTTAGTTGATTGTACTGACCGCAAATTCACTTCAGTTTATAAGATTGACTGCAAGTCTAATGCAGTAGGTTCCCACTCTAATTTGGGGCATGGGCTATAGAAGTTGACCATACAAATTAGCGTGCAGACCGGCTAGCGGTCAACTAAACCTAGAAGTAACACATTACCACTTTCAATGCAGCATCAGTTACTTCATTTTCAGAGATTAGAATCGACTAAATTGCAATTATAAAGGCATATTATTTACAGGCAGGTCTACCAAAAGATTTAGTATTTTTATTACCTCATTTTTCAACTATCAGATACAATTTTTCTTACAGTTTTTCCGTGGGCTTTCCCTCAATTTCTCAAAAAACAATTCGATTTAAAGATCATCAAGTTCAGGTTGTGGAGTCTAAAGTCACGTTTGGATACGTATTGTATAACTTCTGGATAAAGAAAACGTTAATTTTGACCATATCGTATTTATTGAAAGGTTTTTCTAAAGTTTAAATAAATTATAATATGTCAAATTTAATGGTTAAATATTCATCATCATTATCTTTCACGTTAACTTTAATTATTATAGAGATGCTCCCCAATGTTTATTTATTATCCTTATCTTTTATATTCGTTTTTTTTAATGATCTGTTCCTTTGTTATCATTCTATCATATTTTTTATTTACGGACAGAAGAAGATTGAACTAATTTATTTGCTTAGGTTAATAATTTCAATACGTATCTACTATAATGTAAGAGTTTATTTAGGTTATGCGAATCATTTCAGGACCGTTAGTAAATTTGAAAATTACTCGTTGATTGGTGATAATTACGATGTTGAATATACTACTCTATTTGCGTGTATTTATTTACACGAGGACCATGTTTTTCCAATTGAAAAATTAATAAGTTAATTATTAAAGGATCTTTCTTAGTGATGAAATATAATTGATTTGGATTCTAGTACATTCCCTCTACAGCTTCTTTAAAGCCTTACTATACACCGTAATATTTTTTGAATATTTTCGATAAAGCTAATTTATTTGTTGAACGAGGATATATTTCAAAACATACAAACGTTATTATTAGGCCATTATTGCTGACAGTGTCAATTAGTTCCTTTATCTTTATTTGAAGTTATAATTTCTGGTAGACAAGTCTTTCCATTTCTAATATAAAGATATTATACGATTTTCGAGGTAAAAGTTGTAATTTTTCAATATAATAGATGTTTCAATAGGCTTCAATAGGTACCATTTCATAATAGATCCCTGGTATTTTAGTGTTATTTTGGAGTTTTATTTCAATAAGATTGGTATTGGAGTTGTAGACAATGATGTTTAGTGGTATTTGGTATGTATTAATTTACAATATTTCAAACGCCTCCCAAGTATTTTCGCAGATAAAAATTTCAGGAACGTAACATCATGAATAGAGGTTTTTTAGTTTATCAGGTGGAAAATATGTTTTCTATCTCAATAAAAAGAGGTTAGCTTAGATTTTACGATTAATTTCCTAGCACTTTTTAAATTAAATTTGAACATTTTAGGCATTTATACGTGATGTTTTCAATGGTAATAGCGCTTCTTAATAATATTTAATGAATATTATTCGACATTTTCATTTCTCACAGATTCAGAAACATCATATAGCCTATTAACAGTTAGATAATTCAATTTTTAGTTGTTGAAACATTAGTAATTTCAGCTCAGTAAGTCAACTTTACTTTCAATTCAGTTTACTATACTGATTGCGAGTTAAGTGTATTATTTTATAGGTTTACATTAAAATGAAGTACAGTATGCACCCACTTTATACTAGGGTACGGGACAAGAGATTAGCTATATAAATTAGCATACAGACCGGCTAGAGGTCTGCCACACCTAGAACAATACATCTACTACTTGACCATGCAACACTATTGTAGCTTCGACCGACTCGAATGAATAACATTATAAACGTTTAAAGTCCTACCAATACTAACCAATTCTTCTTAGTTTAGGCACAGATTATCTAAGTAGAAGAAAAGGCTACTTCTCGTTTACTTTTTGTGCAATTTCAAAGTAGAGGCAAGACTTTTATAAAGGGCCTTTATTACTACTACATTAGTCCACAATGGTAGTAAATAGACAAACCTCTTTGTTTAGGCTTGTCCATAACAGTAACATAAAAGTTAGCGACGATATCGCTATCAAAAAACATCAAAAAACATTCATCAAATTCTTTTTAAAAACAAACGTTGATATTAACCATTAAAAGTCTTGAAAATAGACAAGTTGGCAAACAGCTAAGTCAATATTACTGTAGGTGCTGTTACTGAAAAAAAAACTAATTTACACGTCAAATAATAATAATAATAACCTCCAACCTTACTTCTTACACCAAACTTTACCCTTTATACCTACTTTTCTCCTAACACCACTCTTTTACCCTTCCCTAAGTTACAGTCATTAATTAAACACACTAAGATCGCTACTTTTAACGAAAACACTAAAAATCGCCAAGTTACTCTAAGAAATCTATATCGCGCGACTTTTTTCTAAATCTCAAAGTCTTCATGCCCCTAAATTGCCAAAATACTAAATTCCACGTTCCACGTTGGCCAAAACCCCATGATGGCTACTTCAAATTCTAAATTTAACGCTTTCACCGATCTTATTAGGAAGAAAGAAATCAAAGCCATCGAATCTGTTTTCTCCAAATATTATAACGAAAAACTTTTGTGGAATAGACGTTAACAAAAGTTTAACTGAAAACCACCTGTTTAATTTCATTAACTGTTGAACTATCAACTAACACAGTAATGAAAAAAACTTAACTATAACGCTCGTGCCTTCTAAAAGTATCGTAAGTTTTTCGATGACTAGATTATTGATATATGGAAAAAGATTTAGAAAGGTGTTAAATCCAAACTAAAGTCGTATATCAAACGAAAATAAGTTTATATACCGGATAAAAACTTAAAAAAGCCAGCAAAAATTATCTTCAATTTATCATAACTTTAACAATACCCATAAGATTATTATCCTTAAATTAGATAATGAAATATAAAACGAATTAAATATTTTTGATGTTTTTAAATACGTTCTAGAGGACTATCCTTTAATCCCTAGTTAAATCAAACATCCAATCTCTTCACTAACACCAATTTTTTATATGCCGATAATGAAGAACCTATTAATTTACTTAACAGCCTAGCAAGTCTACATAACAGCGCGGAGTACGTTTTTAGCGGCGACAAAGCACGTAAAACATTAGTTGCCAACTCGGTAAGAGGAATTAACGTTAGTACTATTCACTAGTTGATTAGGCAAGATCGTTTGATCCCTTAAAACCTTCTTTATAACCGTTAAATCCTCTTCATCTTTCAAAACTTTCCTCCAAATCGTTAAGTTACTTAAAAAGAAACTTCCCACTATAAGTATACCTCCACACGTGAGATTATTACAAATTCTACCACAAGAATTTATCCCTTGGGCTAGGCGACTGAAAAATATCCCTAATATCGCGATTCGAAGATTTTAAGGCTCGAATTAACGGTAAAAAAAACTATCAACAATTGAGACGATTATCATAACCTTTCTCCCAAACTAATCAAAAAAATTAATATCAACTACAAGCTTTTCACTAACATCGAAAAGATTTGAAATGATGTAAAACAAAATGATCGAAAGTCTTACAATCTATTTAACACGAATATAATACCCCTTTGAAACATTTGTAAACAGATAGAGGTCCTTTCTTTTGGTTTTTACTTACTTTTGCCTAAAATCCTTACAAGTTACACTAAAAATATTACTAATTTTATCTGACAAAAGTAAAACCTTTTCGAAAGATTCACGATAACATGAAAACTTATTTTGAATACGATGTCCATCTTACGCAATACTACACATAATAGGTTAAGATAAGGTTAACGATGATAATAGCTAAGAAAAAAGAGGAGAAAACGGTAATGGATATCTTTAACCATATGTTTGGTTAGTTGATATTGTGCCAACAAACAATAGGGAAAGCCCACGTTATGAATCCACACTTTTTAAACAGAAACAAGTAGCTTTTATGGGTGTTAACGAGTTGAAATACGTTTTATAACGCCTAGATACCACCTGTAAAAACGTTTTCAGCTAGCTACAGTCCTATTTTATAAATATAATATCCCGCACGCCAAATTCAATCGATTAATACCCCCAAGTTGATAACTTACGCAACTGGAATAAAGAAGACCGCGTAATAACACACTATATTGATTGCAATTATGAGAAGCCTCAACATTCTAGCCTAAGGTCTTCGACTTGAAAGTTACAGCTAAACTGGCGCTAGTGACGATGGCGAAACTTAAGCGGACCTGTTAACTATAAAAACTATTGTCTTAATAATTATAAAAGATATTGAATTTATAACCACTCCAGTGGTTGGTCGACTGGTTACCCTTTGGTTAAGCGTAATGAATAGTAGGTAATATATCATACCCAATAAAACACTGTTTTCAGGTAAAACTATTTGAATTATATCGCAGAATACGAGAGTAAAAAGGTTGTTATCGACAATCAGGATTTGTTAAAGTAATTCATGTAATATAAACTTATTACTCTTAAAGCGGTTTAGTAATTAGATAACCAAGCCTTCTTATACCTCTTAAATGGCAAAAAAACCCTACCTTTGCCTTAATTAAGCCCATAATCTTTTATATACCTTTAACTTTCGTAATAGTTACGCGGACTATATATTTCGAGGTATTATTCTAGATATATGGGCAGTAAGACACTTAATAAAAGACCATTCGTAGTATATAGTATTGTAAAGATGAATTATTACTATCACGGAGATTAACCATTAAGACGTTAGAAAGGCCAAAATTGGCTTCAATTGAGGCTAATAAGTATCTTTACTGGGGTCTATAGTTATTCAAACTATTATGAGGTCGATAGACTTTTACATTCTTAAGTTTCTTACTACATTCCTCTTTTATTTGAAAGAAATTAAAATCCTTAGCATTAACGTCAACATCAACGTTAACGAATTAATTAGAAACAGCCAAAAGTTCTCTCTTAGCTCAAAGTATAGGTATCTATAGTTTCATTTTCAAATCTTAGAGGTAATGGTTCTAAACCATACGAAGTTATAGATAGGTTAATTACACCAGCGGTTTAATTACCTAACCATCGATAGATTGTATGAAGTCTTCAAGTCCTTAAGGCGTGAATATATCGAATACTCTGTTTAAAGGCTATTATAAAGATTTACCACCATTGCCAAACTCATGCCTAAACTTTCCAAATATTTAAGTTTACACTAAAAAACGATAAGGGTTTTGATACGAAATCTTTATTTATATATTTTACTTGAACAACAAGCTTATTATTTACGTTATTGATTTTGAAAACTGTTTTTACGGAGTTAAATTTATCAAATACTCATAGGAGAGAGATACGTGGAAACCGTTAATGATATTGTAGAACGACACGTACTTGAGTCCACTAAAAGTTATTTTTTGAGATACCGATACCAACTTTATAACGGTAGAGTTTTAAGTAAATGTTAAAATAATGTGTATTTAATGTAAAAATATGTCTTTTAAGGTCTAATAAGGTATTGGAAATATCAAAAATGTATATATATTATTCTGTAAAACATAGGATATCCTCATATTAAAATAGAAAGTTTTACGAATTAAGATATACGCCTTGAAATGGCGGTAAAGAGTTTGAATAATAATATAGGCCTTGATGGCTTGGTATAAAGTTTCTGGTTTTAAAAGCATATACTCGTTTAACAAATAAATCTTTATTATTTATAAGTATTTAGAAATGATCTGTGGCGTATAATAAAGTCCTTAAGAAACCACGAATGTAATAATCACGGCATCAAGTCAATAATACCATTAATATTAGAAACAGTGTTACAATGATTAATGTACTATTTTTACCATTATGAAGTAAAATACTCGTATAGCAAATTCTAGGTAAATGGGATAACCTATTTTAAATCTTAAGTACTGTTAACTCTAAAGCAATTATTAAAATTACCATCGGTCCTACATCGTTTCGCATAACTTAGGTCAAATCTTATATTAAATCGATTAGCCATAACGATAGCGATAAAGATATTTAAGCCATATAAATGAATATATATAATCCTTCTTCTCTAGTAATCGATAAGCCAATAAAATGCCGACGGTGCGGCCGACTACCGAAAAGAATAAATGTTGAGGATAAAGAATACATACCAGGCCGAATTTATAATAATGCTTGAATTATCAGGAAAGAAAAAGACGATCAAAATTTGACTGTGAAACTTCAGTTATAAGGAATAATTAAAACCTTTGAAAGACTCTTTAAAAAAGCGATAGTGTTGAGATTAATGGGCTTTTTATTCGAAGAATCGTATAATTTGTGCCTAAATACAACTCTAACTTTCAAAACTCAAATGTTACGATTGTTAATTCAAGGATTATATACGAGATTAAAGGTAAGACTACGGAACGGCCGTATCAGAGGTTATGTTTAATCGTTTAAAGATATGGTGATAGAAGTAAAAATTAGATTTTTATGTAATTGCTAACAATTTCAAATATTAGTGTTTAAGTTACGATATAAGAAGATATTATGTAGGCTTCTACATTCAAGTGTTTCAGAATATACATGGAGAACTACTTGATATATGATCAAGTGAAACCTCATAAAAATCTAGATAATTAAGGTCGAAGTTCTATACTAGTTAATACTAGTTCCTCTATACTAATTAGTACTAGCACAAACAACATCTCTATGTTAATCCTACATATTATTCAGCATTAGTATTGGAATTAGTAAATATTAGTATCCTTTAAAGATATCCTTAGCTTAGGTATATTATTCATTTTTGGTGTTAAGGCGTATTAAGTCCTTGTTGTTATACTAAGTACTGATTAGCCCTATTTATAAGTGACTATACCTGTTATATTTTCGGTACACCACCTCAAGAAGTATTATCTGCAAATTAAGAAGAAGAAAATGAATAGAAGTGAAAATAAAAAAAAGAGTAAAGTGTAAGGTGAAGAAGGTATAGTGTGAAGTGAAAGTTGGTAGATGTAAAAAGTAAGAAGATTTGTGTAGTCTGATTTGAACCAATAACCTTTATAATAGTCTTTATTATTATTACAAAGTTTGTAACAATTACTACTTCACCATTCAATACCCTTAATACCAAAAAGCAACCTATAAAATAAAGGTAAAGTTGTTAGATGTAAAAAGTAAGAAGATTTGTGTAGTCCGATTTGAACCAATAACCTTTATAATAGTCTTTATTATTATTCCAAAGTTTGCAACAATTACTACTTCACCATTCCATACCCGTAATACCAGAAAGCAACCTAGAGCATAAAGGTTTATAAACTATTAATCTGAATTCAAGTCAACTAATCTAAGCCGTTGTATTATGATTTCGTGTTTTGCCCTTATCAATGACTTTATTAATATATCAGTTAGTTTTTCATCTATAGAAACCTATTTTATTTCTATTGTATTACACTTTACTTTATCATTTCCAATTTATTTTCAAGGGGGATATGTTAAATACATTAGCGATGCTTTAGGTTTTTAGAAAACTTAATACCTTCCTTATTATTACAATATATTGTAACGATAATAGGAATACGTATCTTTGTGAATAAGGTTCTTATTTAAAGGGTATTCTGAGTAACCCTGATCACGGGTACACTTTTAACATTTTAAAAATAAATGCATACTCTTGATTCTAGCTTCAATACTCAATTAATCGTACTGTTAACGATTTAAATTATGCATTCATAATCGGAATTTTCAGTAGTTTTATCTCATTTTCAGTCGGAATCATACCAGCCTTTGATTTAAAGTCTGTCATATTTATAATGATCTTAGTAAAAGTTTGTAGAGTTTTAATGCGATTATATTAAATTATTTTTTATTCTCTTATAGCCTATAATTCTTTATTATTCGAAGTATTTAAATGAGAAACTGATAAGTGTGATATTTTTACATAAATGATTATAGTAAGAGAGTGAGAGTATTGATATGAAGAAGCCGATATTCGGCCTAGTTTGGTATATTGTATAGCTAAAATACCGAATATTCTACCAATACGTTATATTTTATAATATGTTAGGTTGATCTTTAAGGGGTATAACATAAACCAGTTATCTAATAGCCATGGAGATGTAGGTTGGAAGTCTGCTTAGTTCTTTTATCCTAAAGTGAAAAACCCTTTATGTATATGTATATTGAGATAGGATAATAATATACGTGTCCTTATTCCTCAAAAAACATACCCTCAGGAAGTGCTTAATTTCTTAAGTTTTTGTACTTAAAGTATTTTCCAGTATCTACTTTAAAAGATTTGATAGCGATTAAATTGGGGATTATTATAAGGAAGTTGTTTACATAAGTACAAATGATAATTTGACGGCGATAATTAGTGTATACCATGTTTTCAGAGTTTAATCTTTTGAATTTAAGAATATCTAATATTAACTTTAACCTCTTTGAATGTTATTTTTCAGTCTGTTGAAGCCCTTATAAGGAAAAGAGGAGCTGGAAAACTGGGTTAATTGTAGTATTAGAACTCACATTATTTTTCTTATGATATTATAAAAAAAAGTCGTTAATAGTATCAAAAATCTTCATTAACATTAATTCTTCAAGCGCTCCATTTAGAGAAACTAAATCGATATCGATTTAGTGGATTTTCTAGTTATAGGAAATAGCGAGGATGATGAGGATCCTCTATGTGTAAGACTTTTCTGTGGTGGCAAATGTTTTAGTGTAGTTAATATCATACTTTTATTTAAATCCTCGTATAACGATTTGAACCTTGTACCTTCCGATTTTGATTTTAAAATTAATATTAACTTTAGTAAATTTTCTTTTGTTAAAGAATGGCGGTTGATATCATTTTTAATAACCTTAAAGACTTTGAGGGTTAGCAAGCTTTTTATCTTAATATAGAGGGCCTTTTTCTAGTATTCGGCTTCCGGGCCCTTCAATGTTCCCTTCATAGTTCGTTAATTTCTCTTATTTATTGATTCAAAGTAGAGACTGGACTATATTGTTATCATAGTTAACAACAACATTTGCTAGAAAACTTTCCGGCGCGTTGTTTGCTATCTTTATTGCTATTTGGCGTATACTTCTCTTCGACTTAGATTTTAGAGCAGTTGTTTTAATATCATTCTTCTTCCCCTCAAATTTATTTACGACATTCCGTAATAGTTTTTTTTTAAAAAAAAAGAATCTTTAGGCTTAAATTATTCACGATCTTTTTTGTTGAGTTCTTTAATTGGTTTGATAAGTAAATCTTAAATATATGCCAGGGTTTTGTGATATTAGAGAACTTCCAAAAAAAAAGGATTCCTATTAATAGGTCTGCCTGTTATAGGCTTTTAGACTTTTCAACGTTGTCGATTCGAGGCTTTGGTCGAAGTAGTAGTAGTATTGCGTGGTAAAGTAGTGGATGTATTATTTTAGGTTTGGCAAACTGCTAACCGGTCTGCACAGTAATTTTTATAGCCAATTGTCTTGGCCTGTGCCCTAGTTTGAATAAGGTACTCCACTTGCAGTCAGTACAGTCAACTTTACTTGCAAATCAACTTTACTATAAGTAAAGTTGACTGATAACACTGCATTTAACCTGCTAAAAATAGCAGTCAATATTGCCAACAAATCCCTTTTTTTTTATTGAATCAGTTTTCTAACCTTTCATTCGTTTTTTAAAGGATATGTAAACGATTACGGAAAAATTAATAGTAAAAACCAATTTAACTTTAGGTTTGTGATTCTCTTATCATTTTACTTTATAGTAAAAACTCTTGTAAGGAGTGATGTGTTGGATTTCACTTCTATAATTAACCATTAAGTTGGTTATAATAACAATGGCTTGAAATAAGTAAGGTTATAAGTGATACTATTGGTAGGCCTTAGATGTTGTAACGTTGTCGATTCGATTGGTCGAAGTAACAGTAGTATTGCAGTAGTAAGATAGTGGATATATTGTTCTAGGTATAGCAGACCGCTAGCCGGTCTGCACTGTAATTTGTATAGCCAATTGCTTGGCTCATGCCTTAGAGTGAATTTTGGCGTATTGTATTTGACTTACACACCATGCGATAAGTTTCTACAATTCAATACACTCAACTTGCAGTTCAGTATAGTTAACTTTACTATAAGTAAAGTTGACCTATTGTACTGGATGTAATACTATTCCAATACTGGCAGCTTTTTATTTTGTGCGTACATGCCAGTGTGCTAGCCAATCTTTTCTAGTTACCTACTGAATTGCCTCTTCGTCAACTGGCCAGACCCCTATCAATTCCAGTTAACTCCCATATTGAATTATACCCAATTTTATGTAAATTAACCCCATTAGATCTCAATTTCTCCGTTACCCCGAGGTCCGAGTTCATTAACTCCCACAAAAAGTTCTTTCGCCACAGACCTTTACAGGTTTTCACTTTAACCGTGTTAGTCAATCTCGCTGGCCTTAATTCCCTAGTAGTCTTCTAGTTCACCGGAACATCCCTGCTCGCCGTTATGTGATCCGGGCTATTTAGGTAGTCTATTAACGTAGCCCTCGATTCGTATAGTCAGTTTATTGCTATTTACAAACCTTTCCAAGGTTTTGTTCGGTAATCCCTTTGTTATAGCGTCGGCGGGATTATCTTTATTATCAATTCATTGGAATTTATCAATCTTCTTCCTTTCGTAAGATTTATGGAGCGCTATTCCGTCGATTATCAGATGTTTTTCACTAGTGGTCCCGAGTTTTAAAAGGCATTTAAAAAGGCTTTTTAAGTCGGTACAGGTTACCACCGGGATAAGAGGAATCCGTAACTACTTGGTAATAGTATTAAGAGTTTCTTATAGTATTATGCCTACGTTAAATCCCGTTATTAATCCTTTTATATGTGATGGAGGACTAGTAAATCAGATTAACGATAATGCCAAATTGATTTTCTCGCCTATTTTTGTTAACAAAGGTTATTGGAAAGCCGATTTATTAAAATAAGTTGGTATTATTTACAAAAGATCCGGTTATAAAGATTATTAACTTAGCCTTTAAAAGGTCGATTAGTACCATATTAATTTTACGGTTCAAGTTCCATATCTGCCACTTCAATTTCTCATTTAGCCGATCGAAATCTTTATCCGTTAATATTTATGTTTAGGTAGTAATGAATAAATTGTAAAAGGCTTTCAGTTATCATAAGGTAGCAATATAATTACCTCGTATACGCTATTTTAATTACTGTTAAGCCCTAGCTTTATTAGTCTTATCGATTATAATAAGGATAGCGCCCTAGCTCTTTTGGCAAAATCTTAGGCCGGCGTTAATACTAAGCATATGAATTAACGATTTATTAAAGTTAAGTTGGTTGTTTTCTGTTAGCGTCGTTACCAACTTATAATTTTAAAACTTAAAATCTTCGATCGCATATTTTTTTAGTGTTTCAAAGTTGATCGTTCCGACAAAAAAGATATCATTTATTTATATACCCACTCTACCGAAATCCTTTTTTTACGTTACTGGTAAGTATTAATCGTATGTCAATGACTTTATAGTCAATCGGAATTTAAAGTACAACTGATAGGTTATAAACTAGTAAGCACTTATCTTAGCTAATCTATATAATGGTTTAACATACCGTATTACCGTTTCTAAAGGGTAAATAATACGTAACTCCTAAGGTAATTCTAATAGCATATTTTTTTGTAAATTCGTTGCTAACTGTATATAGGCTTGTGTAATGTAGAGACTATTAAATATGAATTCACCTTTAGTTTTAGTTAATAAATTTGTTGTTAGAGTAACCACTTAACGCTGGTTAATCTTTTAAATCATTAGCAACTATATAAAAATTTAGTTTTCACTATTATCGCCATATCCTTAAGCGATTAATCTTAACTTTTCGTATGGCCGCTCCGTGGTGTTACTTTTAACCTCGTAAATAATCTTTTATTTTAAAATTGTAAAGTTTGGGTTTTAAAAGTTAAAATCGGTTTTCGGCTCAAATTGTATAATACCTCGAATTAGCAGGTCTTCGATCTCGACCCTGTCACTTTCCTTAAAAGGTTTGCCGGAAGTCTTGATAATCCCTTATATTTTAAACTTTACTGTTAAGTTTTCGTTATCCTTTTTTTCCCTGTTTACCTAAGTAATATTGTAAATACGATCCGGTATGTATTCCTCCTATTTAACGTTATCCCTTTTTTTTGGGGGTTATTCGTGCCAGTAGCGCTTTATCGTCTTATTGATAATGGGTAAAAGGGGTTCTTATTAGTTCGGTTGCTTTACTTATGAGACTTAAATATCTTTATCTTTAATACCCTTAATATAGATCTTAACTTAGGCAATTCGAAAAAGTTTAAGACCGTTAACAATTTTAATAGCTATTTTAGAATTTATGATACTTAATATTTTATATAGCCTTTTTTTTTTTACCTGACTCCCGCTATACGAGTATTTTACTTTGTCACAGTAAAGTAAGTACGTCCATTGTTAAGGGACCGTTTTTAGTATTAAAGGAGTTATTAATATGGCGGCGTGCCGTTTTCCTCCGTAGTTTCCTTAAAGCTTTGTTATAAGCCGTAATAAGTTTCTAAATACTTGCCGAGAGTGAAGATTCATTCGTCAGGCGTGGATACATTCCAAAGATTGAAAGCGTTAGCACTAAACCGTCAGGGCCTATGGTATTATTAAGGCCTTTCACTACTATTTGTAAGCGTACCTCCGGATTTGTAAAGCTTTTAATATCTAATGTAGGGATATTATATGTTCGGCGGAGTAGAGCGTATGCCACTTTAACCTTTTTAATATTTTATTGAATCTTCATAGGTATCTGTTTATATTAGATACCTATTATTTTAGTATTTTTTTAAAACTTTGCCCCCGTAAAGTTGGTACTAATATTATAGACGACGACGTTAAATAGGCCTAAGTATATGTTAATTTGCCGTATTTTCAACGTTTTTCTACATATCCTTTGCCGAAAAGAATTTTAGGAATTTAGCTCCATAAAAATTGGTTTCTGGGTTAATAATGTAAAGAATAGGCTCATTGTTTAAGTAAAATATATTAATAAAAACCTTTAGGCGTTTTTAACTCATTCGTTTATATTAACGTCCATATTAACATAAAGAGTCTTTATATTTTTTAAGTAAAGTAGGAAAGGGGTAAGAAGTTGAGGATATTGAATGTAATTACTCTTATAATAGTTTAAATTACTGGTGTCCCTAATAACGATATTTTTACCTAAACGAAAACTAACTTTAGCTTTACCTGTATCGTAACGATAAATTTAAGTAGCTATAGTGTTTTTCTCCCGCAATATCAAATATTACGAATAGCCTCCTGTTTTGTACCTTACTATTCCTATATCTGGTATAATACCCTAAAACGTATGATTTGCATAACGATCTCGAAGGTTAAAAGTATATAAGGAATTAAGGGTATAATTAGGGCAAAGGTAAGGGTTTTTATCACCTAAATGGTATAAAAGACATAATTGGCTAATTACTAGACTACCCTATTAAAAGTAGTATCTTTGTATTACTTGAGTTGTTTAAGGGTATTGTCATTAATAGGCTTATCTTGTTCGAAGTTTGTAACCTAGTTTAAGTATTCCTATTTAAAAGTGGTAAGGTACTGGAATATATTACCTTTTTGTTGTTTCGTTTGGTAATGAGGTACCGAATTAACCAGTAATAAGTTTTACCATAAATCTAACATCTCTTATCACTATTACAACGATAGTATTAGCGGTTAATAGGTCCGCCTATATATTATTAACGTTAATGTGGGTGTTGCTTTTAATCCCGGGCCGAGGTTAATAGGCCAAACCTTAGGTATTAGAAGCGCTCGTAGCCGTATTTGCGATCGACATAGTTAACTACCGTAAGGTTTTCTTCTTTCATGTTAGGGAAGTTGTCAGCTTAAGGATACATATTAAACGAGTTTGGTATACGTGTTATTACGGTGGTAAACGAGAAACAAAACTGTTTGAAAAAGCCTTTATAGGTGGCATCTAGGCATGATAGAGCGTATTCGAACTCGTTAACGCCTGTGACTATTACCCGTACCTGCTCGCGAAGTGTGACTTTGATAATATAGGACTTCCTTATTACTTTTTAATATATTATCAACTTATTAAACATTTAATTGAAAACATTTATTGGTAATTCCTCCTCTTTTTTCTTTTCCATTATTGTAGTTTACCGCGTAGTAGCCTAGTTTATATGGTATTGCACGAGGTAGACGTCATGCTCGAAGTGGCCTTTTATACTATCATAAATCTCGCGAAACGTAGTGACACTCGTTAGGAAAAGTTAAGTAATAATTTTTGACGTAACTAGTGAAAATTCCTGGGAATAGTAAGTGAAAACTAGAAGGTAGGACCTCCATCTAC
Organism: Anisogramma anomala; assembly: GCA_038502455.1. Taxonomy (NCBI): domain Eukaryota; kingdom Fungi; phylum Ascomycota; class Sordariomycetes; order Diaporthales; family Gnomoniaceae; genus Anisogramma; species Anisogramma anomala. The sequence goes on along the minus strand of JASMMZ010000004.1, from coordinate 11,012,852 downwards.
TTACAGATATTTAGAAAAGATATTATCTTAATGTTGAAGAGGTTGTAAAGATTTCTGTTATACTTTTCTATATCGTCCCAAATCTTAGCGAAGTTCTTTTAATGATCACACTAAATATCTGTGAGTATATAGAAGATGTCAGAGGGTTTATGTTATCAAGAAGGTAGCAGAGGTGCTAAGTGAATAATATCACAACCGTGTAAGAAATGATCAAAAGCCGTGAGGCTATTCAGAATATACTGAGACTAAATATTTAGATTGACAACTGAAGAACTATGAAGGAAATACTATCTGTGTAGTGATGACCGTGTCCTTATATATCCATACCTTTATGCTATCTTCAGTACTAGATAGCTTGGATAGTAAGATATCCAACATATCCTATGCGTCCGTGCGTTAACCCTAACCCTGAGTTGCTGATATAAGAGATGTTCCTCACTTGATATGTTGGACATCAGGCTCTTAATGGCGCAACCGACCGCTGGCCTGTTTCATTGCCTGCAGTTGGTTCTTGGGTCATAACAGTTCTTTATAAGTTTGTAATTAATGTTAACCATCTTAATAGGTTTTGGAGGAAGGTTGCGATAGTTATCTTAGCGTTAAATAATGTTTCCTGGTGGTTTAAGTCTTAGGGTTTCCGAAACATAATATTAAGGTTAATTGCCAGTCACTTAGCCCAAGGAGTAAAGTCCTGTGGAAGGACTTGTGGTGCGTTTATGCGCATAAGCGAATTTGAAAAAAAAATGTTTTTGGCGATTAAATTGCTAAGGGGTAATGGGTACTTAAATGTTTTGGGAGGCTTGAAAATCTTGCTTAATTGACTAGTGTAGAGCGCTAACGTCAATAGCTTTAGCCGCGTTGGTAGCTGCTGCTTCGCGCGCCCTACCGCCACCAAGAGCATACTCTGCATTGTTACGTGGTGGTACTAAACTACCGAATAGGTTAATAGGTTCCTTATCGCTAACGCGTAAAAGGGCTTAACTTAGCTAAGGGTATGTGTCGGTAAGGTCTCAATCCTTAGTATTCACGTGAAATAAGGTCTTCAGAAGAGTAATCGTTAGATTAGTAGTTGTAGTATAAATGATGATGATAATCAAGAAAAAGCATCCAGAGGTGCATGCCACAGGTGAGGGCTTATAAGCCTTCGCCCAGAGCATACCACTCTGGAATACCTGCTTCTAGACCGCTCCATGCATAAGAGTGTAATCTGCAGCATGTTACATTATCATATACGCTGTAAGAGTACAGCCTGTAGCATGACACATGATCGTATATGCTTACAAGAGTGTACTTTACAGTATGGTGTACTGCCACCTAAATATACTATCTATGAAGGTATATAATAATATTCACAGTATGTTAGGAGTTCTTTAAAACGTGTGTGTGGACGTTAGGATCCCTTAACTCTTTTCCCTTTTCCCTAAAGATCTTAAGGATTAGGATCTTAAGGGTGGTCTTCCTATTGGGCTAGTTCGAAAAAGGTTTCCGCTAATCTCATTTGTGTCTTGTTAAGAATGTAGATACTACAACGTATAACCTCTTTCTTTAGCCTAGCCTTAACCGAGCGATGGATTATATTTCATATATTAGGAGTTTAATGGCTGAAAAACTAGCAAAAGTCTTGAAAAGCGCGGGCATTACAGCTATAATCTTCGCCGAAATCTGTTTCGAGGATGTACTGGTCGACGTAGTTGGTCTGGTAAACTTTATCAGAGGTTTCGTCAATGTCTGTGGTCCAAAGTTGTTTATCGTAAAACTTAACGAAAACTGATTCAATGTTTTCAACTTTCTTTATATGTTTCTAACTTGGAGCTATCTTGGCAGTTTGGCTTGTGGAGGACGTGTATGGTGAGGGACTTGGTGATCTTGGACGTAGAAACTTGGTGTTTTGGCGTGAAGTTGCGTGGGGACTTGGCGACTTGATAACTTAGTGACTTGATAACTTGGTATAAGGTCGCGCAACGTGACTTTCTTGGCGCGGCTTAGTGTTTTCGCTTAGGACAGCGAACTTGAAGATTAGCGTAGTGTAGGGAGTAAAAAAAAATGAAGTAGGGCAAAGGTTTAGTGTAAAAGGTAAGGTCGAAGGTCGTTGTTAGTGTAGGTTGAAGGCGAAGGATGGTGGTAAAGGGCGAAAGTTGTTTATTGTAGGCCGTGGGACTTAGTCGTTTTTCTATAGTAGTAGTACCCATAGTAGTATTGACTTAACTGTTTGCCAACTTACCGAACTTTGAGACTTCTAACAGTCAATCTCAACGTTTTTAAGAAGGATTAATAAAGATTTCTTGGTGTTTTCGATAGCGATAACGTTGCTACCTCTAAGCTGCCGTGAAAACCGACGCAGCAGTAAAGATTCTTCGCAAGAATCTTTCTTTTACCCCAGCGGTCGTATGACTTAAAGCGTAACCGGAAAGTAGCCTTTTCTTTTACTTAGCTTATCTATGCTTAACCTAGTAGGCAAACACTAATCAGTGTTGATAGACCTTAGACGTTGTAATGTTGTCGATTCGATTGGTCGAAGTAATAGTAGTATTGCAGTAGTCAGATAGTATATGTATTATTCTAAGTTTGGCAGACTGTTAGCCGGTCTGCACTATAATTTGTATAGCTAATTGCTTGACTCATGCCTTAAAGTGAAGTGCAGCGTACTGCACTCAACTTACACCCAATGCGGTAAGTCTCCACAATACAATAAACTCAACTTGCAGTTCAGTATAGTCAACTTTACTATAAGTAAAGTTGACCTACTGCACTGCATGTAATACTATTCCAATAGATACGGTATTTTTCTAACAACGGTTTAAAACTTAATATTTTCCAATATCATTTTATTAAAACATTCTGAAATCCTACTTTTAGAGGTGGATGTAAAAGAAGATTTAAGCGTAGATATGTGGTTAAATAACTTTCTGACCAAATAATCAACAAGTTCAGTACTTTTGTCAAATATTAAAAAGTTAATAGTGTATATAATACGTTTAATGATTTTGTTTAATATATAACAAACGGCTTTTGATATTTTATTAGGAGAGATGATAATCATGTTACAAATCCAAAACTTTATTTAACCTTACTAGCTATTAAGCTATAGCGTTTGCTTTTTAGGCTAGCAGTTTTTTCAGAAAGCTGTTAAAAGTTTAGATGTATCCTCCTTTTCCCGAGCTTCCGTATTAGAAGCTTAGTTGCTATCGAACACTTTTAAAAAGCTCACAAAAAAACAAAAATAAAGTCCAAACATTCGTTTTCTTAGTTCTTTTTAAAGCTGTCCAATAATTAAAGTAATTTACTTACTAATTTTAGGTTAGTATAATGAAATCTGATATTGTCAATAGAGCTTTAGACGTTGCAACGTTATTGATTCAATTGGTCAAAGTAACAGTAGTATTACGTGATTAAGTGGTAGATGTATTGTTCTAGGTTTGATAGACCGCTAGCCAATCTGCATACTAATTTGTATAGCCAATTGCTTGGCCCGTGCCCCAGTGTGAAGGGGGCGTATACTGTACTTGACTTTATAGTAGACCCACAAAACAATACACTCAATCTGCAGTCAGTACAGTCAACTTTACTGTAAGTCATGTTGACTTACTGTACTGCAATTACTACTGTTTTAACAGTAAAAAAACATTGTAATTAGTTAAAAACGCCTTTACAGGTGGTATTTAAACGTTGTAAGGCGTATTTAAACTCGTTGATCTCGCTGTCTTTCCGGTCCCAATTCATGAGTGTCACTGCAAATGTCCTTCTGCTCATGAGCGTGGATGCAGCGAGCAGTTTGGTTGAATTGGGCAGGCGCTGTCGTATCTATTGATTAGTATTATATTGATTCGTAATCCAATGATTAGTAATTCATTGATGAGTAATCCATTGATTCGTAAGTCGTTCCTGACCAGCGTCGGGCCGTTCAACGGTCCATTGCCAGAGCAACAGCCGTAACCCCTGTCGAGCTGTCCAAAAATCAACATCAACACCAACAGGCGGGCTTTGACTGAACAACAGCCGTGCCAAAACCACGAAACACTTCCTCACCTCACCCCATCTCACCTAGTTGAACGAACTTCAGAAATTACGGCATTCAATTCCTCCACTCTTTCCGACATTGAATTTGAATCAGCGAAGCAGCTCGAATCCGAGCGCCCACGCAGTAGCCATGCCTCCCTCCGAAGACCTCATCAGCTTCGATGTGATTGAAGCACACAAGGAGAATATCCAGGCCCTGCCCTCGGGCCGCTCAGCAAAGAAACTCGCCGAGGCCCTCTCACCATCAACCTCCGCAACAGCATGCGCACGCAAGCCCCTCGGCGCCATCGCAACCCCGACCGACATCAAAGCCATCAACAACCCTATCCGCGCCGCCTTCGAGGCCGAGGTCGCCGCGCTCGCCGAGCATGACGACCCGCTGGACGTCTATGACCGCTACGTCCGCTGGATTCTGGAAGCCTATCCCTCCGCGCAGGCCACGCCCGCGTCGCAGCTGCACACCGTGCTCGAGCGCGCCACCACGGCCTTCCTCGCGAGCCCGCAGTACAAGAACGACCCGCGCTACCTGCGGCTGTGGCTGCAGTACATCGGCCTCTTTGCCGACGCGCCGCGCGAGGCCTTCGTCTTCCTCGCCACCCACGGCGTCGGCACGACGCTCGCGCTGTTCTACGAGGAGTATGCCGCCTGCCTGGAGGCCTCGGGCCGCTGGGCCCAGGCCGAGGAGGTCTACCGGCTGGGCATCGAGCGCGCCGCGCGGCCCGCCGCGCGGCTGCTGCGCAAGTTCGGCGAGTTCGAGGCCAGGCGCGCCGCGATGCCGGAGCACGCGGCGCCGGAGAGCCCTGCGCTGCCGGCCATGAGGCCCGTGCTGGCGGCCAAGACGGATCCGTCTGCGGCGGACCCGCATGCGCGCCTGCCCAATGGGCTGGGCACGCAGACAGCCAAGGCGAGCAAGTCGAAGCTGCAGATTTTCTCTGATGCAGGCGTTGCCGCAGCGCCCTCCGCCATGGGGTCTAGCGGTAAGGCTTGGGATAGCATTGGTTCACTGGCGAGCAGGAAGAAGGAGAATGAGATGGAAGCCACGCCTTGGTCTGATGAGAAGCTTCCAGCGGGTGGCAAGAAGAGCGCGGCGAAGATGGCTGTGTTCAAGGATTCGGTGAGTGCATTCCCATGATGCAAGTCCTCCCTCTCTTTCCTCTTAGCCCAGGTGTTGATCAATCTCAGGACTAATTGTTTTGGCCTTCTGTACACTATCAGTCCAAGAACAAGTCGCAGCTTTCCAAGTCCCATATCACGATTGCCCCCTCCCAGTACCAAGTGACCAAGAACCCAGTGAACGGCAGGAAGGAGCGTGTCTTTGTTGACCTGCAGGCCGTGTATCCCAGCCCGGAGGAGCCGGGGACGGAGCTGAGCTTTGAAGAAGTCTGGGCTGCCAACCGTGGCTGGCTTGACCAGACATGGGGTGAGGAGTCTCTTGTTGACTACCCAGATGAGATCATCCCACCACTGCCAGCAGGTACAAGTATTGTCACATTGGACGAGAATGGCCGCATGGCGGCGCAGCATCGCGATGGCCGGGGTAGGAAGAAGAAGGTGATGGAGGTCAACGAGACGCAAATCAGTGAGTGCTTGTCTTTCTAGCATAGCTTTCCTGCAGACGCCTGACCCTCAACAGTCCCGACAAAGACGGATGGCGAGTCCAGCCGCAAGATACGGAAGAGCAGACACGCATCGGAACCCACCATGACCATGCACACCAAGGCTGCTACGGATGATATATATGACATCTTCAACGCGCCCGTGAAGCGCAGCCCAAAAGAGGGCGAACACAGTGACGAAGAGTATGAGACGGACAGTAATTATACAACCAGCAATGCGGAGAGCACCTGTACCACGCGTCAAATCTCTGTTAGCGAAGCCGGCGACACGGACGACGACCAAGCCGCCAAAGAAGACGAGACCTCAGACGCCAGGAGTCTTAGTGAATGGTCGGACTTCTCGACAAGGCGGCACGTCCCTGGTATCAACGGGGACGATGACGATGACAACCGCTCCATTGGGTCCGATCTCATCAATACCAGAGACGCAGACCCCTCGCTGCGCTTCACAGAGCACACCATCACGGGACCTGAGCTGGACGAAAATGGTGATCTGCTGGGGGATGACATGCCGTCGCCGCCTAGAACGCGGACGACATTCGTTCCCCTCCCCCCCGAAGACTGGGTCCCCAACCCGCAGCCTTACAGAGACCCGGTGGAGCTGGCTAATAACCGCCTGCCGTTCATGACGCCCATCACGGAAAGGACCGAATCCTCGCTCAAAGTCGATTCCGCAGAAAGCTATGACCAGTTCGACGCCCCCAAAACTCCTAGCAGGAGATACGACCCACTGTCCGAGGTAGTCGAGGAGATGGCTCTTGAGCCCCTCAGCAGTTCGTTGAGGGAGGTTGTCAATGACAGCTCACCAGTGGCCAGGTATGCCTTGCCCAAGGCGAGACCTGCTTCGGGACCCAAGGTTGTGCAGAAGGGGCCGCTCATCAAGGATGCGCAGTGCAACCCGGTGGATGACTGCATTCGCAATGAGATCCTGAAGAAGATAGAGCCGCCTTTGGTTGCGTACCCTGGCTTCTATGACCATCGACATGAGAAGTACGAGAAGGGAAATGAAATCCGGAAGTGGTTCAAGTCGATCAAGAACACCAGGAGCAGCACGGATCGCACAGCGAATCTCGGTGCTGCCATGACTATCCGTCTACCGGATGTCGAGACCGAATACACCCTCAAGAGAGAGCTCGGCGCCGGCGCATTTGCCCCAGTCTACCTAGTCGAGAACTCATCACCCAACGGTGATGGCACCGCCTCCGTGGCGCATAATCGTCGCGCCCAGCTGGAAGCGCTCAAGATGGAATCGCCCGCCACGCCCTGGGAGTTTCACATGATGCGCCTCGCACACGACCGCCTCGGCCCACATCACCGAGCCACCGCCTCGCTCTCGGCCGCACTCGAGCTGCACCTCTACCAGGACGAGGGCTTCCTCCTGCTCCCCTACCACCCGCACGGCACGCTCCTCGAAGTCGTCAACCTCTTCCGCGCCGAGGCGTCCGGCGTCATGGACGAGACGCTCGCCATGTTCTTCACGATCGAGCTGCTGCGCACCGTCGAGGCGCTGCACGCCCACGGGATCCTGCATGGCGACCTTAAGGCCGACAACTGCCTGCTGCGGCTCGGCGGCGGTGGCGGTAGCCTCAGCAGCCAGTGGCGCGCGGACGGCGCCGGCGGGTGGGCGGCGCGCGGCGTCACGCTCATCGACTTCGGACGCGGCATCGACATGCGCGCGTTCACGCCCGAGGTGCGCTTCGTCGCGGACTGGCGCACGGGCGCGCAGGACTGCGCCGAGATGCGCGAGGGCCGGCCGTGGACGTGGCAGATCGACTACCATGGGCTCGCGGGCATCGTGCACTGCCTGCTGTTCGGACGCTACATCGAGACGGCGCGGTGCGACGCCGGCGGGCCGGCCGCGGCGGAGTGCGACGTCGGGGGCGCGCCGCGGCGGCGGTACCGGCTCCGCGAGAGCCTAAAGCGCTACTGGCAGACGGAGCTGTGGGGCGCGTGCTTCGACGCGCTGCTGAACCCGGGCGGGTGCGTCGCGGGCGAGGCGGGCGGGCGCATGCCGATTCTGAGGACGCTGGGCGGCGTCCGGGAGCGCATGGAGGCGTGGTTGGAGGGCCGTTGTGAGCGGGGCGTGGGGCTGAGAGCGTTGATGATGAAGGTTGAGGCTGCTGCTAAGGCCAGGCGGGCGGGGTAGAATGGCGGGGTGGATGTTGGCGGCGATTGGACATGAGCGGTCACGGTGTGGCGTGACACTGCACGGCACAGTGTGTGTGTGTGTGTGTGTGTGTGTGTATTGTTGTTGGCATAGTAGCGGCGTTGAGGTATAGAGATGGATGGCATGGTTGTCAGCGGCGTCTGGATCCGTGAAGTGGCATTCATTCACGTGGCATTCGTCTTTCTTACGAGACATGAGACTCTTTCTCTCGGTTCTGTCGTAGTCCTGTTCTATGAATGGTCTGTCATTTTGGAACTACGGCTTGCTTAGCGATCATGAAATCGGAAAGCAAACCGCGCTCGCCGTGCCATAAACGCCCGTGGCAAGTGTCAAAATGACATGCCATGGATCATGTCTCCGTTTTCTTGTTCCCCATCCAGTTTTGGAGGAAGTTCTTCTGTTTCTCGCGGTCTCTGTTGTACGTTGGTTAGAACCCACAGAAAGCCCTTCTCGATCCCGCGCTCAGCGCGCCGGCCACGTTCGCAAGTCCTACACATGCATGCATCCTAGCATCACGGATGTCCTGTTTCCACCTGGCGGACTGGCGGAGAGACGATGAACACAGGAATCGACTCACGGGCCATCCTCATCGTCCTCGGACGCCTTCTTCTTCTTGCCCCCCTTCTTCGCGCCCTTCTTCGCATCCTTGGCCGCCTTGGCATCCACCTGCGCCTGCACCCGCTTCCGCTCGTCCGCGCCCAGCGCCGCCAGCGCCGCCTCCTTCTCCTTGAACTCGGCGCTCTCCGGGTCGGCGCCGATCAGCCACTCGAGCAGCTTGATCTCGTCGGCCCAGACCTGGCGGTCCTCGACGGCCCTGCCGGCGGCATCGACGCGGCGCGCGCCGGCGGGCGTCTCGAGCACGAGCGGCAGGTGCGCGAAGGCGGCGCAGTTCATGACGTTGTGGAAGGCGCGCAGGCCGAGGCAGCCGGTGCCAATGTTGGCGTGCAGGTCGCGGCGGGCGCCGAGCGGGGCCTTGCTGTCGTTGAGGTGCAGCGCGCGCAGGAAGCGGCGGCCGACGACGGCGTCGAAGGCGGCCAGCGTCGCGGCGAAGGCGGCGGGCGCGCGCAGGTCGTAGCCGGCCGCGAAGACGTGGCACGTGTCGAGGCAGACGCCGACGCGCGCGCGGTCGTCGACGGCCGCGATCACGGCCGCGAGCTCCTCGAAGCGGCCGCCCACGGTGGCGCCGTGGCCGCACATGGTCTCGAGCAGCGTCACGACGCCGCGCGTCGCGCGGTGCGCGCGGTTGAGCTGCGCGGCGATGCGCGCGGCCGCGGCCGCGACGGGCGCGCCGCCGGTGCTGCCCGGGTGCAGGTTGTAGAGCCCGATGCCGAGCGCGTCGCAGCGGTGGAGGTCGTCGACGAAGTGGGCGTACGCCTGCGCGGCCTTGATGGCGTCGGCCTGCGCGAGGTTGACGAGGTAGGAGCCGTGCGGCAGCACGTGCTGGGCCGGGCTGTAGGCGTGGGCGGCGGCGGCGGCGTGGAAGGCGTCGCGGGAGGCCGGGTCGAGGGCCGGGGAGGTCCACTTGCGCTGCGGCTTGAGGAAGAGCGCGAAGGCGTTGCCGCCGATTTGCACGGCGTTGGTGACGGCGTTGTGGACGCCTTTGGTTGGTTAGTACATCAAGTAGGCGAGCTGGGGGTAGGAAATGGACAGATAGATGACATGGCATGCGTTGCGACTGCGTACCTCCTGCTGCCGAGACGTGCGCGCCGATGTACATGGCCTTTGGCAAGGACGCGACGGCCGTCCGCGCGGCGAGGGGCGCCATCTCGGCTGCCTTGTCCTCCTTGGTCTTGCGCTTCTTGGGCGACGGCTTCGCGTCTTGGTCGTCGTCGTCGTCGTCGTCAGCGGCGGCGCCCTCGTCTTGGCTGTCGCACTCGTGGCCCTGGTCGTTCTCCTCGGCCTCTTTGCGCTTCTTGGACAGCGTCGCCTTCGGGCGCTTCGCCGGCGCGTTGGTGGCGTTCTCGACGGGAGCTTCCTCTTCGGTTTTGGCGACGGAGGGGGCTGCTCGCTTGCGTGAGGAGGTTCGGCGAGTCATTTTTGGAAGTTAGAAGTGGGGCATCGGTGTGGAGCGGGTGAGTTGATGAGTTGGTGAGTTGGTGTTTGGGTTGTCGATCGATTGAGGTCTCAACACATGGCCAACTTTATTAAGAGGGTGAGGTTGGGATCGGGGCGTTTGGGGGATTGTTTAAGACGCGACGCGTCGCCACGTGCCGACCCCCATGCACGGACCATGTATTCTTGGCCCTCCTCACTGGATTTCCAACCACTACGTTCAGACCCCATCGCTTCACGCACCACCCCTTTTACACACACCAGTCAACCTAAGAACACTGATAAATACCACGAATGCAAATCACTGTTTGTTTCAGTTGTTGATTTTTTTGTACTTGGAATATGGATTCCTATGGGAACGCAGATGGCGAATATTGTGGGCCTGTGCGAACGACACGTAGGCTGCCAGCGTTTCAGTTGCAACTGCACAAGCCGACGGGCGACGTTGGTAGATAGTACGCCCATTTTTCCAGGGAACACCAGAGCCGTTGCCCCGTGTCCGGGTGAGGACCTTGAGTAGTCTGGGACTCGTGTGTGTGTGGCCCTGGTGTATAGAGGGGGTTGAGGGCTCTGATGGCTTTTGGGTCATGCCCATACCAAGAATACCTAGGCACAAGCGAAAACCTTTTCTCTTTTTCTTTTTTTATTCTTTTTTCTTTTCTTTTCTTTTTTTTTTATTCTTGTGCGAAGGTGACAGACATATAACGAGGCTTTCGTGTGCCCGCAATCCCTTGTCGACTTCCTGCAGTGGATTGGAGTGTATGTACTGGGATAGGCTTGGTACCTAATACGTATCCATCACGGCTACACATCACAGCATCTCTCTTCCAGAATATGCAAAGGTGGCTCAGCTCCATCTCCTTCTATGAAAGGAATATATACTGTGAGTGGCATCAAGAATATCTGACATGACATGATGATAACGAAAAAGACGAAGTGGAACGTCCACCGGGAAATATGCCCATATTCTACAAATTGCAAGTTCCCAAACAAGAGCAGTCTACCAAAATCCAGCCCACCCGTCACAACACCATTTGGCCAAAACAAATAATTTCCCACTCGTGTAAATCTTCGAGTTGTTTTCGTGAGGCGATGGAGACTACTTAAATGCTCCTACATAACCACACACTTCTTACCCTTCTCCGCCTTCTCCGGCGCTTCTGCATAAAAATGATCATGACTATGCATACCACTCTGCAGGCCCCCAGCCGCCCGCGGCACATTGACGTCCGTCCACGCGCTCTGGCTCGTGACATCGCATTCGGGCTCCCTCGGCATGCTCTTCCGCGCCATCTTGCTCTTGCTGTGCCCGGGCCGCCAGCCCCTCTTCTTCGCGTCGGCCATGTTCTTCGCAGCGCTGCGCTCCGCGCGGGACGCGCGGCGGTTGGTGGACGAGAGGCGCGACGACGAGAAGTCACTCGGGGCCAGCGCCGGCACGGCGAGGTGCTGGTCCGGGCTGGGGTGGCCGTGGTAGATGTGCTCAAGCCACTCGGCGGGGCCAACCGGGCGTGCGAGGCGTGGGTGCTGGGTGGCGCGCGAGTGGCGCGCTATCGGGGCGACGAGGGGGGTCTCGTCTTGTGAGTGGCCGGTGAGTGCGTCGTACGCACCCTGAGTGCCGGTGGAAGTGCTGATGATCAGTGGCTGATGGGGCATTGTACGAGCGTGGTCGTTTGTATGAACGCCATGGTGTGTGTGAGAGCTGTGCGGCACGGAAGGTGTATATGATTGTTGCGTATGGGAGGTAAGGTATGTGTAAGCTGTTCCCGGACGAGATTCGTTTTGTTGTGAATGCTGGTACATGGGTTGGATTGTTCCGACGCGAGGCGCTTGCTCAGCTGCCGACGGAAGCGTTGACCATTCACTGGTCCGACCTTGGCTTCGGTTTGCCATGCGACTGCGAGGGAGATGGAATCCATTCGATATCCAACGCGACAAAGACGACGCCCTGCTGATGTCCACTTCAGACTCTGCATCCTTCGCAGGAACTGGTGGTGGAGGCAGCGACCGAGCGATTATGTCATGGACAGTCGTATTCACAGCTGGCGCCGACCGAGGGTAGCCTATGGCGGCCCTTGCGGCAGCAACAGAGCCAGGCTGGACGGGCCACCTTCGAGATTGGATCTCAGGCGCGTCGTAAGTGGCGCCACTGGTCTGGGGATTCCAAGTTGAGCCGGCAGACGAAGGCTCAGGTATGATATGCTGCTGGCCGGACCGAGATGAGTGTGCGCCGCCGCTATATGGGCCTGCAATGTTTGTTTGGATCCGTGGCACCAAAGGGATCACACGCTGTGTTCCTGGATCACGTTCCATCGTTCCGCTAGACAGCGCTTGTGAGCCATTGGACACCTGGTGCACATGCAACGGCCGGCGGTCACTCGTCTGGCTTGCCGGGTGGTCTACTGGTGCGCTGTCCTGCGGCTGTGGGCTTTCGGGTGGTGAGACGTCGTAGATGTCGTCCTCTTCGTACTGTGACGATGCCGGTGTGTAAGCAACGAAAGAAGCCCGGGGCATAGGCATCGCAAGGTAGCTCGACAACCGGTGGTGAGTAGGAGCTTCAGCATGCGTACCCTGTCGTCGGTCAGGCATGTGTGTTTGCCGCCGCGAGGCATGCGGTTGCGATGGCGTTGGGGTTGCTCCTGTGGCCCGCCCTGGGGAGACCGATCGGTGTACTTGTGAAATTGGTGGTACTGGTGGCACAGAAGTAGGCATTGGCGGCAGTAACGGGATTGGTGGAACAGGGGGCATGTCATCGCTCGTTGGTTCAGACTGCGCCGCGGCCAACACAGGTACCATGGAGTGACGCAGAAATGCCGGTGTTGCGCCAGGATCCTCTTTCTGATAGGGCGGTGGTGGAGGGACCCAGTTGTCTGCATCACTCTCGTGAGGGTGCTCGGCCCGCCCATCTGCCCTGCGGTACTCGATCGGAGCTCCGGTGATCATGGTCGGATGGTGTCGTCGGTGATTCGCAGCTGCGGTCGCCGCACGTCGGAGGGTTGTGATTGAACGCGGACCAGTGTGAGAGTAGGGCGCGTCCAGAGCCTCGACTTCTTCGAGAACAGCCTGTGTTTCTGTCTCTTCAGTCGCCGTTGAAGCCGGACGAGGCCATGTGGGTGCAAAAGTCCTCCGGCGCGGCTGCAAGGGATCTTCGTCATCAGCCTCATCCTCATTTTCGGTGGTGCTGCACCCGGTAGTGGGCCGTGCAGCGGTTGTCGCAGCTCTCATGACTGCACTGCCATTCCCTCGCTGCTGGGCAACAGTTCGCCGCCTGAGTATGGCGACCTCTGTTTCCAAGTCGCGTCGTTCTTCTTCGAGTACCTCGGGTTCCTTCATGCCCACCTCTATGGTGATTTCATTGACATAGCCATCTTCAATCCGGTAATCGAAATCGATCAAAGTGAGCCGACCACCATCTTCGAAGTCCATGCCATCATCGTCCATGCCCATCGGTTTGGCGGGGGTGGCTCCTTTCGCTGCGATGACCAAGCGCTCCTTCAGGGACGAGTCCCCAAACGAGGCTACCCATTTGACCGTGCTGACTCCACTCAGCTCTGCGGCTTTGAATCCTCCACGAAAGGTGTTCCGATACTTGTCACATAAGCGTTGCCACTGTGGCACTCTGCTCTCACCTGCTTCCTGTGTTCGAGTTCGAGATCGCATAGAAGATCCACTGACGCTGCGTACCACACCCTCTGAGGAAGCGTTAACTTGAAGCATATTGGTCTCGGGGACGGCTTCCAGGTCTTCGGGCACGCCATAGAGCCACACTTCTCTGCCTTGGAAACCGGCAGAGACCAGCTCACCACGATAAGAGGCTGCCGGCAAGGTGCAAGGTAGCAATTTGGAAGGCGTGTTTGAAGCAGGACCGGTAAAATAGGTCGTGCCATTGCGGAGGTCGTCAATTCGCACTGCGCGGAATGTCTCAAAACTGCTGTCGTAGGTGAAAGTCCAGTAGGCCTCTTCGTGACTTGACTTCTGCAGTAGAACGGCATGACTACAGTCGCGACTCGTGTTGGGAAAGAGGATAGAAGTTGTCCAGAGGGCGCTGATATCGTCCATCGACATCTGAGCTCCCGGATCGTAGTAGGGCGCTGTCAAGATAACAGTGTTTGGCTGTGCACTGTGAACAGTCGTTCCCAGGATCTGTGTGCCGTCGAATGAGAAAGCGAGAGCATCCACGGCATCACACTTGACAGACCTCCTGTCCGTTGCCAGCGCGCCGGGATTCAGGGCTTGGACTTCGATACCGCCTTCGTAGGCGGCAGCCAACACATTTCCGCATGGTGACAGCGCGATCGCACGGGGGCTGTGGTCGAGGATGAAGGACTGGGTATGCATCGGAGGCGTGCGCGTGAGGTCGTACAAGTCGACTTGCATCTCGGTCAAGAGCACAGCCAGAAGGGAGCCATCATCCTTGATGCATGTCGCAACTGGTCGGCGAAGTATTTTGAGTTCTCGCTCGACCGAAATTGTGGGTCCACGGAGGTCAATGATGTGGATCCGGGACGAGTTGTAGGCCAGCAGATAGTGGCCCATGGGCGAGGGATTGAAGGCGATGCCATCGCCGCCAGGACAGGACGAGGAGCTGATTGAGTTGGAGACAATCTTGATGATGGTATGGTTGGGTCGGAGATAGGCCTCGAACAAGTTGCGCTTGACTTCCCTGGCGAATAGCTTCCGCAGCTGGGGCAGATTGTCCTGCTTTCCATCTGGCTCCTTCTTGTGACTCGCCGAGTAGGAAGGGCACCTCATCAGCTGGGTCGCGTACAGGTGGCCCTGCTGTGAGGCATTCCGCCATTTTGTATTGAGCAGAGTCAACGAGGCGAAGGCGTTCGGATCGGCGGCTTCCAGAATGCTGATGGATGGAGGCAATGGTCAGAGACGGCCTGGGTACCCATCACCATCACCACCACGGGCTCTCGGGTGAGAGGGAGAGTGAGAGTACAAAAAAGTGGAGCTCTTACTGCTGGATGATCTCGTCGGGCAGCCTGTCGAAAGCAGTGGGCAAGCCACCATCATCGTTGTCCACGTCGTCAAAGTCCGAGTCTGCCAGTACGGGCGGCTTCTTGATGGAAGATCGACGGGGACTGGGCCTAGGCCTAGGTTGCGTGTGTGGGAGCTCGTCGACGGCCTGCGACATGGCTGTGGAGGTAGGATGCGGAGGCGGACCAAATTCGGGTCGGAGCGCAAGACCGCCCCGGGCAGCTCGAGTCAGTGTGCGCCGGCAGAATGGTTCACTCCATGCTCGTGGGTTCGTCGCCGTGGAAGGTTCCGAGTTTACGCATTGATAGACAAGACCGGGGCCTGTCGAACGGTCCACCTGAACGGTCCACCGGAACGGTCCACCCAGCGTTGAAATGTGAGAGGAGCGAAGAGAAGTGAACAAAAGAAAACAAAGCGAGGCGATGCAGAACCGTGGATGACGGCTGATGCTTCGAGCGGCCAGGCAGGATTCGCAACAAGGCGTATCAGTGTCAGCTTATGGTGAAGAGACGGCTCGGCACTGTGAGCGCTGTGGTGTGCACATGGTGGGAAGCATGCAAAAAGTACAGGACGTGGAGGTAGGAGTGGGAATGGGAGTGGAGATGGAGATGGAGAGATTGGGGCGGACAAAGGAGGAGGCGAGTGCTGTTGGATGCTCACGTCGCAGTGCTCCAGTACGTGACACTGTGCTGTGCTGTGCTGTGCTGTGCTGTGCCTTGTGTGGTCAGGTCATTTTGGAAGCTAGAGCGCGGTGTTTGGCGCTCCCTGCTCGGCGCTCCCTGTCAGGTACGTATACGCGCACGGGCTACAAAATGCACCACACGTCACCACGCAATTCCTAATCGGGAATCGCTACACATATTTACACCAACTATTGCCAACTGTTTGTTACGCTTCATCCTCAATCAATCAACCCCTTAATTTCACTTCAAACCACTTTACCATCCCGCAATCAATTCAATATGTTAAATTCCCCCTTCATCAACTTCCCCTATTGAAGGCACGACTTCGCGTTCAAAGCACAATGAAATTTATAATCGCGCACAACTAAATATATAATTGTACTTTCGTAATCGCAAACAAAATACAATTAGGTGTACAATCGCAACAACCAAATAAAAGTTTAAAGGCGCAACTATATATTTATATATACTTTAAATTCGATTCTAGAACCAACTATACCTTAAATGTTGGTAGGCCTATATCGTTGCAGCGTAATCGATTCAAATCGTGGTCAAAGTAACTAGTGTATTGCTTTGAAAGTGGCGGTATGTTTTCAAGTTTAGCAGACCGCTAGCTGGTCTGGACACTAATTTATATGGGCTAGTGCTTGGTTAGTACCCCACATTGAATTGGGCACTCCATTGCAATTGACTTGCAGTTAATCTAGTCAACTTGCAAATAGTACAGTCATTTGACTGTACTGCAATTGACTGTTATTCTAATACTGGCGACTTTTTGTTTTGTGCGCGTGTACATGTTAGTGTGGTTGACTACTAATTAACAGCAATAGCAGAATTTCTTCTTATTCTTGTCGGTATTACGCCACCAATCCCAATTTGTTTTGCACCCAAATTACACTTTAATCACACTTTAATTACAATCCTCTACCCCACAATTTCAGGCATCAACTTCCTTCATTTCTACGCCCAAATCTTTTGTCAGGTTTGTGTGTTATTAATCTTATATCTTTTGCTAGTAGGTTTGTATTTGCTTTTCATATATATTACCTTAGCAGTCTTTTAGTTTGTCAAGGTAACCCTGTTTCTTTTCGTTACATGTTAAATGTGCCAGTCGGTTTACATATTTCTTAATACAAATAATTAACTTGTTACTATTTATAAACCTTTTTAAAACGCTGTGAGGTATAACTTTCATTAGGGTATTGATGGGTTTGTTTTCACTATTGATTGACCTAGACTCGTTAACTTCTCAAATTTCGTATATCTTCTTTAATATTATTACGTTTATTATTAAATACTTTTCATTAACTGTTTCGAGCTTGAAAAGGTATTAATAAAAGCTTCGGTAGTTAATATAGATAACCAAAAGTATCAAAGGTAATTTGAATTGTTTCATAATGATCCTTAATATATTATTGATTATTATACTAATATTGAATTTTATCATTATATCGTAAACTTTAATTGTTAATACGTTTCGTTTTATACATTTACACTTAACTGATATTTAGTATATAAGGTTACCAGTAATCATAAATTGCTTATCAGTTTTATTTTGATTAACAAGTATTATGAAGAATTTGGTTTTAGAGATTAGATCGATGTTATTAATGAAAACCTGTTTTAAAATTATTAATATTACCGTTACTAGGTTTATTGTTATTATGTTAATACATTTATCTAGTTTATCCATTTATTATATATATATATATATATATATATATATATATTTGTTGAAATTTGTATGTTTTGAATTTTGAATTTATATAGTAGTAGATAAATTATAGGATGCTTATGGTTGGAATAGTGTAGCAATGTAAGTTGTTTGGACTTTTTATTTAATGTAACGTTGCGATTTGGCATCGTTGATCTTGTTAATCGTTATCAAACTAGTAGCTTACTCCTTTTGACGTAAGTTAAAGTTTGTATTATAGTTGTCTTCAATATTATAAATACAGATGAAAGATTTATTAAAATATAATGAAGTGTCTTTGACCAACATTTTAATTGGTTTATACTTTCAAAAGCTTAAGTTGTTAATAGTATTTTTTTGTGTATTTTACTATCACCGGGCAACATTCTCTATAAAGTGTCGCACTTGCTATTACAAAATTAATCCGTAGATACCAGTGGGGAGAATTGTAACCCGGGTTCTTACTAGAGTCTTATATAGATCTTAGGGCCCTGGAGCTATTTTTAAGCAAAACCTAAAGGTGTTTGATAGTTTAGAAACCTATGAGTGTGTGAATCGTAGCCTTGGTTGCACCGAAAGGCACAGTTTAGTTAATCCTTTCCCGGCGCCTATTTGGGTCAAGGATACAATTTTATGGTTCTTTTAGAAGAGAATCTTATAAAGTATATTTAAGAAATTAAGTTATAAGAGAAGCAAAAGTGGAATGCGTTGTAGTCGCGTGTGTTGTAAGTCCTCGTGTGGTATTGTTAGGGGACTTTTATTCAACAGATAACTTGTACGCCAAGTGTCGAAAATATAATAAAATAAAAATTTGAATCAAATAAAATCTTATTAATAATCTTTTCTTTCATATTATAATAAGAAACGATTTGATAATAGTAACCAACTTTTATATTTACGATTTATTGTTTCAATAGGTCTTTATACCAATATATATAGTATTGTTGGTAGGGTTTTAGATGTTGCAATGTTGTCGATTTGATTGGTCGAAGTAACAGTAGTATTGCAATGGTCAAGTGGTGGATGTATTGTTCTAGGTTTGGTAGACCGCTAATCGATCTATACAGTAATTTATATGGCTAATTGTTTGGTTCATACTCTAGTATAAAGTGGGCATATATTGTGCTTTACTTGCAACTAGTATAGTCAACTTTATTGTAAGTAAAGTTGACCTACTACATTGTAATTACTACTATTTAAACACTGGAGGCTTTTTGTTTTATGCGTATACTAGTGTGGCCAATCAAATTTTTCTGGTTACCGCCGAATTACGTTCTCGTTAACTGGCCAGACCCCTATCAATTCCAATCAACTTTCGTGTTCAAATTAACCTTAATTACCTTCAATTACCATACGGCTTCGAGTTTCGGTTTTACCAAATCCTGTACATAAGTCTTTCAATATGGACTTATTTGTATTGGTTTATTACTATTATTTGCCTTTTTAACCCATATGGGTAAAACTTTCTATCACTTTAGTTAACTCACGTAAGTTAATTAGGTTATTATTGCTATTACTAATGCTCTAGTACTACTATTGCTACCCCAGTTGCTATTAACTGGTATAACTAATATAAGTTATCTTTTGATTTTATTTAACCCACATAAGTAAATTAATCTACTGCTAACTCCAATTCAACCGTATCACTTAAAATGTCAGTATCACCATTCTCCTGGCAGTCTTTTAGTTTGTTAGCACATCAATATCTATTGGTACGTAACTTAGCTTTGTCAGGTGGCCTATTAATATAACTCTTGATACGTATAGTTAGTCTATTACCGTATATAAACCTTTTAAAGGCCTTGTTTAGCGATAACTTCATTATAACGTTAACAGGATTATTCTTTCCATCGATTTATCATAATTCTTCGATTTCTCTATCTTTATAAGCTTTACAAAATATTATTACGTCAATTATCAAGCGTTTTTAACTAGTGATTCCGAGCTTTAAAAGGCATTCGAACAGGCTTTCGCATAGATAAAAATTACTAACAGGACAAAAGGAATATTTTATGTATATTAATATATATCTATATAGTTAGTAAGCGGTCATGCTGCAGATTACACTTTTGTAAGAGTGCATGGTAACGTGCCACTCTATAAGGTGCACTCCTATAGAGTGCATGATAGCGTGTCACTGCCTAGAAGTAGCATTTGCAGAGTCCATAATAGTGTGCCACTACCTAGAAGTGGCATTTGCAAAGTGTACGGAAGAGTGCCTCTGCCTAGAAAGGAGATTATCAGAGTGCATAGTAGAGTGCCACTGCCTGGGTGAGAGATTATAACCTCTCACCTATTATGTGTACTCTTCAGATGCCTCTTCTCCTTTTTAACTTATCTTACTACTTCAATATACACAATCTTTACAATTACTGTTCTATTCTTTTATATTCATATGAATAGGCAGAGACCTTAACAACATTTTTAGTTACCTAGTAACGATGTAAAAGGTTCCCCACAATATTATATCCATAATGAGATCAGTCATTACACTGTGAACCTTTAAATTAAATACACTACGTATAATTCTCTTACATTTGACAAACGTTTTATAAATCAAGTTATCAGTAATATTAAATTGGTCTTCCTGTCAATCTCTGGTAACAAAAGTTATTACAAAGTCGATTTTTAAATATAAATCGGTGTTATTCATAACGATATTATCCGTGAAAATCAATAGCTTAACTTTCGATAAATTAATCCAGATTATATTAATTCCTTGGTTTAAGTTTCGTTTGTACTATTTAAACTTTTTATTCAACCGACTAGAATCTTTATTTCTTAGGTTTTGTATTTATGTCGTAATCGATAAGTCGTAAAAGGCTTCCGGTTGACATAAGGTGACAATATAGTTGCTACGGGCGCGTTATTTCAAGTACCGTTAAACCTTAACTACGTCAATATTATCAATTATTGTCAAGTTAGCGTCTGGCCCTCTTAGTGAAAACTAAAATCGGTATCAATACTAAATATACGGATTAATGATTTTTAAAGTCGAGTGAATTACCCTGTTCCCAAATTGTAACTGATTTATAATTCAAAAGTTCAAAATTTTTAATCTATCATTATTCTAATACTAAAAAGCTAGAAGTTTCGACGAAAAATGTATCGTTAGTTTATATACTTACCAAACTGAAGGCTTTCTTTTACATTATTATTGAGTACGGTTTGAATATTGAAAACTTTATATCTAATCGTGACTTAAAATATGGCTAGTAGGTTAAAAACTAAGAATATTTATTTAATCAAATCCTTACAATAATTTAATATATTATATTACTGTTTTCAGATGGTAAGTAATATGCGGTACCTATAATAACTTTAATAATACGATTTTTCGTGAATCGGTTGCTAACTTTGTACATATTTTCATTATATCTTATCTAATAATTGCAAACTTGCTTTTAACCTTCACTAACAAACTTGCCATCAAAACTACTATTGAACGTTAACTGATTTTTTAAATCATGAATGAAACGATTTTTCAAATCATGAACTACCACTTGAAGATTCAAATTTTACCTTTATTACTGTATCATTAAATAATCAGGCGTAACTTTTCATATAGTTGCCCCATAATCTTATCTTTGATTTTGTATATAATACTCGATTTTAAAATAGTTATATTCGGGTCTTAAAGGTTAAAGTTAGTCTTAGATATAAATTGTATAACTCCTCAAGTTAGGAAGCCTTTAATTTCGACCCTATTATTTTTTTTCAAAGGTTTGCCGAAGGTTTTTATAACGCTTTGTACCCAGAGTTTTAACAATAAGTCTTTATTATCCTTTCTTTTCCCTATTTATTTAAGTAATATTGTAAATACAATCCGATATATATTTCTTGTCATTAACATGCCTCTTGTTCAGTCATTTTTCATGTCGGTAGCATTTAAACAATTCGTCGATAATAGGTGAATAAAGTTTGTATCATCTTATTTGTTTCACTTGGAGATTTGTATCGTTGATTCCTTTAATATAAGGCTTAATATATGTAATACTAAACTTCGCGAGGCCTTTAATATTTTTAATAAATATTTTGAAGTTGATAATATTCCAGATCTTATATAGGCTATTCTATTTACATGGCTTCCGTTATACGAGAACTTTACTTCGTAACGTTAAAGCAAGTAAATCGATTATTATAGGGCCGTTCCTAATGTGAAGAGCATTATTAACTTAATTTTGTACCGATTCCTTCTGTAGCTTATTTAATGTTTTACCGTAAGCCACAGCTTTCTTCTAGGTATTTACTAATTGCGGAGATTCACTCGTTAAACTTAGGTAGGTTCGCAGGACTAATAGCGTTGGTAGCAAACTGTTCGGGTCCACAGTGTTTTTATACCTTTTATTTCTATTTGAAGGCGCGCCTTTTAATTCGTAAAGTTTCCAATCTTTAGTATAAAGATATCGTACATTCACCGAAATAGTGCGTATACCCTTTTGATCTTTACAATATTCCAATAAGATTTAATAAGCATCTATTTATACTTGATTCCCATTATTTCAATATTTGTCCAAAACTTTGTTATTGTAAAGTTGGTATTATTATCGTGCACAAAAATATTAGGTGGGCCTAAATACGTGTTAATCTACAGTATCCTTGATGTTTCCCGTATTTTTTTTATCAATAAGGACTTTAGATACTTGACTTTATGGGAAGAGGTTGCAGAATTAATAACCTGGAAAATAGGCTTGCTATTCAAGTAAAACACGTTGGTAAAAAACTCGTAATAATTTTTGTTGTTGTCTTTCAATGTAAATTTCAAATTTAGGGTGGTTTATTTACGCGTTTGATGATGATGGCAAAGCTCTTAGATAGTCTTTAAAATAAATTATTTCATATTTTTATACCTTATGGACTTTAAGACTTTATACAGCCTATCAATAGCTAGATAGTTAAAGAACTAGTGTAGTTAGCGTATTTCCGACTCCGTTAGGTTTAATAATATTGTCTTTCGGCTTCAAAAATGAAAACACAAATGCTTCCATTTGGAAATAAGGATATACCTTCAGCTGTTTTAAATTAGCTTATTAGTGTTAACGTTAATGTTACTGCTAAGGGTTTTTATATCCTTTGAGTAGAATGAAAAAGGGGTAAAATACTTGAGTAAATAAAATGTAATTAAATTGATGATATTTTAAATTACCGTTATCTTTAGCTACGATAATTCTTGGCTTAAATTAGAGCTATCTTTGGCTTTATTTGAATTTGAATGATTAATTCCGGTAACAATAATGCTTTCCTATTATAATATCATGTATTACGAATAGCCTTTCATTAAGTATCTTACTACTCTTGTATGTAACATAATACGTTGAAACTTATGGTCTGCATAACGATAGCAAAGGTTAAATATATATAAGGTATTAAAGGCTTGGTTAAGTCAAAGACAAAGGTTTTCGCCATTTAAACGGTACAAAAATATGTGGTCGGCTAATCATTAGGCCGTATCAGGTATAATATATTTATACTAATTAATTTACTTAAGGTTATCGTCACCGTTAACGGTTTTTTTACCCATTAAATCTACAATACAATCTCAGAAATTTTACCCGAAAATAATGGGTTATTAAATGTTATATATTACCTATTTTTCATTACATTTAGCTGGAGGATGGCGAGTAAACCAATAACTGAACTTATTAAAAATCCAATACCTTTTACTACTATTATTACGATAATTCTTACGGTTAATAGGTTCACTTAAATCTTGCTCTCGTAAACGCTAGTAAATATGTAACTTTTGATCCGAAAGTATAAACCCGGATTTTAAGCGTTATAGCCGTCTATATTTACGATCGATGTAATATACTACTACGCGGTTTTTTAATTTGAATTGCAAAAAATATTAGCTTAAAGGTATGTACTAAACGAATTTAATATAAGTGTTATTATGGTCGCAAACACAAGCTTTAAATAGTTGAAAAGACCCTTACAAGTAACACCTGGAAGTCATAGAAGGTATTTAAATTCATTAACACCTAGAACAACTACACGTACCTGTTTACAAAGTATGGCTTTATTAGCATGTATTTGTTTTATCGCCTACTAAAATAACATTAGTTTATTAAGCATCTGATTTAAAATATTCATTGGTATTTTTTCTTTTTTCTTCTTTACCATTATCGGGATTGAACTTGTAGTAGCCTAATCCGTATAATGTTATGTAAGGTGGAAATCATATTTAAAATAACTTTTTTATACTATTATAAATCGTTCGGAAAGTTTTCGTTCACGTTAAGAAGCTTAGGTAGTATCTTTAACGTGTCTTATTAAAATTCCGTGGAATAGTAAGTGAAAACCAGCAAAAAAGACTTCCATCCACTTGCAAATATTCAAAAATGGCTTTATCTTCGTATTAAGGAGGTTATAAGGCTTTCATTTATACTTTTTTACGTTGTTCTAAATTTTGGCGATGTTCGTAAAAAGTTTGTAATTGTAATCGATATTGACCATTTTGATAGATCTTGGAGAAAGATCACGATAATCGTCCTAGTCTTCATTGTTATTTTCTACCAATTCAAACATTAAGGTCTTCGAATAGCGGTATTAATAGTAATTACTAATTTCTTAGTTCGAAAGCTAAAGTCATGTGGTACAACCTGTGGTAAACTAATATGTATAGACGTATCTGCCGTGGAAAGGGTTTTAAAGAACTTGACGATTTTGAGTAAAGGGTTAAGGAGAAATAGGTATTTGGGGAATTTGAAGATTTTGTTTAATTAACTGTATACTGTCGACGTTAATACTTTTTGCCATGTTAGCAACAATCACTTTACGTACTTTTCTGCCACTAAAGGCGTAATATACTCTATTACGTAGAGGTTTTTAGTTATTAAACAGATTAATAGGGTTTTTATCCTTAACGTACAAAAAGGTTTAACTTCATTAGAAGTTAAGAGAAGGTTCCGTAGAACACGTATAAGGGCGTTAAAGATCTTTGACGTCCTTTCCTTCAAGTCATAAGTCTTAAGTGCATTTCTTAAGTGAAATTAGATCGAAAAGAGTTTATTCTAGCTTGGTTAAGGTTTTTTTTGTCATGTAAACTTCTTTTCATTCGAGTTTTAACTTTAATTTATATTTGATGGTTTTTTGAATTGCTTTGCATATGTTAATTATATACTCCTTAAAAAACTTACGATACTTACGGAAAGCGCGATGGCTTTGATAAATATTTTCGCCGCCGTTTTACTTAAGGTTATAGATACCGACGAAATTAGTTAAGTGGTTTTCGGTTAAATCTTCGTTAACATTTTACCCCTAAAAGTCGTTATTGTAATGCTTAACAAAGAGGTATCTGAGGGTCTCAATTACCTTTTTCTTGGCGGGGTCGGCGATAGTTTTGAAGTAAGCGTTGGTGGAATACATTTTGGTGTTTTGATAAAAAGGGGGCGTAGGAACTTGGTGATTTAGCATAAAATCGCGCAACGTAGCTTTTTGAATGCGACTCGGTAATTTTCGGTAGTTTTGTTTAAAATAGTGATCTTTATAATCAAATTGACGTAAAGAAGGAAAAAAGAGTAAAGTAGGAATAAAGATTTAGTATGAAAGGTAAGTTTGAAGGTTGTTTATTATATGTAGATGTCGAATGTTGAAAGTTATAGGCTGTGGTACTTCGTTGTTCTATAGTAGTAACACCTTTAATATTATTAACTTAGCCGTTTACAAACTTATCGTTTAAGACTGTTAGCGGTTAATCTTAACGATTTTTAAGAAGTATGTTTTAAAGATTTTCTAGTATTTTCGATAGCGATACCGTTATCATCTTCACGATATTGTAAGAACCGCCACACCTTAAAGATATTTTTTACTTATTACCGTAAAACCAGATGTCATTTATAAAGACCTTTCGCAAAAATATTTCCTCTCCTCTAATCGCCTTTGTTAAAGTAGAGCGTAACCAGAAAGTGGTCTTTTCTTTCTATTTAGCTTATCTGTGTTTAACTTAATAAACACTAATCAGTTTTATTAAGGCTTTAGACATTGAAATGTTGTCGATTTCATTAGTCGAAATAATAGTAGTATTACAATGATTAAGTGGTGTACGTATTATTCTAAGTTTGACAGATTGCTAGCCAGTATACACAGTAATTTATATAGTCAATTATTTGACTCATTCCCTAATGTGAAGTGAGCGCATACTGAACTTGACTTGCAGCCAATACAATAGTCCTGCACGAAACAATACACTCAACTTGCAGTTAGTATAGTTAACTTAACTGTACGTAATGTTGACCTACTGCACTAAAATTACTACTATTCCAATAAGTGGTATTAACAAGGAAAAGATAAGAGGCTCATACATAGGCGACTGATATACGCATCGCGCGCTTACGACGTCAGGCGTCTGCATCATACCCTCTGCTTAGTCTCTAAATCATAAATACGTTCTCGGGTTTTTTTTCTCCGAGTTTCGGCTTTACCTCCTCCGGTTCGCTGGCATTCACCCACTTTCCCTACCGTGAGGGGCTTAACCTTATACGGATTATATTAGATTCATATTAACGGGTTTCAACGATGGGATTCACATAAGTAAATGGGGTCTAAAATATGTCTATTGCATTTGTTAAAGTCCTTATCGATCGTGTATATAAAGGGTTATAATTAACTAACAGTAGTTATTAAGCGTAAAGGCAGATATATTCCTATCATTGCTGTTTCAATTAGGCTGTTAGCTGTTTATCGTGTCAACGTCGTTACTGAGGCGTTGGTTAGGTATTTAATGTCTCTTTGATAGACCTTTTTCATTGTTATTGAGGCGATAGAAGACGGCGTTACGTAAGCCTTAGCCATAGAGCTTTTAAGCAACTATTTAACATATTCGTCCTCCCTTGGTAACTGATGAAATACCGGTAGTAACGGTGATAGCAATAGCGGTAGCAATATGGGCTTAATAAAAATGAGCTCATTATGTACACTTTTTCCTCCGTCCTCATTACCCCCCACCCCCCTTCAAAGACCTCATCGTTACTCTTTTCCTTCCGGGATTTTTACCCCTTTATTATAGATATATGCGGCAGGCGGCAACCATTAAAGCTTTTGAAAACGTTATGGAGTTTTTAGAATCTAAAATTCGTGGTTTGTAATGAGTCGGCGCCATTATTATTATTGCGACACTGTTAGCGTTAGCGGTAATGCCGGTGGTGGTAACAGCATATATATAGTTGGAAGAAATAAAATTAAAATGTTTCCGGCGGGCGTAAAACGTTCATGTTGTCAGTAAGCATTGAATGTAAGTTTAAACAAAGCTTAATTCATCCTATTACTATTAAAGAAAAGTAATTTGTTACAAAAATGAAGGTCCGAATTTTTTTAAGGTTTAAAAGAACTTTATGAAAGTAGAATTCGGGTATTCAGTTATTGAGGCTTTTTTTGAGTAATTTTGGCTATAATTTTAAAATTTTCAGATGTTTAAGCAGTATACTCAATATACCACACCACGTTTCCTTTTATACTATACATAACGTCCATACGTATAAAAAAGCTTAAAATACCAATGATACGACGTAAAATTCTCATAATCATGCCTTATAATTAGGAATAGATACGAGAAGGGTTGTAATAATAATAACGGGAGGAAAGAGTAGCTTAAGTAATATATTTTACCAAATTTCGACCCGGATTTCGTCGAATATAT
This sequence comes from Anisogramma anomala, assembly GCA_038502455.1. Taxonomy (NCBI): domain Eukaryota; kingdom Fungi; phylum Ascomycota; class Sordariomycetes; order Diaporthales; family Gnomoniaceae; genus Anisogramma; species Anisogramma anomala. The sequence goes on along the minus strand of JASMMZ010000004.1, from coordinate 10,986,007 downwards.
AAAACCTTAACGTTTGTATAGAAAATAATTGAATTTATTTTCAAAAGAATTATCTTACCTTGATTACTTTTAACCAAGATACCAGAATAGATTTAATTTCGCTAACTTATGAATAATCGCTGATATAAAGGCGAAGATGGTTTTTCAAGCCTTTGTCTTCGATTTTGTTAGCGATTTCGTTCCCGGCGATACATATATAATAAGGATATTATTTTACCATTCGAAGTACGTGAAGGTTTTCGGCGGTGGCGTGAAATAGATTATACTTTCTATTGAGTGGAGGTGATATCGCCTTTTGGATTTCAAATTTCAAAGGTATTATTAATATATATCGGGTTTTTTTCTAGGGAAACGCATATAGTAGTTTTTAATCCCGGGAGTACTCCGATAACCTCCGCGTCTAATAAATACCTGGTAAGGTAAAAGTTTTTAAAACCGATTATAATAACGTTATTGTTACAAAAAATAGCGTACTAGTAATCTATATACTTTATTCGTCGTAATATTATTTGAATTCTTTAGTGAAAACCACAATATGATCCTCATCGAGGTTATTATATCAATTGTTCAAAAAACGGTAATTTCATTCATTAACCCCTTGATGAAGTTTCTGTTAAATTAGAGGGAAAATTGTGGTAATATAAGTACAAGTCATATAAAGGTTAGTGATTCCCCATCTGTTATTATTAAACGTAGTTTGAAGTAGATTATTTTACGTTTTATAGGGTTACGTCGTGGTAAGTCTTGTAAATAAGAGGAATCGTTCGATATTTTCGTCATTATGATATAAACTAGTGCGGAATGTTTGCATATAGGTTAGCTTGACCAATAACCCCAGATGCTAGCATTGCAGAGTCTTATTATATAGTTTTTAGCAATAAAGCGATTAGTATATTAATGATATAATAAGTAATGTGGTAGTCAATGTTAATAATCTCTCAATGGAAAACAAATCGAAGTCGTTACTATTTTAAAGATACTTTACCAAAGAAGAAATCTGCGTTCCTTAAGGTAATGGTATTAGGTGAAGTTTCATGCGATGGAGTGACCACTCTTATTACGGTAATCAAAGGTAACATAATTTGGTTCTCTAAACACTTTTGACTGTAACTATTATACTAGTTTTAGGCATCATATATAAATACAAATATTATTTCGGTAATGATAACTATTCAAAAAAGATATGGCGAATGTACGTATTTTATACAAAATAGTTTCTCATAATGTTTCAAGTCTTTCAACAACTTCATCATACTTTCCTGAACCTAAACGCGCTTTAATATAGCCCGGTTATACTAAAAACTTAACTAAAGTAAACCAATGATTCTAGCATTTAAGGAAGGTTTTATAATGTGATAAACTAGCTTTGAGTTAATTAATACAGGTGGATTACTATTCTTCTTAACGTTTAACGGACTCCGAAGACCAATAATATAAAGTAGTTTAATTTTTTTGATACAAAAACAAGTTTATTATCTTTTACCGAACGACTCGCCTCTCGAAGATTTTTCTTTAACCCTAAAATTTTCGTTTTCAAAGAATCAAATAACTTTATGAATAGAACCTCGCTAATAAAAACGAAATCCGTTCGAAATAGAACTCGACGAAATATAATATTTAAATTATATGTAAAGCTGAGAAATGAGAAAAATTATATAAGGTTTTTTAATAAATGTTTATAAACTTTATAATCATCGTTTAAGGTTAAATCTTTATTATTATTATTATTCCAGATAAAATATTTTTATTAAGGTAAATAAACTTTGGGGAAAACTTCAAACGATTTATCTCTTATATAAAACGGTTGTAAAAAAAAGCATCGAAGGCTTTTTATATATTGCGAGAAAAAATTGATGCGACTTCATATTTGGTTGAGAAGAACTTGATATTATAAGCAAAAGATGTTACGAGATATGTAACGGATTACTAGAGCGTACCGCCACGGTATTAATCGCTAATTGTGTTGTAGGTAATGAATATTTATAACAACCTGCGAGTAATAATGCGTTTTAAACATGTAAAGCAGACCGTGATAATGGAGATAAGCTTTTACAAACGAAGATATAAGAGGTTTCGGTGGCATAATTTTGTTTATCACAATATTTGTGAAAGACTTTTGAACGTAAAAGTTTTTTGTAAAAGATATTGAAGGGTATTATTATATTTTTTAAATTTTTTAGGCAAGTTAATAGTTTAATCGTTGCGTACAGCCGACGGATTCCGTATATTTATATCATTACAACGTATCCTCTCGTTCAAAATCTTAACGTTTGAAGGGATAATGTATTATTATGTTTTGATGCGGTTATTTAAGGGATCTTCGCCGATATCTGTGTAGGCAGATAATTTACTAAGAATATATTTTTGTAATATGTAAGTTTATTAATAAGTATAGAAAATTAAATACTTATTTTCTTTAAGTAAAAAGGCTTATAAAGGGTCGAAAGATTTTTATTAGTTCATAATCTTATGAATTTTAGAAGGTTAATATCATGGTTAAGTTTATTTTCCATAGATCGGTGTATACCTCGATATTAGCGGAAAGTGAAGTTACTGCGATTACGTTTTTCGTTGCAGTATTAGTTAATAATATAATAATCGATGAAGTTAGTAGGGTGTCTTTTGATTAAGTCCTTGTTAATATTTTCCCCTCAAAGATTATTATTATAGTATTTTATAAAGACAGCTCCGAGTACTTTAAGTGTTTTTTTCCTTTGTGGGTCGATAATAGCTTCAAATTAGGCGCTAACGGTAGACATCTTGACGTTTTGGCTTATGTGGGACGTATAGGGCGAAGGATTTGGTAATCTTAAGCGTAAAGACTTGGTGTTTTGGCGTAAAGTCGCGTGGAATCTTAGCGACTTGATGACTTGGCGTGAGGTAGCGCGACGTGACTTCCTTAATGCGACTTGGTAATTTCGCTTAGAGTAGCGAACTTAACGATTGAAATGGCGTAAGAAGTAAATAGGGTGAAGTAGAACAAGGATTAGGTATAAAAAGTGAGGTAGAAGGTCGTTGTTAGTGGTAAAGGGCGAAGGTTGTATATTATAGTTATTTGACTTAATAATTAACTCGTTTTTCTTATAATACTAGCACTCGTAATGATACTGACCTAACCGTTTGCCAACTTGCCGAACTTTAAGACTTTTAACAGTCAATTTCAACGTCTTTATAAAGTATCAATGAAGATTTCTTGGCGTTTTAAAGTAGTAATACCGTCGCCTACTTCTAGATTACCGTTAGAGATTAACGTAACCCAAAAGTCTTCTCTGTTTTCCTGGAGTTGGGGACAAGCGTATTACTAATAAAAGTCCGTCGCAAGAATCTTTCCTCTACTTTAGCTGCTGTTATTAACGTAAAGCGTAACCGGTAAGTAGCTTTTTTTCTACTTAGATTATCTGTTCTTAACCTAATAAGCAAGAAAGCACTGATTAGTGTTGGTAGGCCTTAGACGTTGTAACGTTTTCGATTCGATTGGTCGAAGTAACGGTAGTATTGCGTGGTCAGATGATGGATGTATTGTTTTAGGTTTGGCAGACCGCTAGCCGGTCTTCACTGTAATTTGTATAGTCAATTACTTTGACCGTGCCCTAGAGTAAAGTACAGCATACTGCATTCAACTTACACATAATACAGTAAGTCCCCACAAAGCAATACACTTGCAGTATGGTCAACTTTACTGTAAGTAAAATTGACCTACTGCACTGCATGTAATACTATTCCAACAACGGTAATATTTATAGAAATAAGTATGAAGACGTATTTTAAACAGTAAGTAGAGATTTCCATTTTTCTATTAAATATATATATATTGGTTATAAAGGCTTAGTAATTCAAAGTTCGCTCCTTATACGTATTAATCAAGTTGTTTTCTACCTGTAATATTCAAAGTTATTTTTCTTTAAAAAATATTTCAAAATATGAGAGTTTAATTATAGATTTCTATCAATATTTAGTTTGTAAATTGATTCTGATATTCGTTCATTATTTCGATTCTATTAATACTTAATCATTAACAGTTATTTCAGGAAATCCGCCAAGTTTGTATAACTGTTAAAAGGTGTTTTTTTACATAGGAAACGATTTAGGGCTTTATAATCAAAAGTAGATCGTATTGGGCTTTTGATATAGAAACGTTTTAACCTTAATTTCAAACGACAGGTAATAAATCGTAACTTGTATACCGTTGTATTTTTTTTTCGTTAACTTTTTTATTCTATTAAAGTTTTTATACGTTCATAACATCGATGCTGAAAAAGCGTATCTGTTAGAATAGTAGTATTTTAAGTGTAGTAGGTTAACTTTACTTACACTATAGTTGACTATATTGACTGCAAGTATAGTGTATTGTTTTATGCGAGCCTACTCTATTGGCTGCAAAGTAAGTACAGTATATGCCTACTTTAAACTAGAGCACGGGCCAAGCAATTGGCTTTACAAATTACAATTCAGACTGGCTAGCGGTCTTCCCAACCTAGAACAATACATCCACCACTTGACTACTGCAATACTACTGTTACTTCAACCAATCAAATCGACAACGTTGCAACTTCTAAGGCCTTACCAACAGTATCTTATAATTAAGACCCAATATATAGTAATTGTCTTTCTTATATATACTTACGTAATTGTTAGCCCCTTATTTGTTTTCAGTGTTTAGTAAAGTTTAGTCGTTGTATTTGTAATCGTAAAATTTATAATTCATATTTTAAAACGTTAATAACAGTTGAGTTTAAGCAGGTAATAGGGTTTCAATTCTTTAAGTTGTTTTAGTTTTATTGGTTTTTAAGAGCCAATTAATTAGTCGTTATAAGAGGAATGAAAGAGAAATCGAATGGAAACTTAGCTTATTTCATTGTTGAAATAACTTTATTATACAATGTTTTAACTGTAATAATAGTTATGGTTTATAACTCTATTATAAGGGGTTTATAGGTTTTCAAGTTCATTTTGATAATTTTAAAAACCTTTTCATATGATTTGTAGATTTCAATGTTTTGAATAACTTTGTTAGGTGTGCTATCACGAACTAGATGGCTTATTATATAAGAATAATTTTTCTTCGTCAAAATAGATTCCATATAGATTTCAAAATCGCAGGGGCTTTTTACGCAAGGAACGGGATTTGTGATGTCAGTCGTTGGTCTAACAAAGCTCACAGGCTTTGATCGGCGTATGATTGGCGTTTTTGAAACTTTTTTAAATCCGTTTATCACAATTATAACGAGTTTAAACGCAATTGTATTACGCGAAAAGACAAGGTTCGTATATATGACTATAAAGATAGAGGGCCCGTAAATATAAATGTGAAACGTAAGCCATTCTGCGTCCATGTTTACTATGTATTAACGGATATTAATGTAATAATATTTAATTTCCAGATTCTGTTTCGTCAAGCGGAAATTCGTTGTAACGAAAGATATCATAATAACATCATTGGCCAAGGCTTCTATTACTACCTTCGTATTATATCTAGTTTTACCAAAGGTTCGAATCTTTTTCAACTGGTATTTTAAAAATGTAATCGACTTTTTTTTTTTTTTTTTTAAGGATTTTAGATAATCGATATATGTTGAAGGAAAAAAAAACCATAATAGTTGAAACATTCAATCGATAATTTCCACGATCCTAAGATAGAATCCCTCGCTAAAACCACGTAATTAAAACAACGTACCGAATATATGTATCGTGTATTCAAGTATTATTATAAACAATCCTAAGCATTAAATTAAAACGTATACCGTTTGTTTATTGTTATGGTCCGACCTACGATGGTAAGCCAAGTAGGTGCCAAATGGAGTTTACTATTGAGGTATGGTAGAGACTAGAAGAGGCTACCGTAGCCTACCATGCAGGACCTATGGGCATAACTAGTGCCCAGACTGTCACGTGCTTTTATCTGTGCCCGGTTCGCACCCGGACTAGGTCTGGACTAGATATTACCTATCTCGTTACATGAACAGTTACATAACCTATAGACTTAATAGCTAATAACTTAAGTTTACAATATGCCCTCCCTTTCCCCAAATACTGTAAGGGTTCCGGTATCCCATTAGTTAAACGCGGGGCACGAGCCTCATCTGCCTAATATATAGGTCGAGCGCAAGCCGGTAACGCGATGTTTAACGCGTCGTATAACGTATCAGCCGACCCGACCTTAAGCTGTAGACTTCGTATAAAGCGCCCCTTAACGATCCGTATAACGTATTAGCCAGTCTAACCCCAAGTTACCAGTATTATATAATGCGCCCTTTAGTTTCCCGTATAATATATCTTTTTTTGACGTCGGCGCCATATAACGCGTTCCCATATCTTACCGTATAATGTATTCTTTTTGCCGCTGGTATTGTATAACATACTTGTTCACGCGTTGTGTAATATATCGGAAGATCTAACCCCAAGATATTGGCGTCGTATAACGCGCTCTTCAACGAGCCGTATAACGTATTAACCGGTTTAACCCCAAGTCGCCGACGCTGTATAACGCGTCCCTTTAGTTTACCTTATAATACATTCTTTTTACCACCGATACCGTATAAAGTACCTTTTAACGCGTTTTATAATACCTCGTATAACACGTAACCCTACTAAATCTAGTCCGCTAATATTTATAAATACAAACGCCTCCGTAATCATTAAAACTTCCTTTTTTTCCCATTTTATAACGTTGCTTTTACTTTACTATTTCTCCTTTTTGGTATTAATTTTACTTTTACCTTTTATATCTTAATTATTAATTTCCGTAGATATTTTTTTATTTTTTTCCTTTCTTCGTTTCTATAACCAACGTGTATAATTAACCTGATTTAGGTTATGTCATCGCCGAGGCTTTTAATAAGGGTAACAAGCCGCTACGCAAAGTATATTACCCTATTATATACGAATACTCTACCTTTAATTACCTTTCACAACTGCTTTATATTATAAGAAACTTATTCATTTTCAGTCATAACGAGGATAAAAGCTTACTTTCCTTTTTATAGGTTAAAAACGCGTGTATATCGTGTATTAACGTTCTATTCAACTTCGATACTCCTTTAATTTATATCCGAGTCTATCGGGCGTAAAGTCATTATATGTGCCGAAAGATTTATAATAAAATAAACTAATAAAATAACCTTACGAAAAACCCAACCGTTTTTTAAGTCCTTTTCGTAATATAGTTGAAAGATAAGTTTATTTATAACCTCACTCGTTTTACACGCGTTCCTATGCTAATTGGTTATTACGGCCGAGGATAAAAGCTATATTTTGTTTATCGAGATAGGAATTTTTCGGCTGACCGTACTTTAACGCGTAACGTTTTTGCTCTGGATCCATTTAATAACCACCGTATACCACTTCATATTTCTGGTTGAAATAGCTAAAATGAAAAAATTACGTAAGTTCTATCTCTTATAACTAATATAAGTTATAGTCTATAAATTGTAATAAGTAATATTTAGTGCCTCATTATACGAACCCCGATTTTATACGTATCTCATTTGTTAACCTTAGCTAGGAACGAATTAATCGGGCCAACCGCGAACGGGCGTAAAATTGTACCCGGGTTGACCGCGTCGCTCGAGCCTAAACTAATGTGTTACAGTTTTTGATAACCCGCCTACAAGGTCATTTTCCTCACCCTACCTTTCGCCTTACTCCTTATTAGCCCTTATCATCAGCCTCCTTTAGCGCCCGTCCCTATTAATTTTATCCGCTATCGTCGGCCTCTCTAAACGTATATTCCTCCTCGTATTATCCGCTATCCTCAGCGTCGCCCCACGCCTGTCCCGCCTTTTACTAGCCCCCTTCGTCGGCGCCTACCAACCCCTATTACGCATTTTTTCGTCCTTCTCCTCTAACGTCACTTAGAATCTGGAGATAGTAATAATGGGGCCATTAATGTTAACAACGCCGATATTCGCTAAACTTCAATAAAAATAATAATAATAAATAGGTAAATCTTCACTAAGTTATAATGAAAGCCTCCTTACGGTCAGATATATATTCGAAAAAGTCTGATAATATTTTCCTTACCCTATTTATCATATTGTAACCTCGTTTAACAATAAATTTTCCTTTTTTTATAAGTAATATTTTATTTCTAAAGTATGGGCGACTTGCCATACGTAAATTGTTTAATATAAATTCGATGACAATGTCGTGATACTGGGTTATTATAAACTCTAATATCCCTTTATTTTACCTTAAATTTATTGAAGGTTATAATATATTGGCAATTTCTTAGTAATTTCATCTTTAGTTGATTATAACTCTTTCATCCAACGAATATAAAATAAACCCCACCCCGCTCCATTTTTACCGCGATTTTTTTTGAACTTTAAATTCTTTATATATACTATTTTTTATATAGTTAACGACTAAAAATGATTTCGAGCGAGTATCGGAAAAAAACTTACAAGGAAAGGGGGTTTAAAGCCGTTCGTTCAACTAAATATACGTAAAATATTAGGTATTTCCAAAAAAAATCAAAAATAATATTAAATAAGTTCGAAATATCGACAAACCAATACTAATTATAAAGCTAATAAAACTTTTTACTTGGACTATTAGTTTAAATATGACGTAAATTTTACTAAACTTAATTACTTACTTTATATTATTTCTCCGGACGTCGTTAACAATTCGCCGTCGTTTTCATTTATTATTAAATATAAGTTATCGTCGCTTAAGCTAACTTTACCTCTTTACATAAATATGTTAAACACGTGATAGTATCTCGCCAGATTAGTTAAAGATTTTGTATTCCCATTTACCTTGAAAATAAATAATATTTTATAACTATTTACGAAACAGTTTGTATTGAACCCGGGAACCATAAACTTTAGGTTATTTAACGTAAATTAATAAAAGAATAAATATAAAACCTAACCGTACTGCGAAAAAGAAACAACGATATATAAGTACTTTTAAATTTATTAATTCATCCATTTAATACCGTTATTTATTTATAATTAGTACGCTAGAAATAAAATTGATTTTACATTTGCAAAAAAATAATATCGTTCAAAATACACCTACCTAGATCGAATTGTAGTTACTAATGATAAAAGCTAAAGATCTATACAATTTCCACTATATATCCCAAAAGCGCTTTATATACGTATCGGTAGTTATAAACTATATAACATTAAGTTAGAAAACTTAAAAAAGCGATTTGTAATAATTAATAAGTAACTAGTGCCGCCCTTAATAACTGGCAGATCGATTATAAAGTCGACAGAAATATATACCTAATATCAATTTGGAATAAGAAGGTGTTTGAAAAAGTCTTATAGTAAGGTGCGACGAGGTTTCCCCCGTTATATTACGCATATATTCTATATAAACGTCGAATGTTAACAATTATCCCCTTTTAATAGTAATACCGTTAGAAAACGCGAAATAAAATCTTTTTATTTAAATCATCTATAATAGGCGAAACGTAAATTTATTATAAGATTGATTTGTTCATGATTTCCAACTTAATAGCTACAAATAGTTATGATAATATAATATAACTCGCGGGTTAATTTTATTATCTGTAGTTTATATCGATTATCTGGCTTTGATTAAAAAAATCCTAGACTCTTCAGAAATTATTAATAGATGGACTTTATATCATAGGTTGTTTATTACCCTTCAATCCTATAATTCTGTTAAGGTAACCAAGTTAAAAATAAGGTAATTACTCGGTATTAACGATATTCGTGGGCTTAACGCGAGACGAGTCCGTAATGGTATTACCGGTTTCGGCGTATTAAAAACCCTCGGCGTTATTTCCGATAACGACCCAGGTATGGGCTGAGCCCAAAACAGTCCCATCTTCGACGACCCGTTGGCAACTTTCGGCCTACCTTTAGGGTATATATAGTCGCTATTCAATAACTAAACCTCCGTTTTAATGAATCAATTTACATAATTGACCGTAATCTACGTTTCCTTAATGAATAAATTTATTATCTCCGCAATTGATATAATAACAAAAATAGGTTAAAAGACTTACACGAGACGTTTTTTGACTTCGGGCTTATTTTATAATTTATAACCTAACGTATTTAGGCAAGCGCCCTAAGTTACAGACTTATACCGTAAGTGGTATTAAAATAGCGAAAGAACTTCGGCCTATTTAGCCTGGTATTTCGAAATGAAATGTGGCAAAGAAAAGTATTTTAATCCTTTATAATACGTTAAGATAGTAAAAGAGGTGTAAATACTACGTAATTCGGAAAACTACGATTTTCAATAGGATACCACCGCTAAAAACTCCTTATCATGAATAATGTAGTTATGTTTCGTATCTATTAATCGTACGAAATAGTAATTTACAAATTTTAAGATACTATTTTTATCCTATTACGCCAAATACCCTTTTAACGACGTTTTCAAACAGTCGGTTTTTACTACCGTTAGTCGATTTGAATACTAATATACAAAGATTGGGGTCGTAATAAAAGTATTCTTTACGGTTTGAAAAACATATTCCTTCAGTTTCCTTTAAATTTAACGAATTTCTTACTTCGTTAATCGGAAGAAATAGTTCGCCAGTTCGGAGAAATTACTAATGAAATCAAAATAAAAGTCAATAAAACCTAGGAAACTTCGAACCTCCCGAATAATATGTGGTAATTTCTATTAGCGGATTACTCGGACGTTTTCGGGGTTAGCCCGAATGCCTACCCTAACCGTTACAATGAAACCTAGGTATTTTACGTCTCTAACCATGAAGTTACATTTTTTCAAATTTAAATTTAGCTCTGTATTACGAAAACGTCCTAAAACCACGCGAATTTTCATCATGTAATCCTACTTAATACCGGGAGAAAAGATTGAGAGCTCGTATGAATGCATCGTAACGAAATTATTTAAAATATCCGTTATTATATAATTAATATATCACTAAAACATCATTGGCGTCCCCGTTAGCTTAAAAGGGGTTTATTAAATATTTAAATAACCCGAATATCGTACGAAAAGCCTTTAATTTCTCTTATTTTGGTGTAACCTAAATACGATAAAAAGCCGTACGAATATCCAACTTCGTAAGTTATATCGACTTCGACAACAAAGGTAAAGTCTCTATAATTAAAGGTAGGGAAAAACTTTTTTATTCGGTAATCTTATTTAGTACTTATTAATTTATATAAAACCGTTATTCTTTTGCCGGTTTAAAAATAAGTAATACCGAAGTTGTAGCCGATAAAGAATTTACCTCAACCCAACCCTTATTTATTAAATTCGTAACCTATCGTCGAAACTTTAAAATTTAATTTCGTAATATAAAATATGATAACCCCTAAAATCGTGTTGGTAAATATTTATCCTCGTTTTGTTTAATATAAATATGGTAACCGAGTTTCCTTTTACATAGGAGTAAGGTTATAGTTTAATTTTTATCAAATGTATTGTAAAATTCCATAAATTGTAATAAAAAACGTAACTAATTTGTTTTCTTTAATTATAATCATCGTCGTCGTTTGTGAAAAACACCTCATTTTTCAAAAGCTTATAACAAAACTTAACCGAAACTAATCTCCCGTACATTATATTTCCCGATACGAACGTTTTGCCAAACCGATAAAAACTAATTTCATTACGTTCTATATATCCCCCTACCTAAAACGTACCATTACCGTATCAATTACTAAGCCTTTTTAATTATAAACTACTAAATAACTTCCGTTAACGTTCAAAGTTACTTACTAATATCTTATCCAAGTTATTTAAAAAAACTATATCCCGCGTTATTTTTGGAATAATATATATCAACATCGGGTTCAACTATATATTAATATTTTTTGGAAATTTGACTATTTAGATAATACACGTATCTTACCATAACCTTAATATCATATTAAAAGTTCGAGGATATAATAACCGAATTGACTTTATCCGTAACTGTTATACTAAAACCTCGTTTACAATATAATAATCATTACAGCCAAAATCGACTTCAATATCCAAAAAAATAAGTGTTATTAAAAAACATAAAAATAAGAAATGAATCCTTATTTATACGTGTTTTAATGAAATTAAACTTTTTATTCGATTTTACTATTTCGCTGTTAAGTTTATATAACGCTTAAACGAAACTATATTTAGCAGTTAGTTTTCATTCGTCATTATTAATAGGGAACTTTTATTTACCTTTTCGATTTAGACCGTATATACTTATGTAAGAGGTAATGCCGGACGGAGTTTACAACCGCGTTAATAATGGTCCTATCAGCTATAACGTATATAACGCCTCGTAACGAGCCTAGCCTAACGTTCTTTTATTGTTGCCCACGTCACCTAACGTTTTTAGATTTAAACGCGTACCAAACGAAATTGCTAAAATAACTAGTTATGATATCGAAATGACTAGCCGCGATTACTACAACCCTTTAACGAAAATACTTAAAAGGTGCAAACCCCTCTTATAAATATATTATTATTTAGCTTTTTATCTTGTACGGATCCCGTTAATTCATAATTAAAATGTTGCTTTAAGTTCAAAAACTCTTATTCTTCAGCGAGTTCGCAGTATTTCTTTAGGGCTACGATATAGTCCCCCCGGCTAACGCCTATTGTAATGGATCTTTCGCAGATACGTAGCGATACGCGGAAACGTGAGTAATTGAATTTTACGGACGAAAACCAATTTAAGCCGCCCGTTTAAGCCAAAAGTATTTCGAACCTAATAGCGAAGAATTTTTATAGGTTTTCATCTTTTTCTAATCTCCTTAATTCGACTAACGTTTTAACCGCGTCATGAAGGATGTGGGAAATAGCTTCGATATAATCGAAAAACTTATTTTATTATATATATTTTCGTATCCGCCGGCTTCGTAATACGTTGTGACCATTTGCTTTACGGTCGCTGTGTAATAATCCTTTACGTAAAGAAACGTATATCGACTTTTTGAAATTTACATTTTATTTGTTTCTAATATAAATTCGATCGTTTGGCGCGTCGCCGTTTATGTGAAAATAGATCCGTCGAATTGCGGTTAGTTATATTGCTTTCGCTTACCCTAAGTCAGTGAAAAGCTAATACAAATCGCAGCTCATTTAGATTTAAGTAATAAAATTTAAGCTACGACCTGAGCGAAGTCGGATGTAAGGTCGATGGTTAAAGTCGATTAACCCGACTATTATATTTTTTTTTACAGCCGATGCGATATATTTTACGGTATCTTATAAACGAGAAATATCGGTGTAGGTTGGCCATAAAAAGATAGGAAGAGTGTCTATAAAGGTAGAGAACTAAGTATTCCCTGATGGCCTATTCTTTCTGATACCGTTAACAGGTAACGTAAAATTATTAACGTTTGTTATCGATTCGTCCATTATGAGTAATATTTTTTCCAAACAATGAAAAAAAACTTAATAATATATTATAGTCTAACTTAATTATAGTCTAACTTATAATAATATATTATAGTCTAACTTATGATAGTAAACCAAATAGGTAATAAATAAAGTTTATTATTAAGGTACAGTAAAAGACTGAAAAAGGCCATCGTAGCCCACCATATTGGATCTATAGACATGGCCAATGCCCAGCCCGTAACGTATCCTCACACGTGCCGTACACGAACCGTACCCGGTCCGCTCCCGGACCGGGTCCGAACTAGGTACTGCCTATCCCATTATGTGCACGGCTACGTAATCTATAGACTCAATGGACAATAGTCTGAGTCTATAACATTTATTTCTATTTGAAACTTATAATTATTGATAAAAGAAAAAAATTAATACGTTTTAAATAAACTAAGATTTATGATCTAAAACCTATATAAATATTTGATCCATTTGTTGAAGGGTGGGCGTTAATTATTATAAGCCCGGTTTAAATAACGATTTCGTTTTTTATTACTTGAATAACATGAATCGATTTTTTAAAGGGCGTATAAATTACGCCAGATATTTCACCTATTAAGTAAATGTATTAGAATTAGTATAACGTTATGGAGGTCCCAAAAAAAGGCAAGGAAACATCGGTATAATTTCTTTAGAAAAGCTTGTTATAATGATAACGAACCTTATAATTGTTTTCTTCATCATTTTAATGGATAACTTATCTAATTATATATGTTCAATAAGGGTATACAGAGGGTATAACCTTTAACTTCACGTTTAAAGCCTTTTAGAACATTAAAGAAGAACTTGTAAATCCGTTTTCTTCGCCGTTATTTAAGGGGCGGTTCAATAGAAGCAATAGTATTTCTAACGGTTGTTGTCGGTAAAGTCTCTATTATATTAAAGTAGCAGTAGATAAATCATAAATATTGGTATTGTAGTTGTAAAGATTGATAATTCGGGGAATAGGTATTCAGAGAGTGCACGCCATGGATGAGAGGTTATAAACCTCTTATTCAGGTAGTATCATTTTGCTATACACTCTGGAAAACCCCTTCTAGACTGCGCCATGTATGATGCACTCTACAGCATGATACATTATCGTGCACTCTGTAGGAGTGCACCTTACAGTATAGTGTATTACCACTTAACCTACATATACTAACCATACGGATATATAATAATATCCACACATGTAACGTTTTTTTTTCTTTTTTATACATTTCGTAACTATAATCTAGAAATGAAAGTATAATTGTAATATAATTGTTATTAATACCTTAATAGTAATAGTATAACTGTAATATAATTTTTATTTTATGTTTTATAATAATAATGTAATTGTCATACAATTTGTATCTATAATTTTATAATGATAATATAGTTATGGTACAAATTATAAAGGTTTGAATTAGTTGTTTTTAGCTGTGGTAAAAACTATAATAAAAACCTAGTTAGTATAACCAATTAGTAGCTATATAGTTATTAATAGCGTTTTTTATTATTCCCAACAGGGTTTTAATTGCGTAAGTGTTACAGGGGTGATTACAGAGAGATGATTACATTGTTACGTGTTTTGGGTCAGTATATAAAGATGTATCGTTATAGTTTTAAGCAAAACCTCCCTTCTTTTCCTTTTTAATAACGAGTACCTGAAACCAATATAAGTTTCTATTTCAATTCACTATTTTAAACAGTTTCTATAGGTAGGTTACTTAACCAATCCCTGTATACTAATCTTAACTTTAAATCAATGCTGCGTAAAAACAGAACTATCAGGCACCATTTGTCGTGTAAGCGCCGATGCGCCGCCGCCACCGCTGCTGCCACCGCCGCTACCGCTAATAGCCCCCCCTCCTCGGATATCATTTCTTTGATCTCTGCCTAGCTCCTCGTTTCGATGCTTGCCGCAGCCGCCGCCTAAGCCTCCAATCTCTTTCCTCCCCTTTCTCCCTCCCCTACTCTCCCTAACGTCTAAGGGGAAGAGCGAAAAACTTTTAAGGTTATAAACTTTACTCTTTCTTCACGAGTAAAAACCCTCTTATCCGCGAAAACTCCTTTACGCCGTAAAAATAACCTAGTGAAGTTACGCCGCGGTTTATATCTACTAAATCTACCTATTTATTATACTTCAATATCTCTATAAATAAGGAAATTGAAACGGAGCTTTTTCACTGCCTAAAGCTACGTATCGCCAAGGTACATCACGAAATATTTTTAACGCGTAAGGCATTGATGCGGCGTACCCGAATCTATTAACCTAGGCCGTTAAGAGATACACCTTACGTACCGTATATAGCGTCCGTGGCTACGGGCAAGTTTATTAACAATTATTACGAAAGAGGGGGTTATTCGACCCGTTACCACCGCTACGAGTGGACTAATAATAGATACGACCCCGTTTTGTTAGTTTTAAAACCGTAAGCCAAAGTCGTATTATGTACCTACCGGCTTTATAGTAAGTTCGCTTCGAAAACTATAATACTCACCGCAAACCCTAACCTTAACCTTTTAAACATGTCGTTTGGTGGGTTTATAAAAACAAAAACTATTATAAATAATTGAAATAAGCTGATAATAATTAGCAATAGGCGTTAACCGGCGAATTAAAGAGTCGGCAGCCATTATTACCGCTTAAAAGCGGGGCCTATACATATACTACATAGGCGAGTTCGACGACATTATCGCGTGTCACCGCGGGGAGGGTAAAAAAAAAACCCGCGCCTTTGCCTAAGGGTATACGACCTAAGGCGCGGGGCCACCTCCTTGGTGGCGCCTATAGCGGCATCGATAGCGTTAATAGCGATGACGCTAATACAAAGGGGGAGGGGGGCGGGGAGGATGGTGAAGACGCGACAGCGTCACTATCTCCCTCTCCTTTTAGCAGTGAATAGATACCCCTTCTGGCTGAGCCAACGTACCAGGTCATATTGTGGTACGTTGCACAGTAATATTATTTCTTTTCAAAAATAAAATCATAACGCAAATGACAAAATATAAAAAGAGAATTTAAGGTATGAATAACTAATAAGGTAACAGTTTATAAAACCAAAAGTGGAAGTATATCAAGAGCGGTGCGAAATAGTAAATACAAACAGGGGCAATTTTGTAAAAGCGATACGAGTGCAAGTTGTACACCGTAGAATTATACGGGGAGCGGTGTGAATTATGTGTCTCGGACCGCTTCAAATTAACAAAAGTAATATAATGATATAAAATAAAAGTAAAAGTAAAGCGTAAATGATCAACTTTATTAAATTCGTAAGACTTTCCCAAAAAAAAAATAGTTTACTTGTCGATATAAACGTTTTTAATGCTTCGTTCGGGGTGCTTTTGCTTATTACATCCGTTATATTGGATTTTCCATAGGTTTATTTCGTTTCCTTGATTTCCCGGTGTATTTATAAATAGCATAAGGCTATAATATCGATTATTAAACGTTTTGAGTTTATAGTATTAATTCTAAATAGACATTTATATAGCGAAAAGGAGTTAGTTTATATAATTATAGGGGTAGTTTTTAAACTAAGGTTGGAAATAATTATACGGACCGTTGTCGCCATAGTAATTTTCGAATTAAAACCTTTAACCATATTATAAAATTTTAAAGCCAAAACGTTTTTTAAAATACGTTTACATTTAGTCGAGCTTAATAATTTTTATTTCCACGAAACATGAAGCCCTTCCGGGTTAGTATTTCATTATCAAAAACTAGAACGAACCTTATCTATAAATTTTAATCGGTATTATTAGCAACGAAACTGGTAGTAAAAATAAATAGCTTTACTTTACGTATATCAAGCGGTATAAATTATTAACTGCGTTTTGAATTGTATATTTTCCATGTAGAGCGCTTATTAAGCGCCCTATATATATCGTTCAACGGGGCGGTTTGGCATTATACGGTGATTAAAAGGTTGAAAACCGCTTTTGTTCGTGTTATTAATGTCATTTGAGCTCTACATACGCACTGACAACTGTATTCGTCAGCCTATTTTACGATATTCAAAATGATAAGGGTAACTTTATTTAATTAAGCTCTTTACATAATGTTTAAAACATTGTTTCGAAAAGTAATCGTTACATTATTAAAGTCGATTATATAGTCTTTCGTTAGGTATATCTTAGCTTTCGCTTTTGGGCCGGATTTCAAAATCTTTCTCTTTTCTTATACGAAAAACGACGCGTTATACAACGTTAATATGTCGTCCATTAATACACCTGTTATTATAAAGCCGTAAAAACGGGTTATTAAAATGAACAGGTACAGGTCAAAAATTAAGCCAACTGTTTTGAATCGTTCATTATAGTACCTTTAATAGGTGTTATACCAGTAAATACTAGTTTTTATTAGGCCGTAAAACGGTTCAATAATACGTAAAATAGTTTTAAATACGTAGGAAATTTCAAGATTCGTGGGTATATCAGCATAAATACGCCATTTAAACCGTTCCTTGAACTATATATAGTCTTACGTAACATTAAAAAGTCTAATATATAAGTTGTAAGTGGTATTAAGAAATGTTACGAACGTAAAAATCAAACGGTAGTTAATCTGTTATAAAATAGGCGATTAAGTAATAATGTCTTTTTTATTATCTTCGTTACATATTTTTACGACTAGGCGAGTATTTTCGTATAGTTTTCTCGTCTTATCTTTAACTCATATACGAGGCGAGTGGGAAAAATTCTATAGGAGCTGTAAACCATTAGATCAAACAGTTTAAATCGAAAAACGCCTTATTAGATTGAGGCAAAGATTTCCATTCAAGTGGATTATTCGAATAGGGAGCCTAACGCGGTAATAATACATTCGCGGCAAAGACTTAAACTAAACTCGCGGTTTTCCATCTCATTTTAAGTAATAAAAGAACTTGTAACAAAGTTCCTAAGGCGTTTTTAAATTTTCGAAGTAAAAAGACATCCTCGGCGGAGAAGTATTAGTAGTATTAGTATGAATGGACCGTTTTTATATGGTAATAGCAGGTCGAAAATACAATTCGGGATGTGTATCGGAATTAGGAGAGGTTTAAATTCGTTGTTTTAAAAGTAGTTCCCTCGGTAGTATTAGTCGGATTATAATTTTACGTCGCTTTTTTCTACTTCTTCTTCTTTATACACATGTACCATTCATCCTGTTTATACTCCCGTACCGTTATCAAATAAAACGAATTTACACCGTTTAAAAAATTAACAAATATATTATGGCCTTTAAATCTGATCATATTTTAAAAGCCCGTCTATCCGATTTTAATTCTTTACATCAAAACCTCAAATTACAATATTGAAACAAAACGACAATTTCACGTAGGTCGTTCCTCGTGGCTAACGCTTTTACAACATCGTTCTTAGCTCGTAAAAAACGTAATACTACTATAACTTTCGCTATAGCATAAACACTTTATAATATAGTTAACGATAATATGGAGTTTGCATAGATACTCAGATGAGTACCAAAGATAAAGAGCGTGGGAATTATCCTATTTGGGACGGAAATGCTATTCATAGCGTTGACCCTTATCTGTAAAATAAATTCCTTAAAATTGGTGTCTTTTAGCTTTTTAAATAGTACCGTACATTCTTTTTCAAGAGGTTTATAGTATCGTTTACATTTACTAATACCCTATGAAACGTTTACTAATATTTATTTATATTCGTTACCGATAATCTTCATTTTGGTACGCTACCTAGTAAAATCGAACGCTGTATTAACGTTGTAAATAATTCAATTCGAAAACCCTAAGTAAACGTTGAACTAGCATTTAACCAAAACGTTCTAGTAATTTATAAAAAAAGCGTTTCGCGTAAACTTGAAGACTTAAAATAATGTTATTGTGTCGACAGCATATAATACCAACTAGCTATTTACGTATATAATATCGATAATTACCTCGTAATTAAATTCTACATCATCCTAAAGAAGGAATTTAAACCGACGTAAGGACTATAAGTATAACTAGCACTTTATAGCAAAACGTTTCGATAACTTTAAACATATCTTTTCCTATATCTGTATAACCTCTGGTGTATAACAATTGTAAAAGGCGTTTTATAATTATGTATCCCAATTGGCGGTATAATATCCGTAATTCTAGTTACGTTAAGTAAATAGCCTTAATCGTATATATTCCAGGGGACAACCATAAGTAGCCGAACTTAATTTGGAATAATATGGATACGTCATCTGAAACGTGCATAAGTTAGTTAGTTGTATTCCGAACTTTAATTTAGAGCTTATTTATATTAGTTTAAGAAAGTCAAAATAGTATTTTGAAGTTTATTACGTAAAACTTAACCGGTTTGAATTGTATATTTCTAACGATCGTTCCAAACGACTATGGTTTGCCTTTACAAAATAAAACCTTTCGATATTCTCCTATTCGATCGAGTTGAAATTTCGGGAATTTGACTACGAACGCATCGAATTGCCGTTTACTGGCCGTTAAGATTTTGGCTGTGCTGGTATTCGGCATAATACCCTGAAATCTGTTACTATACCTATCTAAAAACGTAAATCATGATAGCATATAGACTTTTAACACTTTGTTTTCATAGACTAAACCTATACTATATAGTAAGAAGACGTCCTATAAGCCTATTAAAATGAGTTAGGTGGTCTCGTCGTTTTAAGCTATCAAATAAGCATTACTACTTTCAAAGTCTTTTTCTCCGGAGGTATATTCGTAATGGTAGGCATTAAGTTAATCTTTTACGCCTTTATACTCAGGTACGTACGTTGTAAAATTAGCTTTTATCTGGTCTTTAAGTAGGAAATCGGCATCAAACTATCGTTTAATCCGAATCTACTAGTATATTAGGTAGTTAGTAAACTAGCATCCGATTCTGTCGCATATAATACAACGCTTCTATAAACTAGTAAAGCCCTGTATACTTTTCCTTAGGTCTTACTATAGCTGCGGCACGTTTTGTCCTTATCCGTATAATGGTTCTTATAAATAGCTACTTTGCCTTTTTTTCTCAAAGTCCCCCCCCCCCCCTGATATTTCTTCCTCTGGAATCTGTATCTAGGCCGCTTATTCTATTTTAGGTATATTTCAAATATTTGGTTCAAAACGTGGTAAATTGTTGCGGCGAGGTCTGCCTTATTGATTTAGCTCTTGTCTTTGGTCCTATAGGGTACAAATACTGATTTAAGGCTCGTCTATCGGATTATAAGTGTTTCTAACAACATTTTCAAACTCGTACAAAAGGCTTTTAAGTTCTTTTCGTGTTTAAATAATATAAGGTCGAAATCTGAGTTTCTATGGCATATTTTCATCACTATTTAGATAAACAGTTTATTATTATCATATTCCAGTACAAGGGGCACCTAGAATTCTTGGAACTTCGTTAATAGTGTATTAAGTACCCTTTGTAGGTTTTCATCAACATTTTCGCGCTAATTCTTTACGAATTTCCAAACTATATCAGTCTAGTCACTATAATGAATTTTATAGTTAATTTCTATATCAAAATTTCATTTTAAGCAACTATTATACTCCGTAAATTTGTCGACTAACGTAATATAGGATATATACCACTACTTAACTTACCTAAATAACATATCGGGTAAAATAACGTAAAATTAAAACAGTTTAATATCTAGACTTTTACATTTATTTAACATTACACGTATTTTGTTATCGAGTACGTCGTACGGTTTACTATTATAATTCTCGTCCTTATCACAATGTTTTATCAAGTTTGTAAGCTTTATAAGGTCTTTTTTATTAATGGGATAGCGGTACGATAAAAAGTTACGGTCAAGATCGTAATTAGTAGGCATTGATTTGCAAGGTATATATTAACGTTTTACGCCGTTTACCATTCCCTAAAACGAGGCGTTTTCTCTGTTTATACCGTTTACATCGTAGTTAAACTCGTTATAACGATATTAAGAACATGGTCTTAACTTAATCTTTATCCAAAACTATGTTTTAGGGAGGGTTCGTTTTTAACCCGCGTTATAAATGATTTTTACGGCACTTTTTCCATCTTCGTCAATTTTTCCAGCTTTATTTCCATTTCTTAACATGCATTTAGTTTTTTAAACGTCTCCTTCCTATTTGAGGAAGCTTTTCTCGTTCCTGGTCTATCATTTTAATTAAACGATCCTAGCGCTTTTTAAACCAGTGTTCTTTTACAAACTTTGGTTTTATTACCTTATCGTCCGTCAACTTCGATATATATATAAGTTGGATCGTTACTAACACAGCTTTTAAAATACAGCTTTTATTACTATAGGTTTTATTTATTCCCCTATTTTGTAGTTATTTTCGTAATATTCTCAAAATTGTACCATTAACTATTCGTTATATATCTGGCGTCCACTTTGTAAAATTCTTCGTGAAACCTTTAAACAAGTCGCACCTATATATATCTTTACTATAATAATTAAAGATTATTTTAATAACGCATATATCTACCGCAAAAGGATCTAAATTCTCTACTAGTACCTTGATTCCGTCGTCTGATAGGTTAAAGTCCATGTACTTTGAAATATTATTACGAAATAGTACGCTAGTAAATAAGTAGTTTATATATATGGTAGGCTTTACGAGGTCTGTTGCTATTAAGGCTATAGTTAAGGAATAAAACGGTTAGAAACACAGTTCCTACGTATACCTGTAATGCTAAAACGGCGCGAATTATTATTTTCGCGCTGTGATTAGGATTTGGGTACGTTCTGTATTTAATAAAAAAGCGTACAAATACGTGAATAAAAAGGAAATAAGGTGTGATAAAGAGGTCAAAATAAAGATTTTCACGCTTACTAATAAAAATAAAGTTCAAATAATACGCAAATAAAATGTAGTTAAACGTTAGTTAGGAATGTTAAATTAGTTTTATTAACGCTTATTAATGCTATACTAGCTAAATGGCTAGGGAAAACTTCAACGTCGTAATTATTAAACTTAAAATACATGGTATAGGGCTAGCGTAAGGAGACGGATAAGGCAAATGCAAAAGGGGAAAGAAAGAGGAGGTATATAGGTATAATCCAATATGTAAAGCTTAGTTTGTATTTAGTAGGTGGTACAGATATCGTGTTATTACCGCTTCTATTGGTTGCAAGCGGTTTGTGTATTATATTTGTAACCGTTTCTAGGTTTCAGAAGCGGCGTGAATATTACGTTTATAACCGCTTTTGGGTTTCGCAAACGGTTTAGGTGTTACGTTTGGATCGAATAAGTTCTGACGAAGGGTTCTAAAATTTGGTGGTTTTGGCTTAAGTGGCCTAATACGTAATAAAACACTCTCTGAAAAGTACCTGTATACGTTTAAAATGCTAAAACAAATTAATGTTTAACGTAAAAAGTTTTTTAGTAAACAGGACGCTAAATGGTTAATAATTTTGTATTAAAGTTATCATTTTTAAAGTCGATTTTCTTTTACAGTCTTTATATGTATCCTGTATAATTCTTGTAAAAACTCAATATTAAAACACGAACAAATGAGATCGCTATAACATCTCGCTATAGGAATTTAACTTCGGTTTATCTCTTCTTTCCTTAGATATTTGTAATCGATCTAGTGAGTTACTAATCAGTGCCATTAAAGTTTCTATTACTTTAACGTAGAAAAGAAGAAATCACAAAGATTGGTATTGTAGTTATAAAGATAGATAAGTCGAAGAAAAAGCATTCAAAGGGTACACGCCATGGATAAGAGGTTATAAACCTTTCATCCGGGCAGTGGTATCTTACCATACACTCTGAAACACCTCTTCCAAACCATACCACGCATGATGCACTCTGCAGAGTAACACGTTATCGTGTAAATTGTAAGAGTATACCTTATAGTGTAGTGCACTGCCACTTGACCTACGTATACTAACTATAGGGATATATAATGATATTCACAGTTGTAAACAATACCTTATAATTCCTATATAGGCAGCGAGGCGATTCGTAGAATTAAAATAACCAGCTTCTTATTTCGACCCGTTATAATAACACATATAATACTTTTTATAAATAAAATGAAAATGTTTAAAATGACATAAAACGTCGATATAATATAGAGAACTATTGTATTGACGAATGATATTAACCTAATAATATATTTTAACGTTTTAAAGGGAATACGCCAAAATCATCGCCGAAGGTAATTAGATACTGTCTATAATCCTTAATAAAGAAGTAAGAGAAACCTGTTATAGACTCAGGCTATTGGCCATTGAATCTACAGGTTACGAGACTGTGCATAAAACGGGATATGCAGTACCCGGCTTGGGCCTAGTTCAGACGCGGTTCGTATACATCATATACGAGGGCACATGATGAACTATTCATAAACCATGTCCATAAGTCTTGCACGAAGTGTTATGGACTCAATCCATTAGCTATTGAGCCTATAGGTTACGTGACTGTGCACGTAATGGGATGGGCAGCGCCTGGCCTGGGCTCAGCCCGGGAGTGAACAGGAGACGGTTCGTGCACGGCACGTGTAAGGGTAGGTGACGGGCTGGGCATTAGCCCTGCCTAAAAGCCCTACACGTTAGGCTACGGTAGCCTCTTCTAGTCTTTCTTCGTACCTTAATAGTAAATTCCATTTGATACCTAGTTAGTTTATTATCGTAAGTCGAACTATAACATACTATTAAAAGTTTTTTTATCTTTCCGAAAAAATATTACTTATAATGGGCGAATTGATAATAAACGTTGATAATTCGGCGTTACGCTTTAAAGTTATCGGGAAGGATAGGCCGTTGGCGAATACCTAGTTTTCTACTTTTATAAATACACTTTCGGCCTTTTCGAAGTCAACTTAGGCCAACATTTCTCGTTTATAAAATAGCGTAAACTACATTACATCTGTTATTAAACAATCATGATAACCGGGTTAATCAATTTTAACTATCGACCTTATATTTGACTTCGTTCAGGTTATTGCGAAAATCCAACTATTTGAAACCGAATTGGCCGCGATTTATGTTGGGTTTTGACCGGTTAAAGCCGGGCAAAAACGACATAACTAACCGCAATTTAACGGATTTGCTTTTACGAAAACGGCGACGCATTGAACGATTAAGTTTATATTAAAGGCGTATAAAATGTAAATTAAAAAGGGTCGGTACACGTTCTTTTATATATAGAGATATTATTAGATAACGGTAAAGTAAGCGGTTACAGCGTATTACGAAACCAGAGGACACAAAGTAAATATAATATAGGGAAGTTTTTCGACTATATCGAGGCGGTTTTCGGTAACCCTTATCACGCGGATAAGGTATTGGTCGAATTCGAAGGTTTAGTTATAAGTAATAAAGATTTATAGGTATTATTCGTTATTAAATTCGAAATACTTTTCATTTAAATAAACGACCTAAATTGGCTTTCGGCCGTAAATTGTAACAATTTACGCTTCCGCGTATCTTTACGTATACGCGATAAGTCTATTGCGGCAAATATTATTTGGGGACACTATATCGTAACCCTTAAAAAGTACCGCTAATTCGCCAACAAATTAAAGTCCTTAGCCTTAAAGCGATGTTTCAATCGTTAGTTAACGAGGCATATTCAAATTCAACGGCCGGATAATAATACAGTTATAATTGGAATTTACGCTTTTTCAGCGTTTTCGTTAAAGGGTCGTAGTAATCGCGATCAGTTATTTCGATATCGCGGTTAATTATTTTCATAAATCCGTTCGTTATTCATTTAAGATCAAAAATATAGGGCGACGTAGGCAATAATAAAAGATTATTGAATTAAGTTTACTTTGAAGCGTTACGTACGTTGTAATTTATCGGATAATTATTAATGTGATGACGATTTACGCCCGGTATTACCTTTTACGTAAGTATATACGAATTAAGTCGAAAAGGTAAAGGAAAGTTTCCTATTAACGGCGATAAGGGAAATTTAACTCCTAGATATAATTTCGTTTAAGGGTTATATAACTTCAATAACGTAATTACAAAATCGATTAAAATGGAGTTTAGTTTGATTAAAATAATTATAAACGATAAATTATTCCTTATCCTTATATTTTTAAAGAATACCTACTTTTTAAATATTTAAATCGATCATAACTATAATTATTATTATATTATAAACGATACTTTGGTATAACGGTTGAAAATGAAGTAAATTCAGCTATTATATACGCTAAATTTCGGTATGATATTAGGATTACGGAAAAATAGGCGTATTACCCAAATAGAAGGTTTCGTATAAATATTGATAAATAGTCAAACCGGATATTAATATATATTATTTCCAGAATGAGGCAAGATATCATTTTTAAAAGGTCACAGATACGATATTAATAGTTAAACTTAAATGCGGGCGGTAACCGTTCAGTGATTTAAAGTTAAAGAGGTTTTTTTTATTGACATAATGTTAATATGCCTTAGGACGGAAAATATATAAGGCGTAGTAAATTCGATTTTCCTCAAATTGGCATAACGTTTGTATCGAAAAGTATAACGTATAAAAAACCCGTTTCAGATAACTTATATTATATTCCTTAACTGAATAATGAGAATTTTATAAATAACGACAAAAATTATGGTTTAAAAAGAATTATTTACGTCTTTTATCGAAACTAATTGTATTTCGCAATCTGTTTGATGAAAATAAAATTATAACCTTATATTTACATAAAAGAAAGCTTTATTATTACATTTAAATTAAACTAAACGAAAATGAATCTTATTGAAACGACCTTAATATTTGTTATATTCGATATTATAAAACCAACCTTTTAAACTTCGACGACAGGTTACAAAGTTAATAAATAAAGGTTAGGTTTAGGAAAATTCCTTATCGGAGACGACGTCGGTATTACTTATTCGTAAACCAAGGCAGGGATAACGGTTTTATATCGATTATCAGGTATTCAATAAAATAGATAAATAAAATCGTTTTTTAAACTTTTATTAAAAAGACCCTATATACGTTGTCGAAGTAAATATAATTTATGAAGTTCGATATTCGAGCGGTTTTTTACTATATTTTAATAACACCTAGGTAAAAGAAATCAACGACGTTTCTTACGCAGTTCGGGTTATTTAAATAACTAGTTACCCCCTCTAGACCAATGAAAACGCCGGCGACGTTTTAACGATATATTAATTATATAATAGCGGGTATCTTGGATAGTTTTATCATAACGTATTTAAACAAGCTTTGAATTTTTTTTTAGATATTAAGTAAAACTATACAACGAACGTTATTGTAATTTTAGGATGTTTTCGTAATATGGAGCTAAATTTAGATTTGAAAAAGTATGACTTTGTAATTAAAAATCAAAACACTTAGACTTTATTATAACAATTAAGGTAGGTATTTTGATCGACCCAAAAAAAATTCGGGTAATCCGCGAATGGGAGTTATTACGTACGGTCCGTAAAATTCGAAGCTTTTTGGATTTTGTTAACTTTTATCATAATTTTATTAGTAATTTTTCCGAATCATCACATTATCTTGTTTATTTAACGAAGTCAAATAATAATTAAGTTTGGACGAAACGAGAAGAAAATGTATTTTAAACCTTAAGCAATGTCTTTATTACGGCTTCGATTTGGGCATTTTGAGATTTAATTCGACTAATAATAGTGGAAACTGATTATTCGAAAATAGCGTTAGGGGGATGTTTGTCGTAGTGGAACGAAAATGGTATTTTAAAGCTAATAGCTTACTATTTCATAAGATAAATAAATACGAAACGAAATTATATTATTTATGATAAGGAATTCCTTGCGGTAGTAGTTTAGTTAAAGGCGTGGTTTTCCGAGTTATGTAGTATCCCTATACTGTTTACATGTTTAACGAATTATAAGGCATTAATGTATCTTGCTATACTGCGTTTAATTTCGAAACGTCAGATTAAATAAGCCGAAATAATTTCCTTTTTTAATACAACTTGCGATATAGCTACGTAACTTAGGGTGCCTGCCTGGATACGTTAACACGTAGCTTATAAAAAAAAACCCGAAGTTAAAAAACGCCATACGCGGGTTTTTCATCCTATTTCTATCATTATATTAAACGTGGTATGAAGAAACTTATACATTAAAGGGATATAAATTACGACGGGTTATACAAAAGGGTTTAGTGAAACGAAATCCTAGTTATTAGATTACGATAATATATATCTTAAAGGGGGGTTGAGGGCTTTCGAAAGACCGCCGAAAGCGACACCACTCTGGGCCCAGTCCATGCCCGGATCGTTATCGTAGATAACGTTACGGAATTTTAGTACAGAGGTACCAGCGGTATCGCCGCAGGCCCGGCCTGCGTTAGGTCCGCTGGTATCGTTAACGTCGAACGATTTCCTTATTTTTGACCCGGATACGTTAACGAAATTATAAAACTAAAAAGTAGCAAAGAACCCGTTATATATGGTTCGCCTTTTAACAGTTTCCGAGGGTATTAGGCGTTTCCCATTTAAAGTAAAACAATTAATACAAATTATAAATTACGAAATTAACCTACGAGGGGTATTACGTCACCATAATCGTTTTTAATTACCGAATTGGAAACTATTAATAATGAGGATATTATAATAAACCTACGACTCGCTTATTATAAGTTATCCAGGAAAAAAAAATATTTTTCATTTTTAACGAAATAACTATTAAAAGGGGATACGCATAAATATTTAACTTTTATATTGAATATATACGTAATATAACGAAACGAAACCTCTTAGTACCTTACGATAGAGCTTTCTTCAACCTTTCATTATTCCTGACCGGTATTAAACGTATATTTCGATCGACTTCAAAATCGACCTAATTATTATTAATAATAACCTTTGATATTAATTAATTATTACGAATCGACTTTTTAAGTTTGTCTAACTAAAAGTTTTATAGTTTATAATTGATAATACGTACTTAGAACCTTTTCGGAATATATGGTAAAAATTCATAGTTTTTAACTTTTATTATGAATAACTGCGGTTTTAATTAAGTAAATATATTTTAAACGACACTTTCTTTATCAATGAAAGTTAAATAACTTTTACGTACGACGTATTTCCCATAAGTAAATTATGATATTGAACGGGTAAATTAGAGAATTTCAAATTATTTACGTATCTTTATCGCCTTTTCGTATTACTATTGGTCTTTTAATTTACCCATTTATTAATTTACGTAAAAAAAACCGGAAATCCACAGTTACCAGGTTTAATATAAACCTTTTAATAAAAAAATATGAAATATTACTTATTTTAAGGGTAAATAAGGATATAAGGTCGTGAACTAATCTGGCGGGGCAAGTTATTATGTTTTTAGCTTATTTACGTGAATTACCATCGTAAGTCAGACCATAACACGAAGGATTACTACAGATTTTTTTTTTAGTTTTTCGCCTATACCTTAATATTAAACTCTATTTAACACCTATCCAATTTACTAACATAGATTGAATTATGATATACTTTTAAGATCTTTTTTTATCCTTTCGGAGGAATATTATTCACGATAAAGAAACCGATAATAAATATTTATAATTTTATATTATATTTTAATATTATCGGGGAAAATACGCTGTCAGCGAATACTTAATCCTCCACCTTTATGGATATATCTGCTACCCCTTCAATGTTAACTTGAGCCGATATATCTAGCTTGAAATATATCATAAATTATATAGAATCTATTATGAACTAAATATGATAGACTAGTTAAAATACTTTCGTATTCGACCTTATATCTGACTTTATTTATGTTGTTTTTAATATTTAAAAACTGAAAGCCGACTTAACCGCAACTCGAAATAGTTTTCTAACGTTTAAGGGAAACACGAAACATTGTAATGAATTGTAATTCAATAAATATACCTTAACATAGGCTCCGACACGCTGAACGATCGAATTGATATTCAAGGCAAATAAAATAAAAAATGGGAAATGTAGATATACGTTTCTTTACGTATAAGGTTATTATATACCGACGGTAAAACAAGTTGTTAAGGAATATTATAAGGCCGGTGGATATGAAGGTATATATAATACGAGCAAGTTTTTCTACTATATTAAGGTTACTTTTAACAACCTTTATTGCATGGATAGGGCTTTAATTAAGTTAAAAGAATTACTTATAAACGATAAAAACCTGTGGATACTGTTTTTTATTAGGTTCGAGGTATGACTAACTTAAACAGGTGGTTTAAACTAACATGTAGCTATTAAATGTAATTACCCACGATTTCGTATATCCTTACTTATTTAAAACAAGTTTATTACGGAAAACGTTAACTATATCGATTATATTGCGGCTTTAATGAAGTACCGCGAGCCCGTAAGGGAGTTAAGGTTTTTAAACTTAAAGTCACGTTTTTATCGACAATTATCAAAACCCATATAAGTATAAGAACTAAATTAAAACATATTTATAATAGATGTTTATGCCTTTTAGGATTTTTCGTTAAAGGGTAGCAGTAATCGCGGTTCATTATTTTCATAAATTTTTTGGGTATATTTTTAAAACCAAGGAAATCAGGCGACGTAAATAACGGTATAGAAACACTAGAATAAACAAATTACTAGGCGTTACCTTAGTTATAGTTTAACGAACTATTACCAACGTGGTTATAAACTACGCTGGGCTTTTCATCTAACGTAGGTGTATACAATCTAAATTGAAAAGGTAAATAAAGGTTTTCCATGCACGGTAACGGATAAATTCCAACTATTAAATATAATTTTGTTTAGGAGTTACCCCACCTTAAGATCTAATTGTAAAATAAAATGAATAAAAGTTGAATTCAATTCAAATACGTACAAAAAGGGATTCATTTTTGATCTCTATACTTTTAAATAACACCTACTTTTTCAACGTTCAAATTTATTCTTGCTATAAGTGTTGTTATATTGTAAACGCGGCTTTAGCGTAACAGTAAGAGGAGGAGTAAATTCGGCTATTATAATTTCGAAACCTTGATATAATATTAAGATTAGGGTGGAATACACGTATAGATTTAATAGAAAAATTTCGTATAAATATCAATGAATAGTTAAGCTCAATATTAATATATATTATTCACAGAATAACGTAGGATGTAATTTATAAAATGTTATAGATAAAATATTTAGAATTAATATTGAACGCTGGCAAAAATCGTTCATTTTTAAATTAAGGAGAATTAGTTATTAATACAATGATAACACGCTTTGAGTCGAGGGATATTCAAGGTGTTATAGGATCGATTTTTATTGGTTCAATGATCCAATTTAAACGGACGGCATAATGTATTAGGAATTAATTTTAATTAATTTTTATTATAAGTTTTCGTAAGATAATATATATCTTACAATCAATAGCGCCGATTACTGTAGAAAAGGGGAAAAATTAAATAATTTTTTTTACCCGTATTAATAAATTTTGCGACGTATTTAATGAGGAAAAGGCCATAATTTTATCCCTATACCGGGAAAAGCTCGATTACTATTCGCAGGTCTTTAGATCGTTGCAATGTTGTCGATTCAATTGGTTGAAGTAACAGTAGTATTGTATTGGTCAAGTGGTGGATATATTGTTCTAGGTTTAGCAGACCGCTAGCTGGTCTGCACAGTAATTTGTATGGCTAATTACTTGGTCCGTGCTCTAAAGTGAAGTACAGCGTACTGCACTCGACTTACACCCAATGCATAAAGTTTCTACAAAGCAATACACTCAATTTGTAGTTTAGTATAGTCAACTTTACTATAAGTAAAGTTGATATACTGCATTTCATGTAATACTATTCTAACACTAGCGGCGTTTTAGTTTGTATGCGTACGTTAATATGGCTAACCAATTTTTTCCCGGTTACAACTAAATTTCCCCCTCGTTTACTGACCATACCCCTGTTAATTCCAATTGACTTCCATACTAAATTACACCCAATTATATGCAAATTAACCTTATTTAACCTTAATTTCTCCATCGCTCCGAGGTTCGAGTTTATTAACTTTTACAAAAAGTTCTTTCGCTACAACCCTTTACAAGCCTTTACTTTATCTGTAGCAGTTAAACAGATCGTTATCATTAATTCTTCAATTTTCCTAACACTAACAATTTTTTAGTTTACCAGCATATCCCTATCCGCCGTCCCGTAATTTGGGCTTTCCGAATAGTTTATTAACGTAACCCTCAATACGTATAGTTAGCTTATTGCTATCTATAAACTTTTCTAAGGCTTTGTTTGATGCTGCTTTCATTATGGTATTTTCGGGGTTGTCTTTGCCATCGATCCATCTAAATTCATTAATTTTTCTCCCTTTGTTGGCTTTACGAAGTGTTATCACGTTGATTATTAGGCATTTTTCGCTAATAGTTCAGAGTTTCTAAAGGTATTCGAAAAGGCTCCTTAAGTCGATACAAATTATTATCAGGATAAGGGGAATTTTTAACTGTCTGGTAATAAGGTTGTGGGTTTCCCACAATGTTATACTTACGTTAAAGCCCGTTATTATACCATAAACCTCCAAAGCCAATACGCTTCGTATAATCCTCTTATATTTAACGTAGATTTAGTAAATTAAATTGCTGATCATGATAAACTTTTCTTCTCGTCTATCTTTATTCATGAGGGTTATTCAAAAACCAATTTATAAATACAAGTCGGTATTATATATAAAGAACTCATTCGTAAAAATTATTAAATTAATCTTCGATAAGTCGATTGGAACTATATTAATTCCTTGGTCTATATTTCGCATTTACAGCTTGAAACTTTTATTTAATCGGTAAAAATATTTATCTACCGGGTTTTATGTTTATGCCGCGATTGATATATTGTAAAAGGCTTTAAGTTAATATCAGGTAGTAATATATTACCTCGAATACGTTGATTTAAATACAGTTAAGACCTAGCTATATTGGTTGTGTTAATTATAACCAAAAGAACGCCCCAACTCTTTTAACAGAAGCTTAAACCGATATCAATACCAAGTATACGGATTGATGATCTATTAAAGTCAAGTTCTTTACTCTTTGCTAATATCGTTCCTAGCTCCTAATTTCAAAACTTAAAATCCTCAATCGCCTCTTATTTCAATATTATAAAGCTAGCCATTCCAAAAAAAAAAAAGGTTATCGTTAATTTACATGCCTATGACGCTGAAGTTCTTTTGTTTTCGTTACTAATAAATACAACCGTAAATTAAAGACTTTATCATTAATTGTCATTTAATATACTATTAATAGGTTGAAAGCTAATAGACGATTACTTTAACCAATGCATATAATAGCTTAATACATCGTATTACCGTGCATAGAAGATAAATAACACGTAGTTTATATGGCAATTTTAGCAATACGATCCGTTGTAAATCTGTTACTAATTGTATATAAGCTTACTTCATATTACGGCTATTAAGAATAAACTTACCTTTAATTATAGCTATTAAAATTACTGTTAAAGCGACTACTAAATGCTTAATAATGTTCCAAATAGTTAAGGGTTATGTAAGGATTTAGTCTTTACCTTTATTACTGTATCATTAAGCGATTCAATATGATTTTTCATACGGCTTCTCTATAGTTTTACCTTAACCTCGTAGATAATCCTCGACTTAAAGATCGTGAAGTTTAGGTTTTAAAGGTTAAAATCGGTTTTCGACACGAATTATATAACCCTTCGAATTAGTAAGCCATTAATTTTAACTTTGTCGTTTTTTTCAAAGGGTTTATCGTAAGTTTTGATAATCTATTACATTCAAAGTTTTAGTACCAAGTTTTCGTTATCCTTTTCTTTTCTATTTAACTAAACAGTATTATAGATACGGCCTGATGTATATTCCTTTTTTTTAACGTTATTCGTTTTCGGTGGTCATATGCACTGGCGGCATTCCATCAGCTTATTGATAATATATAAGAGAGGTTCTTATTGACTCGGTTGCTTATCTTCAAGACTTTTATCATTAGTAGCCCTAATATGAAGCTTGACCTAAGTAATTCGGAAAAATACAGGACCGTTAGCAGTTTTAGTAACCATTTTAGAGTTCACAAAACTGAATATATTATACCCGCCCTTTCATTTTCCCAGCTCCCGCTTTACGAAAACTTTACTGTATAACGGCAAAACAAACACGTCGATTATTAAAAAGACGTTACTGGTGTTAAGAGCCTTATTGATCTGGCGGCGTGCCGATTTTCTTCGCAACTCCCTCAAAACTTTATTACAAGACGAATACATTTTTAAGTACTTTCCGAAAGCAGGGATTCTGTCATCAGGCGTAGGTATACTCCGAAGACCAGTAACGTTGATACTAAGCCGTTAGGACCCACAATATCGTTGAGACCTCTTACTACCATCTATATGCGTATCTCCGGATTCGTAAAACTCCAATTTCCAACCTAAAGATATTATACGCTTGACGAATTAAAGCGTATACCCTCTTAACCTTTCCAATTATTTAGTAAAATTTCACAAGTACCTATTTACATAAAATACCTCTTATTTTGACATCTTTTTGAAACATTATCGTCGTAAAGTTCGTATCGGTATCGTGGACAACAACGTTAGGTAAACCTAAGTACGTGTTAATTTATAACATCCTTAACGTTTCCTATGTATCATTTTCCAAAAAGAACTTCAGAAACTTAGCTCCATGAGTAAAGGTTACGAAATCGACGACTTAAAGAACAGGCTTGTTATCTCAATAAAATATATCGACGAAAATCTCGTAATTAAAATCCTTATCATCTTTTAATATAAGCTTAAATCTCTAGAAAGCATAAAAATATATTGAATAATAGTGGTAAAGTCTTTTAATAGCTTTTGGAGCAAATTATTTCACATAGTTATACTCTACTGATTTTAGAACTTTATATAATCCATTAACAGCTAAATAGTTTAAACGCCGGTGTAATTAACGTATCCACAGCTCCGTTAGGTTTAACACCACTGCTTTCGAACCTTAAATATAAAATGATAAGTGTTCCTATTCAAGGGCGAGTAAAATCCTCTAGCTGTTTTTGACTGGCTCGTTTATTTTAACGTCGATATTAACACTGAGGGTTTTTATATCCTCCAAATAAAATAGAAAAGATGCAAAGAACTTAAAGATATGGAATGTAATTACTCTTATAACAGTTTAGACTACTGTCGTCCCTAATAACGATAGTTATTTATTTCATTTAAAGCCAACTTTCGCTTTACTAGTATCGTGATAATTAATCTTAGTAGCTATAGTGCTTTCCCTTCGCAACATCACATACTAAGAATAGCCTCCTATTAAGTACTTTACTGCTCATATATCTAGTATAATACCTTGAAAAGTTTGGTCCGCGTAATGATCGCGAGGATTAAAGGTGTATAAGGGTTTGAGGACTTAGTTAAGGTAAAGATAATGGTTTTTACCACCTAAAAGGTACAGAAAGGCATAGTTATCTAGTCACTAAGATATACCAAAAATAGTATTTTCTTGCCTCTTGATTTTCTTAAGGGTATTAACACTGTTAATTGGCTCGTCGCTCTCGAAGTCTACGATTTAATATAAGTAATTCTATTTCAAAGTAGTGGGGTATTACGCGTAATATATTGCCTTTCTATTATTACGCTTGACGTGGGGGTATCTAGTTGACTAATAGCTAGATTTTCTATCAATCTAATATCTTTTACCATTATTATGACGATAGTACTTACGGTTAATAAGTTCGCCTAAATTATAGCCTTATTAATGTCAGCGTAACTGTTATTTTTACTTTGTAACCGGTGGGCCAGACCTTGGACGTTTTAGGCGCCCGTAGCTATATTTACGATCGACGTAATTGACCATCCTAACGTGTTCCTTATATACATTAAGGAAATCACCGGCTTGGAGGTATATATCAAACGAGTTTAGTGTACGTGTTATTACAGTAAAAAGCCAGAAACGTAACTAGTTAAAAAAGCCCTCGTAAGTGGTATCTAGGCGTTGTAAGGCGTGTTCGAACTCGTTAACACTCGTAATTACTACACGTACCTGTTCGCGAGGTGTAGCTTCGTTAGCGTAGGCTTTCCCCATTGCTTTTTAATATAAAATCAACTTTTCGAACATCTGATTAAAGATATCTTTTAGAATTTCCTCCTCTTTTTTCTTCGCTATTATTATAGTTTACTGCATGGGAATCCAAATTATATAGTATTAAGCAAAGTAAACATCGTATTCAAAATAGCTCTTTATACCATCATAAATCTCGCGGAATGTAATAGCTCCAATAACGAAGGTTTGGTAGTAATTCTCAACGTACCTTATAAGGATTCCTGGAAATAATAAATGATAACCCAAAAAATAGAACCTTTATTTATTTGTAGATATTTCAAAGGAGAATTATCTTGGTATTGAAAAGGTCATAAGGCTTTTCGTGATACTTTTTTTCGTCGTTTGAAATCTTAGTAAAGTATATAAAAAGTTTATAGTTAATAGTTAATATTTTAATAGGTTTTTAGGAAAGGTTGCGATAATTATCTAAGAATTAAATGGTATTTCCTTGTGGATTCAGCTTTAAAGCATTTAAAACTTGGTTTTAAAGGTAATTGACAATCGCTTAATCCGAGAGGTAAAGTCCTATAGTAAGATCTGAAGTAGGTTTTCGCGTATAGATAAACCTAAATAGAAAAGGGTTTTAAGAAGCTTGTAGATGGAATTGCTAAGGGGGAATTTTCACTTAAGAATTTTGGAAAGTCTGACGATTTTTCTTAATTAACTGGTGGAAAGCGCCGTTGTCAATGCTTTTGGCCGCATTAGCAGCCCCTACTTCATACGCTTTATCACCACTTAAGGTGTACTTCGTACTATTATGTAAAGATGTTAAGCTTCTGAATAAGTTAACTTATTCCTTATTGCCAACGCTGAAAAAGGTTTAACTTAGCTAAAAATAAAGGGGAGTGACCCTAAATCGCATATAAGGGCGGTAAAGTTCCTTAGTATCCTTTTTTTAAAGTGTTGGTTTCAAGGACGTTTTTCAACGCGACTTGGAGATTCTTGATATTTTCGCTCAAAACAATGAACTTAACGATTAAATTGGCTTAAGGGAGTAGAAAGAGTGAAATAAGGGCAAAATTTTGGTATAGTAGGTAAGGTCGAAGGTCGTTATTAGTAGTGGAAAATGAGAGTTGTTTGTTGTGATTGTTTAGTGTAAGGACCTAGTCGTTTTTCTTCAGTAGTATCACCCGCAGCAATACTAAGGTAGCCGTTTGCCAACTTGCCGAACTTTGTGACTTCTAACAGTCAATCTTAATGTCTTCAAGAAAGTTTAAAAAAGATTTCTTAGTGTTTTTAATAGCGATACCATCGCTACCTCTAGTTTGCCGTAAAGACTAACACAGTAGTAAAAGCCTTTCGCAAAAATCTTTCCTTTACCCTAGCCACCATTATTAACGTGAAGCATCACTGGAAAGTAACCTTTTCTTCTTAGTCAATCTGTACCTAACCTCATAAATACTAATTAGCATTTGCAGGTCTTTAGATCATTACAACGTTGTCGATTCGATTAGTCAAAGTAATAGTAGTATTACATTGGTCAGATGGTGGATGTATTATTCTAGTTTTGGTAGACCGCTAGCCGGTCTACATAGTAATTTGTATAGCCAATTGCTTGGCCCATGCCCTAGAGTGAAGTGCAGCGTACTGCAATCGACTTATACCCAATACGTTAAGTCTCCACAAAG
This sequence comes from Anisogramma anomala, assembly GCA_038502455.1. NCBI lineage: Eukaryota > Fungi > Ascomycota > Sordariomycetes > Diaporthales > Gnomoniaceae > Anisogramma > Anisogramma anomala. Next base: position 10,949,084 of record JASMMZ010000004.1, on the reverse strand, counting down.
CAATACACTCAACTTGCAATTCAGTATAGTCAACTTTACTGTAAGTAAAGTTAACCTACTGCACTGCAAATACTCCTATTCCAACAGGTCCCTATAATCTCTTCAGCAAAATTCCATCCCTACGGTATTTGACTGTAGGTTAAGTGAAGTATAGCTCTACTTCACACTAAGCTACAAGCCAAGTAGTGGGCTATACAAATTACTATACAGACTGGCTAGCGGTCTGCCAAACCTAGAACAATACATCTACCACTTGAGAACACAATATTACTGTTACTTCGATCAATCGAATCTACAACTTTGCAATATCTAAAGTCCTACCAACACTGATCAGTGCTTATTAGATTAAGCACAGATAAGCTAAGTATAAGAAGAAGCTACTTTCCGGTTACACTCTGAGTCAAACGATGGCTAGAGTAGAGGAAAGATTCTTGTAAAGGGCCTCTACTGCTGCGCTGGTTTTCACGGCAGTTTGGAGGTAGCGACGGTATCGCTATCGAAAACACCAAGAAATCTTTATCAAAGATCTTTCTTGAAGACGTTCAGATTGACTGTCAGAAGTCTCAATGTTCGGTAAGTTGGTAAACAGCTAAGTCAGTACTTCTGCGGCTACTATTACTGCAAGAAAACCGACAAAGTCTTACGGCCAAAACAATAAAAAACCTTCAACCTCTACCAAAAACGACCTCCGACCTTACCCTCTATACCAGACCTTTGCCCCTACTTCACTCTTTTCTATTCCCCTACGCCAATTCAATCGTCAAGTTCACTGCTCTAAGCAACAATACTAAGGATCGCTAAGTCACGCCAAGAAAACCACGTCGCGCGACCCAACGCCAAGTTGCCAAGTTCCTACGCAACTTTATATCAAAACATCAAGCCACCACTTGACCATCCAGTACTACTGTTACTTCGACCAATTTAATTGACAATGTTGCAACGTCTAAATCCTTACCAACATAATCATTATTTCTATCTTTTTATTTATTACATATCCTCTTTTTAAATGGTTTTTCGCGTCGTCAACATTTCATAAGCCTATGAACAATCGGTTTAGGCAAGTTTTATTAGCTAATTCGCTTGACATACGGAATTTTACCAATCTTATGGTTTTTTTATACGTTTCAACGTGAGTAATTCGAAATATAATAAAATCATTAAAGTACTTCAACAGCTATATTTAGTTTCATAATATTTAAAATTTTGTATGGTTTATTTCATTTTCACGGCTCTTTTCACATAATGATTTCGTTTGAAAGCGGAAAAAATGACATATTTTTCGTCAAAATTCCGTTTCTGCTATTGAAAATCTATTTGATTCAACGCCTTAAAAATCCTTTTCTCAATTCTGTCGATGCTTTTCTATATTCTATTACTCTCTTTTCAATATTAAGTAATAAAAATGATTTATTTGTTACATATAGATACGCTCTAGATACTAGCAACGTTGGTATTAGGTCTTCTAGATCAACTATATCGATCGAACCTTTTACCACCATTTATAATCTTGCTTCTCAGTTGATAAAATCTTTAATCTCTAAAATGAATATATTGTAAACTTTTTGTCAAAATGTGTATGTTTTTTGAATTTTACTTATTACCACATTGGATTTAATAGATACGTTATTAATAGGCCTTTCAATGTTACAACGTTGTCGATTCCAAGTGTAGTCAAAGTAAAAAAAGTATTAAAAAAGTTAGATATTAGATTGTAGGGTTTCCAATCACACTTCTCTGTGTTATTCTAGATCTTAGCAAATTTCATAAGGAGCTTGTAGTTAATATTAACCATTATAACCAGTCCGAAAGATAGGTTGCGATATGTGCCAGTCCTCGATTATGTTTCTTACAGTTAACTTCAATTTTGGATCTTTAGAGTCTCAATAATAATGGTAGTTTCCACTGGCTTAGCCTGACGGATAAAGTCCTATAATAAAACCTGTGATGAGCTCTCGAGTATACAAGTATTTTTATTGGTCTTATACAGTCGCACTACGCGAAACCTTACCTTAAAGATTACTTTAACAGACTTGATGATCTTGGAGAACTGATTATTTGATAACGACTACATGAATTTATCGTGCCGTTTTAGTAGCAGACGATTAACATACTCTTTCTACTCTGAACTCATATTTCGTGCTTCCTCTAATAATGTTCGTATTACCCAACAAATTAATATATTTATTATTTTTGGAGTATAAAGAGTCACTGATAAGGAGGTTGAAGACTAAACTTATCTGAGAATTCGGACTTGGTTCTTTAAAACATATATAATGGTATTGGTAATTTTTGGTAATATCTTTTTATTTAACTTGTAGGCTTTAAGGTTAAGAGTCTCAATTTTAAGGATTTTGAGGGTAATCTTCTAATTGTACCAACTCGAAGATATTTGTTTTCAGTTCGTTTATAGTCTTATATATAATGAAGATCCCTTACATACAAACTTCTGTTCTTAACTTAATTTTGAATCCTCTCAAAATCCCCTTTCACAAATTAGTAGTTTAATTGTTGAAGAATTTACAAAAGTTTTACAAGCTGCAGCCATTATGGACAAACTTCTTGTTAGTATTTAAGTTGATGACATACTAACTAACAAATTTAGTTAAGTTTTCTTTAGTAAAAAACTAGTTAACATCTTGACTTCAAAGTTCTTCGTTATAATATCAAACAAAATGAGTTTGTATAACCTTCATTTCCTTCATTCGTTTCTGATCGTTCATTATTTGAATAATTTGGCTGGTAAATCGACATTCATTCAAGTGCAGTCTAGAATTAGCGATTTTCGTGTTTTTCGCGATTTGGTGATTGAATGTATAGGCTTAGCGTGTGTATATGCCTAAGACTTGAAGATTTTGGTGTTTTGGCTCGACTTGAAGTTTCAATATATTTGATAGATATGCTTATTTGGCAATTTTGTGATGTAGTTGAAAAATATTAGTGTAAAAGAATAGGTTATAAGTTGATTATCACTAAATGTATTATTCATCAAAGAATTTGGTACGTAAGGTTTTACTATTTGCGATTTGTAGTAAAATTAATAAAGAATTAGCCGTTTGCTAAATTGATAGCTTTGAGCAACTTGGTAATTTCTTTTAAACGATTAATTTTGAGACTTTTAGTGGACAATGTCTACGATTTCTTCAAAACTCATTGAATAAATATATTTTGATACTATCAATATCGATAATGTTGCAATGTTTAGACTGTCATGAAAAATGATGTAATTTAAAAGCTATTTCTGTTTATTAACATCACAACTAATAAAGTTCATTAAGATCTCTAGAAAAAAAATCCTTTATCTTTAAATTGTATAAACTGTAACCAGAGAATAATTTCGTTTTTTATATATCTTCTTCATAGCTAAGTTACCGTTAAACTTCAATTAGTATTAACAGGTCTTTAGAAGTTGTAACGTTGTTCATTCAAAGTATTGTTCAAGTAATAGTAGTATTGTAAAGCTTAAATAATGTATTATTGTTTCTTATAAGTTTGGCAGAACACTGGCCGACCTATATACTACTTTTTATGGAAATTGATTAGCTTGTACCCTATATTAAATTAGGCACTCTATTGCAATTGACTTGCAGTCATTATAGTTCACTTCAACCACACTGCAATCGAATGCTATTCCAACATACTTGTTTATACTAAATCCCTATATATTTAATATTAGCTTGAAACTTTATTGTAACAAAGTTTTTATTATTATATTTAATGAGCATATCTAGAAGTTTCATGTATATATTGATCTGGAACATACGTAACGCCTCCTATATTTCTTTAGCTGTGATAGTTTTGAGGAACTCATTGACTCGAAACGCTGTTTTATAGTTAACGACCTAAATTATAGGCTTGCCGTTCAGGTAAGACACGTAAAAGAAGAATTAAAAGTTAATGTCCTATTTTCTTCTTTCAATATAAACTTGAATATAAAAGAAGTTTGTAAATACAGTTAGGAATATTGGCAAAGTTTTTTTAATTCTTTTCAATATTGATTAGTTCTTATCTTTATATTTAGATACCTCAAGAATTTATATAGATTATTAGTCATATATTGATTCAATTTTTAGTATAATTCATAAAGTTCGATCTTTATTGTATTTAGTTCCTGTTGGAATAGCAGTGAATTGCAGTATATTCAAGTCAACTATATTTACAGTTAGTTGATTGTACTGACTATAAATTGACTCTGGTTTATAGGATTTGACTGCATTAACTGCAAGTCAATTGCAGTAGGTGCCCACTTCAATGTAGGGCATGAGCCAAAGTAGTTGGCTATACAAATTAGCGTCTAGAATAGCTAGCGATCTGCCAAACTTAGAAGTAACACATCAACACTTTTAATGTAATACTAGTTACTTCGATTATAGAGATTCGAATCGACTACGTTATAATGATAAAGGCTTATTAACACTAATTAGTATTTATTAGGTTGAGCATAGATAAGTTAGATAGAAAAACAAGCTACTTTCCGGCTATACTTTGTAATTATATAAGGTAAAGAAAAGATTCTTACTAAGTGCCCTGCTACTATATCTGCTATTTATAGGTAATAAAAGGGAATACTTTCAAATACGTTTTCTGTTTACAGGTACTTGAAAGTGGCGACGGTATCTTTATTATCGAAAATACCAAGAAATCTTTATTAAAACAGCTTTGGAAGCGTTGAGCTTTGATAGCAAACAACTTACAACCTACCTTTTTACACATTTACACCACTTCTTCCTCTTATACCCTTCAAATTTTATCACGATAGCTTCAGAATACGGTGAAATCAATGCTGTTGCCGATCCTGTGAGGAAAGAGGTAATTGAAGCTTTCGGAACCACCTTCGTTAAGCACTTTAACGTTGATTTTTGGATTACGAAAGTTGACGAAAACTTTACCCCCAAGCACCTAACCAATTACGTTGGATACGTTATCCTCGACGTCGACCACGACAATTAGACTTAATCGTCAAGACCTTGTTTGACTACATCGAATTTTCAAGGAATTCAACCTTGAGTAATTGAAAGAAAACCAAAAATTCAATTAAGTTAAAGTTGAAAGCTGATTTAAGTAATCGAGGAATTTTATTTTCCTTAACGATTGAAACGTATGGTAACCTGGCGGAAATAATACACGAATATGTTATTGATGAAAATCCTTATTGTATATATTAGGATAAGGGTAAAAGTATGGCTAGTGATAGCATTATTTAACGCCTTTAGACACATTTTTAAAATCATTTCCAATTCCAGACAAATTCATCAAACCCTGTTATTTAAATCTTTCGCTATGAGGATTTAATTAACCCAACTATGATAAGCCTCCAAATTCACTAGTTCATAGAATAAAAACCTCTACGACCCCTTTAATATTTGGAGGATTATTACTAAGTGTATTACGGAAATTCTTAGGTTCTTTGCCCTTAAGCCTATTAACACGTCTAATTTCAACAAGAAAATTAAGAAAGGAGCGGCTTCACGCGCGAGTTTACTACAGGAACAACGATTGGATTTTTCTTTCCAAATTCTGTAAAAGGTAATTACCTTACTAACCAGTACTTTCCCTAAAATAGATCATAGGATTCAAAGGGTTTTTATGACCAGTACTTTAAAATTTTCCTTTGAGATGTCCTTAAGGCGAATACGAACTATACGGTAATCATTATACTCATTTAAATATAAGGAGTGAAGAAGAAGTATGATGGTAAACCATATAACTTTTTAGATATCAAGTTGTGTCCGTTCTTTAACATCTGCAGCCAAATACAAATTAAATTGACAGGCTTTTACTCGTTATTTCTAAATATCCTTACCTATTAAACCAAGGATTACTACTTTCTATATTTAACGAGTTGCTGGTCGTTTAAAAGGATTTACGATAGTTCTAAAGACCACTTTAAAAATGATGTTAACCTCGTCTAATACTATATAACTTGGAATATTATTAAGTAATTTTACATATTGAATCATAAGAAAAGGGTTGGAAAGTAAAATGTACCTCTTTAATTAGATGTTTGATAGGCTGATACTTTGCTAATAAGTAATGTGCAATGTGGGAGTTAGCGAAGACATATTACGTCAGAAAGTCCGCAAAGTTGTTACGGGTTATAAGGAGTTTCAATACATTTTATAGTACTTTGACGCCACCCGTGAAGGATTATTTGGTCAGTTACGGTCGTTTTTTACAACCGTAATGAAACGAGTATCGAATTCGATTAGTATATACCCCTAATCTTCCGAGTTTAACGACGATGATGAAAATCCTTTCCACGCGTACCATATCCACTGCAAATATGGTTGGTCTAGGTATTACAGTTAAAAGAAGATACCTCGAAATATAATCGCTAATTTACATAAAGAGGAGGATATTACTTATCGTTAAAATCTTCAAGTCAAACACGTAAATTCTATTTAAATGCGAAGGAATGTTGGACTTGAAGAAAAAAAGATCATTGGTTAGTACGTCATATAACTAATGAGGGTAAATCGAAATAAATAATATATTATATTCAATTGGCTTCCACTTTAAATTTGGAATACGTTAAGTATGGTTTCAATTTTGAAAGTAAAGAGGTTAAAGATAAAGAAGACGGGCCTAATATCATCGATTGATATACAAACATCAATATTGATTCGGAAATAACGTAATAACTAGTAGAATACGCCTTTACCCACCCCTTAATAAGTAAAGACCACTATTGTCGTTAGGACAATTAAAACCTTAGAATTATACATTTGTTTACTATTTGAGATTGTTATATGGAGTAAGTCTTTCAAGGTATCATGTCAGACACTAGAGTAGCACAGTACTTAATAGGAGGTTATTCGTAATCCGTTTTATTACGAAAGAATACTGATATTATAATGGAATTTTATTATACAGATACCGTTAGGGCTAGAGTTAGCTTTGTGTAATGATCAAACTAAATACCCGTAAGTATATAGAAGGTGTCAGAGCGTTTATGTTATCAAGAAGGTAGTAGAGGTGCTGAGTGAACAATATTGCAACCGTGCAAGTAATGATCAAAAGCCGTGAGGCTATTCAGAATATACTGAGACTGAATACTTAGATTGACAACTGAAGAGCTATGAAGGAAATTCTATCTATGTGATGATGACCGTGTCTTTATATATCCATGCCTTTATACCGTTTTCAGTACTGGATCACTTGGATCAGTGCTGATTCCACTGATCTTAATCATATGATTGGTTTAGTCATTTCCGCTAACAAAGGAAAGGTGTTCCCCGCCTGATGTGTTGGATTTCGGGATCAGCTGCACACTGGCTTGCTTCCTGACCCGATATCATGCTGGAGTCGTGACACTTTGGTCCTCAAAAAAAAAAAAACTTTTTACTAGGATCAAAAATTGTTAGTACAGTCGTTAGGCCTATTATCTTCTACATTTTGAAATCCCTTTCCCCTTTTTTTCTCGGCCTTAAAAATATGAAAAACTTCGGTGTTAATGTTAATGTTTATATTAACAAACTGGTTCAAGTTGAATAATATTAAAGTTTTTTACTCAATTTTAAATGTAGATACCTTTAGTTTAACCTTTAAGGGCTAGAGGCAATAATATTAAATCCGACGGAGTTAATATTTTGTTAATTATATCAAATATTCAATTATGCTATGATTCATAGGTTTATCAAGTTTTTTTAAACTGTTAGATATAAGGATGTGAACTTTCTTGTGTTATAGATAATTAAACGGTTTCGCTATTATTGTTAAACATACTTCCAAACCACTTTAAAATTCAAATTTGAATTCAATGAAAATTAAGACTTGAACTTTAAAGTTTTCGTAAACATATTTTACCTAAACTGTAAATTAATTCTTTATATCATTACCTTTTTTACGATGTTTCTTGACATTATGTTCTTTAAAACTATCACGGCAAAGGAAACATGGTAGGTATCACGTATTTTGTCGATCAATACGTACCTGAGACCTTTAGATGCATTAGTTTAAGATACCAGTACTAACTTTATCACGATGAAGTTTTAAATTGATGTTAAATCTATAGGGATTTAGTATAAAAAGGTTTTCGTTAAGGCTTATTACGGTATTAATGAAGTTGAAAAGGTCTACATACTTTTTTTAAAGGGCTTATAATATTTATATAATAAAGATTAAATGTTTTACAAATGAAAAGATAAGGCTTTAAATGGTTTTAAAGGGTTTCAACGATATCATTAACGCTAACAATCTTTTATCAACTTTGCTAATATTTGGATGATACTCATGTATAACAACTGAATCTCTATTATCACTAAACACCTAGAAGTAAGCTATGGTATATAACAAATCCTTAAAGAAATTGAAAAAAGAATCGACACTCCGCCAAATTAATAATACCTTGAATACAAGGAACGTACCGTCAACAAAAAACGTATTGTTTTTGCATATTTAAGTTAAATTCTTATGTGGAGAGAACCAAGTAAATGGAATAAACTTTATAAAATATTGAGTATCGTTAGCCCAAACATGATAATTAAATTTTGAACAACCTCAATACTTTCCGTACCATATAGGTTAAGTCGTATAAAACTCTAATTAAATTTTAAAATGATTTTGATGCTGAAAACTTTCGAACCAAGCGGATTAGCAGATATAATCCTCCTGAATCGATTATGAATAAGCCGATGGAACTTAAAAAGCGTAGAAAACTATTAAAGGGGAGGATATATATTGAGAAGAAGGACAACAATGAGGAATATAAGTTCATAAGGTCATACACAATGGTGTAGGTAGTTTGGAAAGAGAAGTTTAATGGTGACCTTACTTTTAAGTTATGTACCGAGGATACCATCAACGTACTAGGTTTTTGGCAAAGCGACCGATTGGAGATAGATAGTTTTCTTATATGAGAAGTTGTTTAATTCTCAACTTTGACACCATTCGAACGGAAAGATGTTACAATAATTACATCGAGGAAAGTTTACGCGCTTCAAAGTAAAATCACCAATCAGCCGTACAAAAAGTTACGAATAATCGCTTAAGGATATAATGATAAAGGTAAGAACTAAATCTTTATTAAATCATCCATAATACAGAAGATTAGCCAGCTTACAATCGTCGTAATTGTTACTAATTTGACTATGAGCGTAAGATGTAAGTTCACTTTTAATAGCCGTGACATAACGCAAGCATCTACGAAATTAGCTACATATGTTTTATGAATTATACTATTGGAATTGCCGAAAGAGTTGAGCGATAAATTTCCGGCTGCAATAGTAATGCGATACTTTGAATTTCTATATAGATTGGCTGAAACAAGTATTCATTAGTCTTCAATATACCAAATATGTTTTGAAATAAGCTGGACATAAAAACTTGAATGTTTAACCCATATTTATAATCATGTAAGGAAACAACTTTGACATAGTTAACATAAAAATTAACAATACCTTTTCCTTTGGAAACATTATGTTCGTAATATCGAAACAATTTGTTATCGACAAGGTAAGCCTTTAAAAGTTTATGCCGATTAAGATGTTGGCTAAATGCACACAACTTAACGTTGATAAATTGTCAATTCGAATTCATAGTATTAATTATATTGACGATATTCATGGCACGTACCTTAACCTACATTAAAAAGGGCAAGTTACGAGCCAAATGATGATTGATATGATCGAGAAGGCAAAATTACAACGATACCTGAAATAAAGGGCTCGAATGGCCTACGTAGTTACTTTATGCTAACCGAAAGTATCTTATAATCTATTGATTACAGCATATACCTAATATCTACTAAACGAGTATTTTAACAAGTTAAATAAAAAGTTTAAGTGGAAAATCAACAATTTAAAAAAAGTTATTAATATAATTTCGGTAAACTTCACGAAGGAAAAGTTAATAATATTTACCTATAGTTCCTTCATGAATAATACTAACCTTATATTGTAAATCGTATTTATTAAAATTCTCGTTAACGAAAAAAAGGGTTTACAAGAAGTTCATAATCACTGGTAACCTCATACATTAAATATTTACGATATAATAATAGGCTTTAATATCGGTATGATAACTAACGACATATTAAGAACTATCACTAAACAATTTTGATTACCTCTCATACTTGTAATTATATGTATAAACTTTCTAAATTTTTACGAATACCTATCGAAGTTGGATACAATGAATGAAAAACGTCTGATAATGAACGTAATAGCTTCAAAAGAGGAATACAAAGCCTGGAAAATCGACAAGTTCTGGTAAATCAACGGTAAAAATAAATCCGTTAATACTATAACCAAAAAAACGCCTGATAACTCCCTGGAAAGGTTTCAAAATAGTAATATGTTAACCGTACTAATCGAGAGTTACGTGGATTTCTATTTATATAACGCAAAGGAATAAGGATATTTTGAAAAACTAGAAGACTGCTATGGTAGCAATGATTGTAACAATAGTAATGTATAAAAAAGTAGGCTTGGAATTATTGGTAAAGGGAATGTAGTTCGTGAAGTACATAATACGCGCAAGTTTGTGGCGAAAGACTTATATACAGGAGTTGAAGAATGAAGGATTCTGGAATATAAGGCAAAAAGCCGTAATTGGTGTTAATTTAAGTATAAACTAACTGGAATTGACAAAAGTTTGGCATATGAATTGAAACAGGAATTCAAGGGTTACTGAAAGTAAGTAATTGGCATTACTAAAGCGCGTACAAAACAAAAAGTTGCTGGTATTAAAATAGAAGTAAATTGTAGTATCATTAAGTTAACTATAATTACAGTTAGTTGATTGTATTAACTGAAAATTGACTGTAGTTTGGAGAATTTAACTGTATTAACTGCAAGTTAATTGCAGTAGGTGCCCACTTTTATATGGGGCATGGGCCAAAGCAGTTGGACATACAAATTAGCGTGCAAACCGTCTAACGATCTGTCAAACTTAGAAGTAACACATTACTACTTTCAATGCAGCACCAGTTACTTCAACCACAGAGATTCGAATCGACAACGTTTCAAAGATAAAGCCCTACCAACAGTACCGTTACTTTAGGTCCTGAAAATTAAAACTATAAATATTCATATCTTAAACTAGATGGAAACCCTTAGCTGTTACCTTTAATTAATTCATCAATTTTCACGTTGAAGTTGATGCCGAGGTTTTTCATGTCTCTTAATTAAAATAAAAGGGGATGATGGATTCCAAGATTTGCAAAATATGAGGCCTAACAACTATTATCATAATCGTCAACCTAAATAAAAAGAGTTTCTTTTTAAAGCCAAATCCAAATTTAGTCCTATCTACGTTTATATAATGAAGTTCTATATTAATATCAGTATCCTTTCGCAAAACAACGTACGATAAAGAACCTCTTATTAAGTATCCTATTACCCTAATATATGGTTTAATACTTCAAAAAATCTACTTTGTATAACCGTTGAAAATAATAAACAGATGTGTAAATCTGAGGTTGTTATTATTATAAATATGGTAATGGTTTTTATTTATTAGGAAATATTGAAAGGTGCGGTTAACTCGTTATTTCAATATTTTGGGGCTAGTATTTCAATGTTAGTCAATAACTTTATGCGGTCTTTGCTCAAATTTGGACTACAAACCTTGAAAATTTAAAATGAATTCAATATATTCTCAATCAGATGCAAAGGAATATTAGTGTCATATATTACTTACTTCGATCGGAATAAAGCAACAGTATTATATCCCCCCCCCCCCCCTGTATCTATGCAGCGCCTATCACTTAGTTTGGTACTTGCAGCTACAAAATATACCTGTAAATACCGGTGGAAATAATTGCGACTCTAGGGCTCTCTTCCCATTACAACCATGTTGTAACATAGACTCTAAGGAAAACATTAATCAGGTTCCAAGCCCTTAAGCTATCATTTTGATTAATACCTTAGAGTATTCCGCGTCTTTTAAGACCTATAGGTGTGAAATTTACAACTTTAGTTATGCCGGGATATATAGATTTCTCAGTCCCCGCCCAGCGCCTGCTTACGCCCAAAATTAGACAAAAACGGTTTTTTTTATTAAAAAAAAGTAGATCTTATTAAATAACTATATCAAAATGTTTCTAGATAAGCAATCGTACAACCCGGTGTATCCTTTATTATATGGTAAAAGTTTTAATATTATCGGTTTTAGGTATGATGTGGGAGGACGTTGCTAAGGAATTTTTATTAATACAATGGGTAGTCCGTACATTGCTTTATTAGCCCTAACATAACAAATCCATTGAAAAATCGTTCTAAAACTTTTCGGTATCTTAAATAAACTCATTCTTAATAAAGAGAAAATTGGTATAATTGTAATAAATTATTTAAGTATTTCGATATTCATTGCATAGTAATTCATCCGAAGTTTTTTTTAAAAATCATTTTAGAATTTGAAGTAAATAAACTTTTCTCTTTTTTCGTTATCCATCGTATTATAAAGTTGAAGGTTTTACGGTTAGTATTTCTTGTATTGATATTTTTACTAACGTAAATAGTAATTATATTTAGAAAACAAAATTGTATGAGCTCATGTCGCTGTTATATGCACCACTCGTATATACGGATGCATTCCGGCTAACTTAACAAAAAATAAGCCTGCTGCTCGCTACGCAGCCGCCCACCCCACTGATTTCTCTCTGTTTACCTTATTTAGTCGATCGTAATTGTATATGTGTTATATTGGGTCAATTTTTTCAGTAATTAATGATGGATGTTTCGTAAACAATAACACAAAAGTAAAATAATTCGGTATATAAATAAATTCTTTTACCAAATATATTTCATATTATTGAATATCAAAGATAGATTTGAATTACATATAAGTTCCATTGTATTAATGTAGCTATTTGGCGTAAATGCAGGTATATGTCCATTACCTTAGTTGTTGCTACACTGCTAACTATATACTGGGCTGGTGTAACGGCGTAAATATACTTAAGACTCCCAACAACCTTTCAGTATCGCCTTTTTGTTGCCATCAACACCACGAAAGATGATGCTGTATAGGTATTAGCTGCGGAACTACTAGGCCATCGCTTTGTGGCCTCCTCCTACTCTCCTAATAAAGATGTTAGCGACGATATCAATAGCAATGACGATGGGTCTACTAAAAACGAACTTATCTTCTATGCTGCTACCGCCGCTCCTACCCCCTCGAGCGCCGCATCCGCCGCCTCCGGTGCCGCACCCACCCCCCTCTAGCGCCGCTCCCACCCCTCCAACTACCCAAGTCCAAGCGGACTACCTTCTTCTGGTAGCTACGCTAAGTATGAAAAATGAACTAATAGTATGATTTCTTACAAACTAAATACCTTTTGATGTTATTTCAATAAGGAAATTTATAGGATTAACCTAGGTTTAAGCTAGAAATCATTGTTTTATTCGGTATCATTGAAGCTTTTAAGTAGAAGTTTTTTACTAGCCGTATTATTTGGATTTACCATACTTGCGATCGATGTAATAAGTAAATTCAGGCTTTTCATTGTCTTGCTAATTAATAAAATTGTAATTTGAGAGGAATATATTGATTTAGTTTTGTATACCTAACATTACAATTATAAGTAAGAATAATAATTAGTTGAAAAAACATTAGAGGTAGCTTTGATATATCAAAATAATTATTTAAAGTTTTTTTTACATCGTAATGACTAAACAAAATTACTAACAAAATATAATTTTTCTAGTTCCTTTATTCTATATTACTCATTGAAAAAACATTGGTATATTTAGGATCTTATTAAAAATATCTATCTTTATATCCGACTTTTTTGTACTTCAATATATGTAAATTACTTGATGATATTCCAGTTTATATAGTATTGGAAGAAGTTGATATCGTATTGAAAATAATTTTAAAAATAATCATAGATTTTACGAAACGACAAACAATTTCTCAAGTAACGAAGTTGATAATATTTAACTTAACTAGTAGGAATGTTGTGAAATAATGAATAGTAACCTCGTAAGTTAATCCTCATTTAACGAAAAATGTTGAAGAATAGTCGTAACTTAATATTTAGTAGATTGTATGTTTTATTGTCATATGGTTCATCATTACCTTAGATATTTTTGAATATTATAATCGTTGCATAGTTTGTATTCACTTTAGCTACGATTCGTAGACAAAGATTGTTATACTATTCGTATGGTTCTTTTGGGCTTTTGGATCAGAAATGTTAGTGTTAGTGGATAAAGTTGTTACTTTGACCGGAATCTTAAGGGACAAAGCCAATGTTTTTTTTTTTTTTGTATTTTACTATTATTAGTCAGCGCCCACTATAAACAAAGGCACTAGCTGCTACAAAACCAACCTGTTGATACCAGCGTAAAGAATTGTAACCCAAGTGCCTATAAGTCTTTTATGGGCTCCAAAGTCCCAAAGCCATTTTTACAAGTAAAAACTTAGGGTTCTTTATAGTTTAGAAACTAATAGATATAATAACCGTAGCCTTCGTCGAGCTAATACGCGCGGCCCAATTAGTCTCCACCCTGCTTTTACTTATACCGAAGATATGATTATAACATACTTTAAAAGGGAAACCTTATGAAGAAAAATTACCAAAAAAGGTTGGAAAAAGGCCGGAGGTGGAATGCGGTATAGTCGCGAATGTCGTTAAGTTTTGTGAAGTGTTATTGGAGGAATCTTATCCGTTTAGTAGTCTCTGTATCGCGTGTTTCAAATGGGTTAAAATGAATATGAAATAAAAAGCTTTACCGAAACTAACACTTATTGATAAAATCTTCTTATATATAGAACTAAGTAATACCTTATCATAATGAGAGACATATATAATTCATAATTTTTCGTTTATAAGGGGTTTGAGAATAATATAAGTAATATCGTCATTAAGGAAGAGAAGAGTGACCCATACTCATGCTGTTACTATACACATCGTATGCTAATACTGTTACGCGCCTGTGGAAAACTCTTTAGGGCCTATATAAGTGAGGAGAGACTGGATATAAAGTTCGCACATTATGTTTGTAAGAGCTTTTGTTGGTTTCATATATAGGGGTTTAAAACTGATAAGCGATAGTTACGAAGCGTAAAGACGGGTGTTTTATTGTTGTGGATATTTTTATAACGTCGTTAAAATTAGTTATGGAGTAGTTGGCTGTATAGACAGCGATTTTCAATAGTAAAATGGTTGGTAGATAGAAAACGTTACCGTGAGCGGCGGCTAATAAACTCGGGCCAAAAAAAGCCCCAATTTAATTTATTTGTTATTCAAAAAAATAGTCCATTACGCGGACAAAGATCCGAAAATTCTCAGAGTTTGAAAGGATTTTACGTATGTAGTATAAGCGTTTATTTCTATCTGCGGCTTTTTTTGAAGACCGAATCTACCTCTTTTACATTTTTAAAAAGGCTAGGTAGTATATTAAATTCTAGGTGCCCCGTCTTTTCTATAACGAACATGTCGTCTGTCCTCATCAGAAAGTTCAAGGTGTTTTTAATATAAAGTAAAATCCTTATATCCATGCCTTATTGTTAGAAAAGTTTGGATAAGAGGTTGTGATAACGGTGGCATAGGAAAAGGACGGGTTTTGTAATAAGCTCTTTTAAATTCCGAATTAGATCTCCTCGAATATTCGAGTCTCTAATACTCATATTATATGATTTTTTTTCTTTGATATAAAACACCGTTTGGACCGTTCTTTAATTTTATTTCAATACAAATTTGATGTAGTCAACCGAGAAAAAGCTATCATTAGTTAAATAGATATCATTTATAATAATTTTATTCGCGAGTTTATTAGCTTTTCAGTTGCCGATATTACCTATGTACTCAAAGCTTCTTTTTATTATCAAAATGCTATATAAGGTCTTATTCACAGTATAAAATAGTTTATGCATTTATTAGAAGAAAACAGTAATATTGTTTCTTGAACTATATATTATAAAGGTATTGTTTACGTATATTTTAATATTCTCTTAGAAAACGTATATAGCCTCTTTTTAAATATTTAGTGTTTCGATAGTCATCGTATTAAAAACTTAAGTGGTAAAATGAAAATTTCCGGACTCGAATATAATAATATTGCTCTTGCAAAGGATCTTGTGTCCATAATCGATGTTTTTTTTATCTATGTCGATATTATTTCAACTTATCGGTGAAACCAATGGTGTAATTTATATCGAGATTAGCGTACTAATCATTCAAAGTAATAAAAAATTCTTTTTTAAATAATCCTTTTATATGGTTTTCGTAAACCTGGGGGAAAAACACGAAGATTATAATAAAAAACATAGAAAAGTAGGAAATTGGCCGTTTAAGATCATTAAACAAGGCGTAAAGTAGGCCTCCTTACTCTCTTTATATGTAAGTCGTAATTATTTTCTTAGATTAAAGGGGTAATGTGATAGTGCCAGAATCGTTGCACGAATCTGTACGGATTTCTTTAGTATAAGTTGGCTTAACCCGGTAGTCTCAGGTGCCAGTATTATATGATTCTATTATATAGCCATTGGTTTCGAAACGACCGATACGATTGTAATACAATGAATAACGGAGTAACTAATGTTAATTATTTTTCAAAGAAAGACGAATCGAAGTCGTTATTGTTATAAGGGTATCTTATCAAAAGACATACCCGCTTTCTTAAGGGAAACAATATTAAGCGAAGTTTTATACAACGAGGCAACCGCCCTCGCCGTGACGACGAAAAGAGACGTAACTCGGTCGTCTAAACCCTTTCAACCACGATTATTATACCATATTTTAACGTAATGGATAAACATAAGTACGATGGAGACGACAATAACTGTCTATAAAAGGTACAGCAGGGGCCCTTGTTTTATTTATAGTAGTTCTTCATAATAACTTACGACTTTTAGGGCTTTTATTCCGATCTTTTCTATGTAGGATCGCCTTAATATAAGAAAGTCGAATCAAAACCCTAATTAATATAAACCAGGTATCTTAGTATTCTGAGAGGAGTTTTCAATCGAGCAAATCGGTTTTACGCCAGTTGATACAGGTAGGTTACCATGTTTCATAACCTTGAATAGGTTCTAGCAACCGGTAATATATAGTAGTTCCAACTTCTTCAAGGTAAAAACAAACTTGTTATTTTCTATCCATTAGCAAGTTTTTAATATGTATTTTTGAACCTTACAACATTCTTTTGAAATTAGTTTGATACCAGAATGTATCATATATCATTTACGTGAATAAAAATTCAACCAATATAACATTTGATGAAATTCGATGTAAAAATTATATATAAAATTAGAAGAAGAGAACATTCTGATAAAGTTTTATAATTCAGGTTTATGAACACTGTATTCATTATTTCATATTAGACCCTTATTACTTTTCTAAATAATTTTTTTTCCAGAAAGTAGATGAATTTTAATAAAACTTTAGTTGCTATATTTCTTGTATAAAACGGTTATATATAAGAGCGTTCAAAGCCCTTTATATATAGCAAAAGAGAATTGTTGTGACTTTACCATTTTATAAATTAGACTCGATATTGTATGTAAAAAACGTTACGAGGTTTATAATAGATTTCCAGAGCGTTTTCTTATCATATTAATTGTTAATTAAGCCGCGGGTAATTAGTGTTCACGAGAGTTTTCGTGTTATGATACGTTTTGAACCTTTATAATAAGTTAATATTAAGGAAATATGCTTTTAAAAACTAAGTTGCAATAGGTTCTATCATTAAGCTTCGGTATTATCGACATTTTGGATTATCATTATACTTGTGGAAAAGCTTTGAAATATACATATTTGTTATAAAAATAATACTAAAAGACTTCTTTATATTGTTTCAATACGTTTTCAATCAATGTACTGTTATATTAGTAGGTTTGTTTGATATATTTCGTACCCGTTCAACATTATGTAACACTTTTTCTATGATGTTAAAGCCTTATATAACGGTGAATTTCGACCTATTCTAGTTGTTTAGAAAGTCTTCGACGATATTATTATTCGTAGAAAATCTGTTAAAAATATCCTTTGGTAAGACTTAAGCTTATGAAGCTTATCAATAAATATCGAATATAGTTTGCCTATCGATTTCAAGTGGAGAGGTATATAAAAAGAAGGGGGGTTTATATTAATTTAAAATTTTATAATCTTTTGTTAAGTTTGCAGCCCGGACGAATTTGGGTTTTTATTATCTAATATGGATTCGTTATATTTTGGGAAGGAAATTTTTAAGTTCGAAGAACCCAGCGCTTTGTTGTTAGACCTTATTCGCCTTTCTTATACAATGGTTAAATAGATCGAGTTTAAATATTTATTACTTCGAAATCTACATGTAAACTTTCACCGGTTTGATACTCGTATGTAGGGTGTTTGTGTACAAGTAAAGGAAAGTATTAGTTTATTCGTATATGGAAGAAATGTGAGTAATATCAGTTGTAAATAAAAATAAGCTTATCTTAATAGCGATTGAATTGTTAAACCTCGATAAATTGGGTTTCAATACCTTTACGCGGACGATAAGCGCCTTATAGTATCTATAGGACAAGAAAGTAATTAATAACACCTTATAGTTTGAATCGTTATCGAAACTAAGTTGTACCACCATAATAACTCCAGTGATATTGATAAAAGTAAGGTCTAAAATGTGCCCCAAGCGGCAAAAAAAAATCTTGACCTTTTCGTTAAAATACATGCTGATCGCGAAGACTCAGCTATCCAAAGCCCGCTTGTAATGATCACACTAAATACCCGTGAGTAAATAGAAGGTGTCAGGGGGTTTATGTTAGTAGTAAGGTAACAGAGGTAACAAACGTGCAATATCAGAAGATGTTTGCTCGTGCTGTGGAATGATTATTAGCCATTAGGCTATTCAGGTGTGTAGACTGAATACTTAGATTGACAACTGAAGAGATATGAAGGAAATACTATCTGTATGGTGATAACTGTGTCCTTATATATCTGTGCCTTCATACCATCTTCAGTACTGAGGCTCACCGGTGCATACTGAAGCTCACCGGTGCTCACTGAGGCTCAGTGAGCACTTGTGATCTAGATAACCCTAACCCTGGAGGGTTGCCTAGTCTGGTGCTGACAAAGAGATGTTTCTCGCCTGATGTGTTGGACTTCAGGCTCTCGGTAGCTCAGCTGCATGCTGGCCTGTTTCCTGATCCACCAACGTGCTTGGGTCATAACACCGCTCTTTACGTACATTACCTAAGGTTAGTTTCGCCCAGTTATATACGAAATTGAAGTTTTACCCACGATACTCAAAAACCCAGAAGCCTAGTTGTAAATTTTTGTTATCATATCGTTGGTAAATTAATTATAGTATACGTTAACCATATAGATTTTTTAAAAATAGTTATAAAAATTCTCTCCAAAACTTGACTGAATTTGAACAACGGTTAAAAAAGCTCATTTCCTAACGTAAAAAAAGACACGAGACTTTATAGTCAGAAATAGTTTGTGTTGGGCTTCCTATATAAAAATGGTTTCGTGTTAACTTCAAATAGGAGAGAAAAGATCGTAATTTGTATATCGTTATATGAAGATTTATCCGGTTTTTTTACCATACTATGGTTTTTATACGTGAATAACGCTGATTCCCCTAGCGGCGAAACCCATAAACAAAGCATAATAAACGGTAATTATTTTACTTAGATTTATCTATATAATCATAAGTCTCATATTCATTTATAATGCTCGATAACGCCTAATTGTTATACGTTTATTCGGAAACAGTGTGACTAATATTCCGAAACAATAATGTTAATCGAACCCGAATGAATAATAAAGTTCCAATTCTTTCAATCGCTCGAATCCAATTTTTTTTAAACCCCTATCAATTGTTCTATGTAATAAGGAGGGATGGAAATCGGATGTTAATATAACCAACTTTATCATTGGTATTAATCCATTATATAAAGCCTTAGTCGAGACAATGGTAACAATTTCTGACCCAATGACATGGATTGTAAAAGCTTTAAAATTGAACTTTATAAATTGAAAAACTTTATAATCTAATATATATGTTTCGAAACTTATTATGTATTTATCCAATAAATTGTTACGAATTATATAACCGGTTATATCAATGTCGCTTTGTACTCTCACGATGGGTTTTACGTTCATGAAAATATATTTAAGCTTTTTACGCAAGAGACAGGATATTTGGCGTTTGAACGATGTTCATTTGACGATTGCTATATATTATTAACCCCGCTTATCAAGTTTGTAACGAGGTTCGACTTAAATATGTTACGTTTCATGGTTAGATCAGTATCTATAACCGTAGTATCGGAGAGCCGCGAGCTTAAGCGGGAAATACAAGTCGTTTTACGTTTTTATAAACGAAATATTATCATATACTAATATAATGAAACTCGGCTTCCTGGTCCCTCTTCACCTGAGGAGTATTCATCACGGAAGAGGCGGTTTCGATAACATTTTTAATTAGTATCTTTGATATTACCTCTATGTTATATCAGTTTTTCCTAAAATTTCTAATCATTTAAAACCGGCGCCCTAAAAATTTAATAGATAGTTCTCTCTTTTGTTTCTAAATCCATAAACAATTGGCGTAAATTAAAAGGAAAATTCCACGATAATAATTATATTAAGTTGCTAACTAATAAGGTTTTGGAACATAATTTTTTGCTAGAACTGCGTAATCAGGGTATCGAACCGAACTTATATAACGCGAGTTTATACATTACTATAAATAAAACCTATCATGGAACTAAAGCTTATATCGCTTATCAATTACCTTTCACTATTTGTAATTATTTAATAAATAAAATATTTAACCAGTTTTTAAAAGGAAACGATTTTGATTATTAAACCCATGTAAAAGTTTTATTCATTTATCGATGGTAAAGCGTAAATCGGTATAATTCCGGTTGAAATAACGATTTTCTCTTTATCATTTCGTAAATTTTGAATGAAGTCTTTGAAAAAGGCGTTTCAATTATGCGAAAGATGACCCTTAATATATAAATATATTGAAATTGATGAAGTGTAATGAAGACCCCCCGAATAGATAAAGTAACATTGGTATTGTTTTGTGAAAAAGGAATTTATTTTTAAAGTTAATATTTTCATAATGAATAACGAATTTAGTAAAGGTTGTTTCCTTCATTGAAATAACTGATGGGTTGAATTATATACATTCAATAAGAGCGTGGTAGAGGAAATAATCTTCGACGTTTTGTTTAGGGTCTTTCAAGACTTTGTCAAATACCCGTAAATCTATTTTCTTCGCCGCTTTTTAAAAAGAGGTTCGTTAAAGAGGATGATATCTCGGGTGGTCACAAACGATACCCTATAATCCCTATGCGGGCGGTGGGGTTTTCTATAATACAAAATACGGTATTTTATTCCAACCTATTACGGCAGCCTATATCATTCTCAGTATAAGCGGAATAAGGGGTTTCGAAGCGACGTGAAAAAGTAATGCGACATAAAGGCCTAGTGTGACTATAGGAAAAGTCGACGCTATAATATAGTCCAACGCGGTAGGTAAAAGCATGCGTAAGGTCTCATAAACTTATTCGCTTTAGGTTAAAGAAAACCCTCCTAACTTAAGGCTCGAGCCCCCGCCTGCGATATTATCGGTCGTGTATACCACGATATATAACGTTAAAACGTGTTACTTGATGTAGTCGATCCTATAGAAACGAACAATAAAGGTGTTAATAGCTTATTCGTAAACCCAATACATAGATTCAAGAACTTCTAAGTTGCACCTTTACATATCGAAAGTTTTGTAAAAGATTTTAATGCTAAAGCGTTGGAGTCGATATATAGCTACGTTCTTTTTCGCTGGAGATGATTCAGTTGCCTAACATTTTTACTAAAGCTTTTAGTATTTCTATAAAGGCCAGGCTTTCTTTATAGATGCGTTGGGTACGCATAGTATCGATTTAGCTCATTTAGCGTTAGCTATAACGGAAGCTATTCAGAAAGTTTTTTAACGATGTTAAGAAATCGTATACAAGTCTGGTGACATCACTAATAAATGTAGAATCTGCCTATAAATATATCAGGAAGAATCATGAAAAGCCAGTAGTTGTACCTACAATAGGTTTGCATAGAAAGCCGTTCTTTCTCCATTATTGAGTTTGATACTATTAGTGAACTTATTAATACTAAAAATATTAGAAGTTCTAAAGAAATTGTTCAGGATTTCTATAAGTTTTATAATATTTTCATTGGTATTGATTGGATTTTTACTAGGGGTTCAATAATGTTAGAGATTCTTTTGGAAATATCGCTAGGAGTTCGCATTAAACTAATAAACTTAAGAATTTATCACGTTTAAATTAGTTAAGTCATCCTTTTTGCTAACTCTGTTAGCGCCTTAAAGTACTTGAGTAGGAGGGTTTAAGGAACTTAACTATGTTTGGTTTTAAACAAAACCTTACGAATTTGTATAAGGGTATTGAGGAGCGTTATTAGCAGCAATAACTTTACCCTTATTTTTATATATCTATTGAGGGATTTTATTCGTAGTGTATTTGTAAAGTATGTTTGTTTGATAACTTTACTTTTTTTTTTACTAGGAGGTTAATTTTTCGTTCATGTGGTTTAATTTTCAGTTTGGTTTTGATTTGTTTGTCTGCCTTATTCTATATGTTTAGGGTTTACTTATTGATTTATTTGTAAAAGTTGTTGAAGCTATATGGTTCTTAGTTAAATTCTGTTCAATTCGAGTTAAGAATGAAGCGATCAATTATATTAGTAAAATGTTTTAGTCTAACAGTTTCATCAGCATCTATAAACTAATGGGTGTTATTGAAATTTTTGATAAATATAGGTTTGAGGGCTTAAATGGTTTGTTTCCTAATAAGGTTGATGATAATATGCATTTTAAGGTTATTGAAATTTATTTTCAGATTTTTTTGCATATTCAATTACTGATTGCGTAATGAAGAGATTGATATAAGAGGCGAGGTATAAGTTTAATTATTTGCTGTTTAATGTTTCAACTTGGACATTTTTAATAGCGATTTTACTATTTGCCAACTTTAGTATTATTACAACTTTAGTAATCGGTTTCAATTTGAAGACTTATAGAATTTTAAGCTTTTTGTGGTTAATTTTAACGTTTTAATTTCGAGATCAGTTGACTGATGATATTTCGATGGTCTGTCGATCCCACTTCTCTTTTTGAATTACCATCAAAACTACGTAATTGAAACGCTCTCCCTATTTACTGCCGTGAAAACTGACATAGGTTTATTGGAACGCTTCGCAAAAATCTTTCTTTTTACTTGCCTAAATAAAACGTAACAACCAGAAAATGGCTTTTTTCCCCTTTACTTAGCTAATGTGTGTTTCACCTAACAAGTACTGATCAGTGTTGTTAGGCCCTTATTGTTACAACGTAGTCGATTCGAATCATGATTGAAGTAACTGATGTATTGCATTGAAAGTAGTGATGTAGTGTTTCTAAGTTTGGCAGACCGCTAGTCCGTTTACACACTAATTTGTATGGGCTACTGCTTGGCCCGTGCTTAACATCGAATTGTGCACTCCACTACAATTGACTTGCAGTCAATACAGTCAACTTGCAGTCAATACAGTCAACTTGCAATCAGTACAGTCACTTGACTATACTGCAATTGACTCTTATTCCAATATTAAACGTAATTATACATCGAATCGTGCCAAAAATGAAAAATTATATTTAAAGGAAGAATTTAATATATTTGTTGGAACAGTAGTTAATTGCAGTACAGTCAGTCAACTGTACTGTCAAGTAAGTTGACTGTACTGACTGCAAGTTGAGTGTATTGTTTGTAGGTTGACTGTATTGACTGTAAAGTCAAGTATAGTATGTGCCCACTTCACACTAGGGCACGAGCCAAGCAATTGACCATACAAATTAGTGTGCAGACCAGCTAGCGGTCTGCCAAACCTAGAACAATACATCCACCACTTAACCACGCAATACTTTTGTTACTTCAACCACGATTCGAATCGACAACGTTGCAACGTCTAAAAGCCTATCATTGGCAAGGCCTATCATTGGCAAGGCCTATCATTGGCAGGGCCTATCAACAATATTAAATTAATTAAGACAGATAGTAAAGTGGTTGAAAGTGAAGTTATAGGGTTCATTAATCAAAGATGTCAATTTCCACCCTCTTATTAATGATAAACGTGCCAGCGGCAGCGACGACGACGCGATTCCCGATGAGGAATCGCACGGTGACACGCGATATACAATATGGCCCGTGCGCGGGTACGTACCTGACGAGGAGCGCCGAGCAGGGAGCGCCAAACACCGCACTCTGGAGGCTAGGCATCTGTGCATCGCTGCCGTCCGCAGGAGGTATCTCCCAAGGGTGCCTTGCTTGCCCAATCACACATCTATAGGCCGACATAATCGGGGCAGGGGTCTGCCAGCATCCAATCTTCTATCCAAATTCATGAGTTTTCGCGAAACACAGTACTGTACGTAGATTGTGGATCTACATGTGGCGACGTGCCAACTAAACAACATCAACGCAACCTGTGGTTTGGGCGGGCCAATCTTGTTGCATTCTTCCACATGCCATGCACATGCAACCTTCCGGCGCATATGCTGCACCATCTGGTCCAACAGCTTTGTACTGCAACGGAAGTTGGTACCAGGCTCTCATGTGGGCACAGTTCCTTGCGGTTGAGGTTGGAGGCAACGTTGGCATTTGTGGATAGATAAGGTACTCACCGAGTACTTCGTACCGGCATCAGTACGAAGTAGATTGATTATACGCCCGTCCAAGACTCTCTCGCGCTGTGCAAGGGAGTTTAAGACGAAATCACAATCACAAGAAATATGACGTATAACATAATAGCTACCTAACACACTATGAAATGAAATTGCGCTGAAATAACACATCAAACTCAACCATTGATTCAACAGTACCTATGTTAAATTATCACATTCGTTATTGTTCAGTTCAACGCAATCTGTATCCCGTACGTGTTTGTTCCAGTCATACAGTGGATGCTGATTCAGCAATGAGTTTGTGTGGTGTATAGCTTTCCATACTACTCGTATGTATACCAATACTAATAAGTGATTCCCTATTTTGGGGACTCACATTTGATGCAAGATTTCGTTTCATTATATTGGAGCTTATCATTTTACCAAGATTCACCTTATCCGACTTCTAAGTTTGCGGCCCCGCCCTTGCTGGACTACCTTAGCGTTCTTTCTAGGCCCGTTGCTATTCTTGGCTGGACTACACAGTACTATAATACATACATGAAAAAGAACTCATCTCGACTTATTTACTTAATATCTCCAGTTATCTCACTTGCTTCCAGGAATAGGCATTCATCCTACAGTATGTCACCTACCTTTGGAACACACTTACATTTCAAACTACCTAAATCTGGGATCCATTCACAAACTCAACATCATTGATAACCCCATTACAATTGCAGATATTAAGCCAAGATAAAATAAACATGTGGAACTAATGCCCATATCATAACAATCAACCTACTATAGTATTGTACTGGTACCAAAAACATGCACTCGTACTAAAAGATCGTTATTTAAAGGTGTAACAATATATTGGGTTTATTGTGTATACCTAGAAATAAACTTGCTAATATACGGTTTAATACGTAATGAAATAGAGTTTTAATCTATCCACTATTGTTATATTAGCTACTTGTTATGATCTAGATAACGGTTGAGTTAGGAAACAGGCCAGCAGATCAGTTGAGCCACTCGAAGCTTAAAGTGTAACATATTGGGCTGGGAATCTCTTATGTCAAAAATGAAGTAACTGAACACATCACGTAAGTGGTTCCGTAATGGATTAATATGAATCAGCAACTAAGCCAAACTAAAGTTACAAAGAATTGGTAGGATTAGTATAATAACTCGGACGATCCAATATTAAAAACCTATATATACATAAACATATCTTTATTACTATTTAAATAATTTAGTAAATAGTATTTTTATTTTGAATTTAAATATTTATTTCAAATGGGTTTTCATGTTTACATTACTTGATGTAAAGTTTCAATATTACCTACTCCTCATTTCTTTTAGTACTAATTTGATAATACAAACATTTTGATAGCTTTTATTTAAATTAACATATATGATATATCCTTAAGCAATATTGAAAAGACAATAATTCTTCAAACTTCCACTATTTCCAATATCGATTCCCCTAAGTCTTCGGTAGTTTAGATAACCAAGCAAGTTACCTAACTTAAATGAAGAAATACTATAATAACATATTAATTAAAAGAATTGAACTTATATAATGAATGAATCCACCGCTTTGAACAACCTTTTAAAAAACTTGAAAATTACTTACTTAATACTATTTTTTATACTGTGATTAGTGATTTACAGTTAAAGTCAACAAAATTGTATTTACGTGATATATCCTTATAGAAAAAAATTTAATTTAATACAAACTCATGCTTAAATGTCTTCTAGAAAAAAAAAGATAACTATAAAAATGAACATACTAAAGAAATATTCGCGAAATTTGAAAACATAAAAAAAAACCTCGAATATACCTTGGGAAATCCTAACGAAAAAAAGCAATAAAACGATAAGTTGCATGACTTAAACAATATATATCAATCTTTAAATGCGCCACCAAATTTAGAACAATCTCCATATATATTGAATGAAAAAACTTTCCTCATATTCTTTAGTTTGACAAAAAACTAAGGAAGGAAGTCAAGAACAAATTAAACGAATAAAAAAAACCTAATAAATATATAATATAAATTGTAATAATGATACGTATTGTTAGAACAGCGTTCAAGTGCAGTCGAGTCAAAGTTGGCTGCATTAGTTACAAATCAATTGCAGTAGAGTACCCAATTCAATGTGGGGTACGGGCTAAGCAATTACCCATACAAAGTAGTATGCAGACTGGATAGCGGTCTACCAAACTTAAAAGAAGCAATAATCCACCACCTGCCCTTTGAAATACTACTTGTTACTTCGATCACGATTCGAATCAACAAAAATTTGCAGCGTCTAAAGATCTATCAACACTGATCAGTGTTTATTAGGTTAAACACAGATGAATTAGGTAGAAGAAGAAACTAGTTTCTGGTTTCGCTTTTTATTATAAGGTAGAGGAAATATTCTTACGAAAGGCCTTTACAGGTTCTATTTGTTTTTTATAGCGGTAAGTAGAGAAGACTTTTAGATTGCTTCAGTTTTTTACAGCAGTCTAAATATAGTGATGGTATTACTATCAATATTATCAAGATATTTTTATTGAATAAATGGTTTAAAAAGCATTGAGATTAACCGCTAGAAGTCTCAAAATCAATTATTGAAAAACGATTACCAACCTGCTAAGACCTCTAAAGTTGTCAAACAATTGAGTTGCTATTATCATTGCTGAAAATCGCAAATCGTAAACCGCTAAGTTCAAAACTCTTTAACGAACAAAAACTTCAGTAGGAAATACCTTATAAACTTTTTTCATACACCAATATTTCCCTATATGTATTAAGAAATAAATAAATCAACCGGTGCACAATGTAAATAGATAGGAATGCACTAGTAATTTAAAAATATATATTAAAACTACATGAATGAAAGGTTCATGCAAAATCATTTGAAAATGTTGTAGGGTTGATTATATATGGATTATAGTACTCATTACGAAAAAATGTATGCGGGAAATGAGAGTGTGAATACTTGGAGTTTTAGGTTGAGTATTTGTAATTGAGGTATGATTTGTATGCAAAACGGATATGGATAAATAAAATTACACCCGTTGAAAATAGTATAAACTTCTACCGTTTCCATTAATAAATAAGTTAATATATTGGTATAAACGTATAAAAAAAGCCATTCATGTTTGTATAATAGTCCATTGTTTTTGAGTGCAAGTCTTAAATACTACGCCCAATGTAATGTAGGGTAGAGACGAAGCTATAGCCCATATAAACTAGTATACAAAGCAGCTAAAAGTCTACCAAACTTAAAACAAAAGATTACCACGTTTAATTTAATACTATTTACTTGAATTAAAAAGTCGAATAGTCAATTTTTCGACGATGAAAACTTATGAATATGCAAGCTTCTATTCATTTCATCAAACATTAACTTGATGTTATAGTTGTTATTTAAATCGATTGTTACTTAAATATTTAGAAATACATACGTTTTTTTTATCGGGAATATTATAAATGTCTTATTCGATTGAAAGGTAAAGTTGAAAGAAAATTATTACCGTAAATACGAAATATTCATTTTATTGTTTCATACTTATAGTTATTTTTAACCGTTATGGATTTAGTAGGGAATTGTAATATAATTATAATATAGTTGTAATATCGTAAAAATTATCATGAAAATTATTAAAAAAAACAATAATAATAAATAATTGATTGCTTTTCCATAACTAAAGAAACGATATAAACTATAATTAATACAATGATTCAAAAAGTAACAATCAAAGTCTTTATTACAATCGTCAATTATAGATATTATTAGATATTACTATATTTAGCAAGCATAGGGGACCATGTTTTCGGAGTGCATAATAGCGTGTCATGCTGCAGGAAGCACTCTTACAGAGTGCATGATAGTGTATTATGCTCTAGGAAGAACGTTGATAGAGTGTATTGTAGAGTGCCACGCTCCGATTGAGAGCTTATAAGCTCTTACCTGAGGCGTGCACTCTTCGGATGCCTCTTCTTCCTCTTACTTACTATCTATCATCAATATTATCAATATTACTATCCTGAATACTGTCTTCTTCATACGTTAATGTATCAAACTAACCGATATCAATGTCATAATTAAGATCATGATAAATATAATGATTGTGTAGATAAATTTTAGTATTAGGGTAGTGAATATTGTGATGTTGAATATTCAGATACTGAATATTATAACTGTCAATAATATGATACTAAATGTAGTGATATTAAATTTTTTGGTGATCTAAACAATTAATGCAATGAATATGGCTCCTAAAATGAAATGTTCAAAGTTAATTCAGTTTCATATATAAGAGGTAATACAAGATAAGCAATTTTGTATTTTAGTTTTTCAATCTGGATATAACCAAAAAACGCTGTTCTATAGGTACATTGATCAAGTTAAGAGTAAGTTTAATTATCAAATATACGAAAATTCCATTGATTTGTTCAAGTAATGAAATCAGATATTCTTATGTTTAAAAATGTATTAGTAGGTACTATTAATTTGCGAGAAATAAAACATAGTTTTAATAAGATCAAACTTACTTTTGAATAGAATGAATTGGTTAATCATTCGAATAATCTGGATTTCCTAATGATTAAATATAGTAACAAAAATATTATTGTAATTAGGTTTCAATGTTTTTAAGTTACTGTAGATATTACTATATACCACTACAATTGATATATATAGGCTAAGTAGCAGTGTACTATATTGCAAGGTGCACTCCTGCAGAGTACACGATAACGTATCACGCTGCAAGCTTTAATCTTGCAAAACACAAAGTATATCATGCGTGGAGCGGTCTGGAAGGGGTATTTCAGAGCGTATAGAAAAAGGGCCACTACCCAGATAAGAGGGTTATAACCTCTTATCCGTGGTGTACACTCTCTGGAATGTTTTTTTTTTTTTTTTTAGTATTATTTATCTTTTACTACAATACTAATCTTGCTGATTACTTCTCTTTTACATTTACGTAAATAAAAGATTTTACCGACACTAATTAGTAGCTGACTAGGTCGACTACAAACAGCTAAAGAAAAGAAAAACCGAAGTTCAAAACTTATAACGGAGTGCTATAGCGGTTCTAATGATTTGTATTTTACCACTACGCCTTACAAAAATTATATGAAAGTGTGGAATTTCACGGAAACGCTATTAAAACCCAAAGCATAATAAGATTATAAGATTCGGAATAAATTTAAAAAGGAATAGTTTTAGTACGATGTCATTAACTATTCAATACCTTATTTATTAAAAATTCCCGTTACGTTAACCGTTAACTTGTTTTGGTGCTTTAAATGTACCCGAGAATTTTTTAAAGAACGTCTTATTATGTATTTGGCCATGTAAACCAAAACCACTAAACTTCGAAACCCTTCGTTAGGATCGACCCGACCTAAATATAATATTCAAATCGCTTACGAAACCCCAAAAGATTAACGAATATAATATCTACGTCGCTTAATAAATTTAAAGACAGCTACGACTATAACACCTAAGCTGCTTGTAATTACTAAGAACGGTTATAACACGATGACCCGGATCGTTTACCAAATACGAATCAAACTAATATATCGGTTTACAAAATACACCTCCCTATACCTACATTTCTTTTCCCACGTTTGACTTATCTGCCCTTTCACATTCGTTCGATATTTTAGGTTTAATATTCACGATGTTAAAGTTTTGTTTAGCCGTTTGGCTAATATAAAGTTAACAAGCGTTAATAAAATTCATTGAAAACTCGTAATTAACCTGTGGTTATACTTCGTTTACATATTATTTTAAATTTTATCTTTATTAATCAAGATTAATCACTTTACTTCAACCGTTTTATTTATATTATTTGTTTAATATTTGCCGTTTATAAAGCGAATTACCTTGAACTATAAAATCTCAACATACTTAAATCTAATAACGGCGCGAAACCACCAATTCATGCCGCTTTAAGCATTACAAATACATACAGATTACCTACCATAAATGAAAAATAACTTTACCAGTAACGAATTCAACAAAGGTAAACAACTATATAAAGTATCTTTTTACATATATATTGTTTTGTAGTAATATTTGAAAACATTGAGACCTTAAATTAGAAGATAATATAATCAAGGTACTAATAAAGAATTTAAAACTTTATATAGAAAATACGTATGTTATGAACATAAATTTTAATTACTATAACGGCAGAATTAGAGGACTCGACTTATTAGACTTTTGGAGAAAGGAATTTGTAAATTGGACGTTATATATATGGCGTATAGCTAATAGTACGATTTCAAAAATACTATGAAAATAACTACGAAATGAAGGTATTAATACGATCGGTAAAAACAATAACTGTATTACAAAAGCCTTATCAGTAACGGCCAAGCTTAAACAAATATCTAAGTAGATAAACGATAAAGTAATAAAAGTAAAGTTTATAAAATTATACTAGTTGAAAAAAACATTAGAAACGTCTACTTAAGATAACAGACCGGGAATGAGAAAAGCCTTCGTAAATAGAAATAAAGCGTTTAGCAAGACTGAACACCCTCCACAAAGTGGAAACGAAGCTAGGGGAATCGATGGAAAATGAGTAAACGCCGTAACAATTATCTATAACGAGAGTTAAATGCGAACCCTCCCCAAAACGTAATCTTAAATAAAGGATAAGACAAGCCCACGCCCCGGATACCATGAATAACCAATTTAGCTACAAAAAAAAACGCCCGAATAACGAAAAAGCTCCGCTTTTAAAATTAAAAAACGGTGTAAAACGCTAAAACACATCCTATAAACCAATATCTACCAACCACGACCCCTACCGTAATCTTTCAATATACCGATTTCCTACTAATAAAAGCGACCTTATAAAGCTTACCAACTTCGCCAGATTTTGGATGAAGACGAAAATTATAACGATAACCCATATAATGTACTCGATAATAAAATACGTACTATATTTAATACAAAGAAAAAACAATATATTGAACCGTTCTAGTTTTATATTATTCTACCCGGCATGTTATCTAAGAAAGCTAAGAAGTAGAATATATACAACTTTAAGTAAGTAAATATATTTGTTAAATATTATAACCTCTTAAAATTACACTTCGAAACTAAGATTTTCTACGAATTCTATAATAAAGACTAGATTAACACGATCTGGGAATTAATGAAATACCAGTGAAAAAACACTAATAAAAACCTATCAAAGGTATTAATTACACTATAATCTGAATCGCAAAAATGTTAGGAAGCCTTCAAACCGGAATAGAAAGGTAATAAATTGTTTATTGCAATGATAATAAAAATATATCGTAGAAACCCAAATTTCGACCTTATATTATTTAAACCGGAAAAAACCACAAAGCTCTTTTATATAAGTTTCAAAATATTACTTGAAAACTTCATACACCGACATATGAGTTTAGGATCAACATTTGTAATGGACAAAGCGAAAAACGAGGGCTAAATTACCAAAATGAACCTTGCTGGAACAATTCACCACGTTTTGGTCTGAAGGTTTAAAATATACCTAAAATAAAGTAAACACCCTAAATAAAGCTAATAGAAAAATCAATATCAGGAAGGTAGCTTTGGAAATAAAGGGTAAGGCAATTACCATCGAAGGCGATCCTATGGCTAGGGACGAAACGCATCACAGCTATAATAATACTTATGGAAAAGTATACGAAGCCCCCCGCGTTAAAAAAAGCGTTGTATTATATATGGTAAAATCGGCTGATAATTTACTAATCACTCCGTTTATAAGTAAATTCGTATGAAACGATAGTTTTAGGCTGATTATATGTTTCAGAACGGTAAAGACCTAATTTTTCAATATATATAATCGAATACTAAGGCACTAATAATAAACTTAACGTTTATTTTTACTAATACACCTTTGGAAAAGACGAATTTCAAGGTAATAATACCTACTTAACAACCTAAGACGATGATACCACACAAAGCATTTTCACAGGTTCAAAAAACGCCTCCTTCTTACATATTATAAGCCTGGATTAGGTAAGAAGAGTGTTTAACTCTTATATAACATTACAATTTACTTTTTTCTTTAGATATATAAGAAAACCGATTTCAGGGTAATATATTCAATATTAGGATAGCCGAAATATTGACGGCCGGAAAACGATAATTTGATGAGTTTAAAGCGAAATTTCCGAAATTTCAGCTTGACTAAATAGAAAAGCACCGAAAGGTTTTTTTTAGTAAAGGCAAAGCGTCATTATTTGGAATGGTTGTTGTAAATACGCGATTTGTACCGGTTAAGTTCTACGTGATAAACTTTAAACCGTTATTTTTACTTTTATTAATTGATATAAACAAGTTTGGAATTAAAGTCTGGAATACAACTAACCAACTTATTCGCGCCTAGAATAGTATATTTATACTGCTCTGGCCTATATTCGGCTACTTATGGTTTTCTCCGAAATATGTATAATTAAGTCTATTTACTTAATACAGCTGTAATTACAAACACTATACCGCCGATTCAAATACCTGACTATAAAACGCTTTTTACGATTATTTTACGCCGTAAATTATATAAATCAAAGGAAGAACATACTTAAATCTATTAAAAAGTTTTGTTATATGTTTTAATTACACCCAAAAGCCTTACAACAGTTTAAGTTATGCTTTTGAAACGACAGAAACTTTATTTACAAGGTAATTATTCATATTTTATACTTCATTAATCAACCGTTACTTCATGTAATGAATACAGAAATATTATTTTAAGCTGTTAAATTTATATAAAACGCTGTCTTTAAAAATTATTTAAACTCTTTCGTTAACTATTAGTTAAACGTTTATTTAAGGCTTTCTAGTTAAATAACCCACGATGGTAATACGGCTTTCAACTTTATGAAGTAGTATACTAAAGCTAGTATCGCCGGTAACGAATATAAATAAATACTATTAAAGGTATTATAAGTTATTTGCAAGTGCAAATGGTAGTATAAACTGCTTAAAAAGTATTGACGGTACTGTTTAAAAAACTACAGGGTATTATTTTTAAAGAATTAATTTTTTAAATGACGATTCACACCGTTAATAATACTTTGGACCCGCGTGGGCTTATCCATACACTTCTTACTTTCATTGTTTACCTAAGGATTTATATAGACTTTGTACCATCATTAACCACGATATAGAGGGCGAATGTTATAGCGAAAACCATGATAACGTTACGTTTATTACGGGTTAAATACAACGTTTCCAAAGCGTTAGATATAAGGAATAGCCTACATAAAACAGGCATCTTAAGACTATCATTATAATTTAAGATTTTAATTTAAAAAACTAAGGGCAGATGAATTGGCCTTTAGAGGATTAACGTATTTAAAGGTTAAAATATATTCGGTTACTTGCTAAACGATACTAGTTCGTTTCGCTAAACGTTTGTACGAAAGTTCAGAAAAGAAATGGATAGAAACGACACAAAACCGTAGTCAGATTAAAACCACCAACGAAATACCCCCGAAAACGACGAATCCAAACCGCTCCCAGTTTTAATCCACCCTCCGAATCGTACTTTCGGCCCGAATTTACTAAACGAAAATGGTCCCTCTATACTAACCCTATTAATACCTCGTCGCCGAAACCGCTCTTTTAGCTCGAAGATTAAAAAACGCCCTAGAACCTTCATCGCGAATTTCTTTATTATTTAAAAGGAAATGGCAAACTGCGAGTTTAGCTTAAAGTTTCCTTGCGACGGCATTATTATTATTTTAATTTCTCTATTTAAATCATTTACCTAAATAATAATATTTAACTTAATCGATAAGGCATATTTCGATTTGAACGATTTAACCTGACGATTTACAGCATTTATAGGATTTTCCTTATTCGTTTCGTATATAAAGTAAAGTTTAAAACCGAAGTACTATATGAAAATACCGTTCTAGTTGTAAAAGGCTATAATGATAACTGTAAAAAAGATATAATAATTTAGTCGTTTACTTTATAACGAGTTAGTTACGATTTAACATTTATATTCTTTTTTTTAAAAATTCTTTTACAACCAATATATCAAATTTCGTAATTATATATAAGCTTATACACAATTTAAGGAACGGTTTGAATGACGTATTTACGATGTTTTACCTACGGATTCTCAAAAATATTATTTACTTGAAACGATTTAACGTATAATAAAACAGTTTTACGACTTAATTAAAATTTATATTTACTAATAAAACATTTACCAAAAAAATATTATAGGGAACGGTTTAAAAGAATTAATTTAACCTTTGATCTATATCTATTAGTAGTAATAGCCCGTTTTACCGGTTTTATATTAACGGGTATGTAAACGGATAATATATAAATGTTATGCAACATGTTATTTTCCTCATTTAAAAATAGGAAATTTCAAATGGCAGGCTTAGAAGCATAACCTAAGACGTTTCTGAAAGAAGACTATATAATCGACTTCAATTATGTTACCATTACTTTTCAAAACGGAGTTTTAGGCTTTATATAAATATGACAGTTGGACAAAGTCGCCTTCGTCGTTTTAGATAACGAAAAACAAACCGACGAATGCGAGTGTCAACCAGCGCATGACGTTAAGAATATTTTAATAATTTAATCAAAAGCAGTATTCAACCTTTCGGTCGCCGTGTAATAGGAAACCTCCCCGTTAAACTATATATACAAAATGCTTAACAAACGCCTTTCATGGTAGATATATGATTTAAAGCGCAATATACGGTTTTTACCGTTATATATGTATATTATGAAGCTACTTTTTTTACTAACGTTCTTTTCGCTCATAATAACGACTGTAATTTGTAAATAAGCTTCGTTTTAGTTTTCGGTAACGAAACGTCGACCTAAAATAACTTTATGCTACGTAAAAACATTATCTATTGAAGCTTTACCAAATATAAACGAATAATGAAAAGCGTTTCAACTTTGGAAACCTATAATATAATTAATGGTTTCGATTTAGATATTATTATAATAATAATGGTCCGAATAATGATTTTTAACTTCAATTTACGCTTCATCCCTCACGTCATATATACTAATTTTTATTCGTTTTAAAATGTCTAGTTAAATTTTATATTACGAACAAAATACTTTTCACACTTGATGTTATAACTTTACGCAAGTTATATAAACGTTGGAAAATCGAAAGAACGAGGTAAGTTTATTGAAAATTCAACCTAACAGATATAATAACTAAGGCTACCCCGAACAGAGTATTGGAAATAATAATATCGATAAATACAATGTTTAATATAGTTATTCAAAAGGTTTTACGACTTCAATATGATATTATACCAGTTTTACCGATTTAAAGCGATCCGAAATTAATTATACGCGCCTTTTCCCAATTTATACCATAGTATATAACTTACATATATATTAGCCTCGCCAATTTGCCTTTATTTGACTTTATCATCTCGTATCGTTCCTAATATATAATTATACTTTTTATACGATTTTCGGTATTATTATATATATATATTTTTTTTTTACCCTTTTATGTAATTTTATATTATCGTACCATTTTGAAAACTTTATCCCTTTATATTTTATATATTTTAAGTTATTTTTGTTACTTATGAAGATTATTTTTATAAAAAATAATCACATTATTTTATAGCGTAATATATTATGGCTGGTCGCGCCGGCTCGACCCAAGAGGCAGTTATTTACTACTAAAAAAAAGAGGGAAAAAGCGACACCATCGCGTCCCCAATATTCTCCCCGCCGCCTTCCCCCTTAATATCAACGTTATCTCCATTATAGTTATCACTGTTATCGGAGTCAACGAGAATATAGCCTTATGTTTCAGGTTATATACCCTTAGGTAAAGGCGTAAGGAGGTCTTTACCTTCCTTACAACGACGTGAGATGACTTCGTTAAACATGCATACATAAATTATACGTAAGCCCCGTTTCCAATCGGTAATAGCGGTTACCGACTCTTTCATCCGCCGGTTAGCGTTTGATTATTGATTAATATCGGTTTATTTTAATTATTTATTACCGCGGTTATTTATCGGAACGTTTTAAACATTACTTTTTTTTTAAAAAAAGTGAATTTCAAAAACAGGTTTTTACTATAAAATTTATGGGCGCATAATAAGGCTTTAGCTTACGGCCCTGAAACTAACGAAATAGGAGCGTATCTGTTACCAATTCGCTCGTAACGGTAATAACGAGCTGAATAACCCTCGTTTTCGTAATAATAGCTAATAAAGTTGCCCACGGCCGTAAATACGATATGCGGTATGTAAGGTGTATTTATTAACGGCCCAGGGTTACGGACTCGGGCACACCGTTTTAATACTTTACGTATTAAAAAGACTTCACGACGTACTTTAACGATATAAAGCTTAAGGCTATGAAATAAGTTCGCCTCATATTCTTTGTTTGCAAGGATATTAAAAATGAATAATCGGGTAAATTTAAGGAACATAAATTGCGAAAGAATTTCGTAAAACTACGTTTACAACGTTGACGAGCCCCCGCGAATAAAATGGTTTTTACTCATAGAAAGAAGATAAGGTTTACAAATTTAAAAGCTCCCCGTTTTTTCCCTTAAAAACTCAAGGGAAAGGGGGAAGAGAAAAGAGGAAAGGGGATGGTGGCAGTGGCGATGGGAAATAGGGAGGTTACAGTGACGAAGGTTAACGAAACCGGGGTGGCGGAGACGGTAGGGGACGATGAGACCGAAGGGAAGGCGGCGGCGGCGGAGGAGAAAAAGGCTGAAGAAGCAACGGCGGCGGGATATAATAAGGCCGGGGGAAAGTTAGCTACTAAATATATTATACCTAACGAAAGCAGGCTATTAGGGGTGGTAGTGTTGTTGTGGGCGGCGTAAACAATGACGATAACGGCGGCACAGCGGCGTTCAAGCACTAAACAGCATTTTGTAAACCTATTTTTACGCGGCATTTATTTAAAAATAAGGTTAATATATGGGTATTAGTCGAATTACTTACCTATCAGTGAGGTTTGTATTGGTTAATTGAAATAAAGGTTAAATTAAAATAAAATAGGAACTCATATTATTTTAATACGCGCTTTTAAAAGGGGAAAGACAAGAAGTTTTACCTAAACCTATATCGATATATTTTTCATACTTACTTAAAACACATAACGATATAATTACCCCTACGTAAATACCCCTGTAATACGTACATAATTACACTTCTATCGGAAATAATAAAAAACGCTGTTGATAACTATATTGCTACCAATTAATTATACTAACCAAACCCTTATTATAATTATTACCGCGGTTAGTAATTGATAATTCAAACCTTTACAATTGTTACTGAAACTATACCATTATTACAAAATCTATTCATTCAAATTTCTTGAATTAGTACCATAACCATACTATTATTATAAAAGCTATTAATTTGGACATTTACAACTTATGTCGTAATTATACTGTTACTATAGAACTACGTATACGGATTCGGTACAACTATACTGTCTCTATTGAGCTATAGGTATAAAACATACAAAAAAAAAAGGGGAAAGATTGCCTGTGTAGATATTACTATATACCCTTACAGTTGATACATATAGGCTAAGTAGCAGTGCACTATATTGTAAGGTATACTCATGAAGATTGTACGATAATGTGTCATACTGTAGGCTGCACTCTTACAAAGCGCAAAGTGCGTCATGCGTGGAGCGGTTTGTAAGGAGTATTCTAGAGTGTATGGAAAAAGGACCACTGCCCGGGTAAGAGGTTTATAACCTCTCATCCGTAGCATACACTCTCTGGAATTCTTCTTTTGATATCATTTATATTTTACTACAATACCAATGCTTCTGATTACTCTTCATTTACATTCATGTGAATAAGCGACCTTAAAGACAGTTACTATTCGAAAAAAAAAAAAAAATCTAAATAAAACTGAGATTTTTTACGTAAATTTAAACCCACTCAAAATTTGTAGATAATGTGTAATTAAGATTTAATTTCTTAAAATTGGTATTGAAGGATATAATCCTATCATGAACTCTATTATAGGCTTAGTTGAATATATCTACCTCTATCTTAATTAAAATTAAGGTATTTGTTAGTATATCTATTTATTTAAGCAAACAATTTTGTGTTAGTCTTTTC
The DNA here is from genome assembly GCA_038502455.1 of Anisogramma anomala. Classification (NCBI taxonomy): domain Eukaryota; kingdom Fungi; phylum Ascomycota; class Sordariomycetes; order Diaporthales; family Gnomoniaceae; genus Anisogramma; species Anisogramma anomala. Next base: position 10,910,360 of record JASMMZ010000004.1, on the reverse strand, counting down.
CATAAGATATTAGTTAATACTATATCGCGATTTCTAAGCCTTACTAAAACCCTGATATAGCAGTTTATTATAAAAATGAATAAATTATTTCATCTATATAAATACCACCGAATTCCCATCGAAAATATTCGGATATTTTCCTTACAAACTCTATTTTACTCTTTCATTCCTTAGCTTTACGAAAATATATAATATCTATAATATCATCTGATTTTCAATCAATTCGTTATTCGTGAACGATAGGATTCTATTTTTCGTTCAAAATATTTCAAGATCTCATTCTACAATATTCAGTTACAAAAGTATACAATTATTTAAGGTTTAATTATATTTTATTTCGACTTATAACGCGTCTTTGGATCTTATATAATACTTCAACCTCATATAATATCGTACTATTAACTGTTTCATTATTCAAAATCCAATTCCAATGTTTGATACAAATATAATTAATAAATTTATCAACTAAAATAACACAGGCTGATAGGATATAATTTTCTTTAGAATTCATCTGTTCAGTTTTATTACAATTCGTTTATGTTTCTTTTTCAAAATACGATATATCTAATTTCGTAAGTGTTTTCCAAACCAATAAAGGCTTATCTGTCATATTCATTCATCTTGACAACAGATGAAGTAATTTCATTTATTAGAGTCTATTCTTGTAACTTTTGAAATAATACTTTATTATGAGAATTATGCATAACATTATTAAAAATCGTTATTCAAATTGATGGGAATTTCTTTTTCACATTTTACTATTAAATCATTCAAAAAAGCAGTCAAATGCACTACATAGAAGTTGATTGTTTTAACTTCAATTTAATTCCAATGTGGTTTTCAATTTAATTTGGTGTATAAGCTATGAAATTTCTCATTAAAACTCATTTACAGACCGGCTAGCGATCTTCGAAACCTGAAAAAAAAAACTTCACTTTCAATTTAATATACCAGTTGCTTCTATCAAAGATTCTAATCGATGGTTTTGCAACAATAATAGCTTACCGATACTAATAAATTGTAATTGAGTTCAAGATATACCATCTAGGTAAGAAATTAAAGCTATATTAATATAAATACTTAACGATAGTAAAAGAAGTTTTTCGAAATATCCCAATTGTTACACTTTTATTTACAAGTAATCAAGGGAAGGTATTTAAGTAACGTTATTGTTTACGGATACTAACGAGTAGCGAAGGTATTTCCAGATGACTGAGGAATTTTTATAAATTATATCTCGCATCATAAACGTTAAAATTCATCACCCAAAATTTAAAATTTTTCAAGCAACAAAAATGATTACCAATTTAATCGAAATACTCAAGTTTATAAACAGCTATTACTTAAAATATTCAAAAAGTTAAATTACAAAAATTTGAAATTTTAAATAACTTTACAACTGTTTATTGAAGTTCAAATAACGAAAATCAACATTGAACCCACTAAAATGATCAAAGATAACTTCTTAAAACAACTCGAACCTATTTTCGTCAAATATTACAACAAACACTTGTAAGATAAGTAGATCGCAGAAAATTAGCCCAAGGAACAATTAATAAACTACATGAGCCTATATATCTTCGAATGAAACTCAAAGGAATTTACCCAATACGACACTGTTGCCCACCATAAATTTAAGAAATCATGGAATGTATTGAATGTGAAAATATAACAAAGATATCAAAAACCACCAAATCGACATTCAAAAAGAAACCTTAAAGTCATTAATTTCCTATCTGCAGCAATAAAAGTTTTGTTGCCCTTTAAGAATCCACTAATATATCTACTATCAAGAATGACCAGAAGAAGTAAAATCAAAGGTACTATTAACAACAACGCTTCTCAATATCCTTATATGAATTTGTGAAATCCTTCCAAAAATTAATATAAAATAAGTTTTTCAACTCTTATTACTTAAATTCTCTAACGCATAAGTACCTCCAACAATGAAAAAAAGAACTTCATTAACCTAAATATATTAAATCTTCGAATTCATTGATTTGTAGAACAGAAATTATAACAACGTTACCAAAAGGTTTCTTAAAATCAGCCAAAAGCCTACTAAGCTTCCCGAAGAAATCCTGAACAAATCCATTTCTACGTTCAATTTTAACCAAATGGTTAAAATTTATAATCTCATGAATAGGAAAAAAACTAATCTACGTGTGAACATATAATTGGTATCAATACTGTGTATTTTCCTCCAAAGTTTTGTAAATATCATCATTCCATTCATCAACATTTCGAATCTAAAAACTCAGATAAGACATACAATGAATTGATTGTTTCTCCACCTCAAGATAAAGCGATTGTGATTACAGATCATGTAACGATTACAAATTGTGTAACAATTGAAAAAAAGTAAAGAAAAGTATAAATATAAGCTGTACAATCTCCTAAACATCAAGTTACGACCATTATTTAATATTTTCCGTTGAATAAAGATCAAAATACCGGGTTCCAACTATTAATTTTTCAAATTCTTCACTATTTGACCTAAAAACTATTCTTTTTAATATATGAAGATTTATGTATCGTTTCGCCGGATTTACAACAGCATCAAAAATTATTTCGAATACGATGTCAATATTATCACATTTCACATGGATTAAAATATTATTAAGTGGTTACATAAGTTGAAATATGAACCAGTCGAAAACTATGATTGACATCCTTTATTAAATTCTGGATAGGCTAATTTTTTATTTCTAGAATAGGAGGAGGAATATTGAATTTAGAAACGGTATATTATGCCCGGAACTTTGCTCGGCTGCCACCGGTAATCATTAGTTTGAATTCGCCCTATAATACCCTAAAAATATCAATGAAAATATTTTTAACTCATTAAAATGTTGGCTTGTGATCGTAATAACCTAAGTATAAAGTTTAATAGGTTTATTACCAAAAGTTCACAATTTTTTAATTTCAGACAATCATAAAAACCCTGCGTGTATTTATTATATTTATTGTAAGTATAGAGAATACGAATAGTTCGAACAATAGAACACCTTACACTGGAAACCACAATGCAAGTACGTGTATAACAACAATCTAAATCAAGTTTTGATAAGAACGATAAGTTTACTTGTAAAAATAATGTTCAAAATGTTTAATCCATGTTAAAAGAAACAATTAATAATGATATTTTATTTTTACTAAAATATGATAAAAGTAGGTAATATACCACACTTAGTATTCATCTTTTTTGAACTAGGAATATATTAAACTCGTTACAAACTTCAAAGAAACAAATGAAAAAGATGAACAAAAACCCACTAACATATTGTTTAATATACAAATAATATCCTCAAAGCAGTATAATAATAAGGCGAAAACATGTTTCTATATCGTTTGACAATTTAACCTATTATAATTACTGTAACAATAAGACCCGAAAATATATGCATTCATTCATTATTTTTATCTTTATGTAGGAAAAACCTTCAAAGAAATTATACTGGACACCAAACAACGAGATGCTTAAAAAAACGCCATTCTTAATACATTATACTACCAAAAAATTAATATTATTAAGGGTATTATTTACATGGATACAGGTAAGGAAAAATTTAGATTTACTATTTAGAAGGAACTTTGCTTACTCGATTACACTATTATGATCAAAATCGTTGCAGCTATTGTTTTTTATGTCTTAAAATACACTATTATCTTTATTTATTTCTTAAATGACGTAATGAATTTTCATGTTTACATTAACTTGTAAACTGATAAACTAGTAATAATAACAGTTCACAGTTTCCACTTCATGTAAAATAAAGATATTTATGGTTTTACCTTCAAATACCGAAAGTAATGAAACTAAACTTAACAAAGTTTGAACGTTGCAAACTATATTAAGGGTTGAATTACCCTGCAACCAATAGGTTATAAAAAGTCCTTAAGAAAACGAATGATGAAAACATAAACCTGCCCGTGTTAAAAAAAAAACCTTCTAAGGCTTTTTCACCACTGTCCAACGTCTTCTCGAACGACTTGAAACTTGAAATTCACGTTGAAAACAGAAATAAAAACTTCAAATCTAAGGTTCCCATTAACGTATTTTACTTGAAACGATAGAGTATATTTTATATCTTCAACTTGGAAAAAAGGTTGTACGATGCAAAATTCCTCAAAACTATTACAACGAAGGAAACATAGGAAGTATTACATAGGTTATAGATCAATACGTGCTTATAACCTCCTAACATATTCATGAGCGATGTCAATACCAACTTCATTATAGCAACATTCTAAGCTAATACTCGAGCGATAGAAATCCAATGCAAAAAATTGCTTGTTATAGATCATTAGTGTATTGACAAGGTTAAAAAGACATACACTATTTCTCAAAAAGTTCAAGATATTATCATGTTCAAGATCGGTAATTTGACAAGAGTTAATTGATTGTTACAAATACCAATGAAGAGATTGAACAATATTTATAATTTTAGCAGCTCGATACTAACTCTAATGATTTTAACGCGTACCCTCATATTACTTATGAATTTCTACAATCAAAAAGAAACTACAAAAAGGGTCTCGGCATACAAAAAAACCCTAAAACAGTAGAAAAGGTAATCAGAAAAGCGTTTTATTGAAAATACCTTTAATACTAGGAACCGATTATTAACAACAAAAATAATATCTTTATGATTTCAAAGCGAAGTCCTTCTTCAGCAAAAAAAAAAAAAAAAACTAACAAATGAGATAAACGCTGTAAAATTAAAATATCATGAACCCATATATGGTGGTTGAAACCGTTGAATTTACTATCACTTTTTGTATTATACAGGCTCAACTATATGAAAAAAAACTCAAAAATGAAGATCATTAAATTCAAAACACTTAAACTAAGCGGATCAGATAATATGATTCATCTGAATCGATCGTTGATAAGCTTATAAAACGACGACGTTGTGGACGACCATCTTGAAAGTATATATACAATGATAACGAAGACGTTAATAAAAACAACAAGTATAGACAGATATATACCACAACCTAAATATTGTGAAAAAAAGAAGGTTAATATCGAAGAAGCCGTTAACCTACATACTATAAATATTGTCAACACTCGGCACAAGCTACTTAAAGAAAGCGGAAGAATTGAAATTAACAATCTCTTTACCTACATCGTGATTTAGCTTATGCTACTGGCATAATTTGAAGTAAAAAACGTAAATATTTTTAAATCTATGATAATTTATGAAATCGAGTGCAAAATTAGGTACAAATGTATTTCAACTTTAGACTTATTTCTTGAGGTAACGGTAATAAAGGCACGAAATCAATCTTTACACAATCGCCTAGAACTCAAAAGATGAGCCAATATGTAATCATTTGAATTACTGTCAGTTTAACACATGGAGTAATTGATGAGTTTACTCTTCATAGACGTGATATTACGTAAGCGTGAACTTCAACCGACATCAATTTTTGTAGAATTATACTGTTAAGTTATCAAACAAGTTGTGGAATAAGTTCTCCATTAAAACGGTTATACGATACTTTCAACCTTTATATAAACTAGATAAAATGAACGTTCATTAGTTCCCAACGTAACAAATTCAATTTAAACCCAAATTAAACATGAAGCCATAAAATTCAGCTGGTATTTACTTCTTATAAGTAGTAAAAAAAAAGGTATAATTGGCATGTAAATTCATAAAACGCTTTTCGTAGGTACCGTAAACTTTATAATAGCGAAGAAATATTATATTGAATCTTTTAGCTTATAAAATTGTAAAAGAATTAAATTACTTACTGATAATACGTGATTAAAATTTAACAAATCATGAATCCATATTTATAACATGAATCAAAATCACAACAATTACTTAAACTTATGTCAAAACAAATAAACCACCAATTTGAAAAAAATATATAAAAAAGACACAGAGAAACCACAACGTTACTGGAAACGAAGGTCTCAAACAACTCATATCGCAACATTTGACCAATCTGAAGCATCGAACAATCTATCAGTTACTACAAAAAATTATAATACACTAAACGGAAACTTTCACAGATTGAACAAATGTATACAATAATAAATGAACGGCCGCTGACCACAGTGCCTATCTCTACTATTGGGAAGGGGCAGATTTTGGAGAAGGATAGGGAGCGGTGGTGGATCCGGCAGAAATGTAAGTAGCGGAGGCGGCGATGGAGGTGTCGGCAGCGGGATCATTTTTAATTAAGCCTATCTTATCTCCGCTGCTGCTATCGTCGTTACCGTTAACGCCGCCTCAGCTAGGGTAGGACGCTAGGCGCGCCGGCGTTGTGTGTCGGCCAGCCAATAAAAACTCGGCCGTAGCCTATACAACGCCACCTTTTTTCGCTTCGATGGCGATGCGAAGGGGCCGCCGGAGAGCAGTTAGGTATATAATTGGCGCCTTTGCGGCAACGTTAGGGTTGTAAGCAGCTATAGGTCTAGAGGTGGCAGCGCCAACAGAAATATACGTCTTTACGTTTTGTTATTATTCTTTATTAATATTAAACTACTTTACGTAAAACCGAAACCAGTGAAATCTTTAATAAACGTAACTGGCGTATTTTACGCCATTCCTACCTAGTTCAATATGAATTTCATCATTAAATCCCATAAAAAAGATACAATATGAATTGTATAAAACTAGGTTTTATAAGGTGAAACAGGATTAAAAAGGACCGTATTAACGGTTATGAGGAGAGAAAAGCCGGGCTTCGAGGGAAGAGGCCAGAAAAAACGCGCGTGTAAGGACTTTTTATTCTTGACTACAGCATATTTCACTTTTGATCCTCATACGGGCTATTTTTCTACATTTATACTCTATAGAACCCTTCTTATAGGAGCTTATACAATCGTATCCTCGGTGTAAGCAGGCGCCGGGTGGAGACTAATTAGGCCAAGTTTTTCAGATAAACTAGAGCTATAGTTTACATGCCCACGAGTCTTTAAACGGTAGGTCAATCTAAAGTCTTGTCTGGAAGGATGGCTTGGAGGCCCTAGGGCCTACAAAGGTCTTTAGAGAACTCAAGTTACGATCCCTCCCACCGGTATCTATAGGATTATTTTGTAGCAGCAAGTATCACACTTTATGAAAGGCACTGTTTGGTAATATTAAAATACCAAGAAAAAAAAAAAGGAAAAAAGCCTTTTAAAAATTACGAGGTTCGCCACTAAAACTCGAAGGTAGTAGTATTAAGTACGTGTAACAGTCGCACGTACGCAAATCACACCTCTTTTCCAATGTGGCTATTGTTCATCTTAATATTAAAATCCATATTATCGATAAATTATAGGACGTATGCATCTTTTGTCGATTCAAGGATCAATATTCAACAGGATATGTAGGGAAATGATATGAACAAAGATTTTTTTAAATAAGGCTTTTATTGTATTTTATTTCCACTTCGTAACGTATGGGCTATCAAACGTGTAAAGGTTTCTCAACAATATTTTAAGAGGCATCATAGTATACAATCTCGCGACCCGTTTTATCTTCAACCTATTTTACAAAATATTTTTTATTTATTTTCTTTAGGGGCACTTTTTTTAAGAACTTATATAGTTGCATTCACAGCGAAATTAAGCGCCAGGGGAGGACTGATAAGGCCGCGCCTCTCGGTCAAACCGGAGCTATAATTTACATACCTACAAGTTCATACACTATGGGGTACCCTAAGGCCTCGTTTAAAGGGATAGCTAGGAGGCCGTAGGACTTGTATAGATGTGGATATTACTATATATCTCCATAGTTACTCAGCGGTCATGGTGTAGATTGCACCATTATAAAGTGAAAGGTAACGTTCTACTCTGAAAGGTGCATTTCTGCAAAGTTCACGATAGCGTGCAATTGCATAGAAGTGGTATTTGCAAAGTGTATAGTAGAGTGTAGCTGCCCAGAAGGGAGATTAGCAGAGTGTATGCTAAAGTATCACTACCCGGGTAAAAAGTTGTAAGCTCTTATCATAGTATATACTCACCGGATGCCTCGTTTCCCTTTTATCTTACAATCTATCTTTAATATAAATACCCATCTTTATGATTACTTTTCAACGTACCAGATATAATAAAGATTTTACCGATATTAATTAGTAGCCGACTCGGTCGACTATAAACAGTTTGGGAAAAAATAAATAAACCTAATTTTAATTCCTATAGCAGGATGTTATAGTGGTTGGGACTATTCGTAATTTAATATTACAATTTATTACAACTATACGGGAGTATGAAATATATAGGAGCGTTTTTAAAATCCGAAGTATAAAAAGACTATAAGATCCGAAATAACTTTGAAAAAGATAACTTTAGTACAATATTATTGATTCGGTTAGTTCATTATTTATTAAAAGCTGTTACGTTATCCGTTAACTCGTTTCGACGCTTTGGACGTATTCGAACACTTTTTGGCAAAATTTCTATTATGTATTAGATTATGTAAGTTAAAATTAACAAGTTTCGAAACCTTTCATTAGGACCTATCTGATTTAAACGTCACATCTAAATCGCTTTTAAACTTCGAAAGCGTCTTACATAGAGCATTTTGACCGTTTACAAATTTCAGGAGTAGCTAAGATACGATATTCGAAGCGTTTACCAAATACATACCATGTACCAGATATAGTATTCGAAGCGTTTACCATACTATTAGGATTTACCAAAAACCTACATATACACTTTTAGATATTTAGTTTTCCCCTTTTTTACTACCCTATTCATTTTCCCCCTGTTTTTACTATTCCATTCGCTTTTTTTTCGTTCGTTTTCCCTCGTCCGTCCTAAATTACACCGTTTATTCAAGTTTATTACTTGCGACGTATGAGTTTGTTAGCTCATTAGTTAGTATAATATTCATAAAGCGTTTAAAGATCTAATTTGAGACACTTGACTAACCTATAATTACGTCATATTTACTTTTCATTTGAATATTATTAACGCTGGTAAAAGTTAGAAGCCTTACTTTATACGCTTGTGCTGGTAGGCTTTTATCGTTGTAACATAGTTGATTCGAATTACTGTGATCGAAGTAACTGGTATTGCGTTTATATTTTTGATTGAGATGTGTTGTTCTTGGTTTGGCAGATCGATAGCTAGTCTGCACAGTAATTTGTATGGCCAAACGCTTCAGCCTGTACCTCACTTTGAAGTGGGACCTACTGCATTGAACTTGCAGTGTAGTCCCACAAACTACAGTCAATTTATATTACTTAAAATCAACTTACTGCAATCAAAGTTGACTTTATTGTTCTGTATTTAACTGCTATTCCAATACTAACGGCTTTTTGTTTTGTGCCTGCACGCCAGCGTGGCTTGCCATGAATTAGTGGTAACCTTTAAAATTCTTTTTTAGTCCGTAAGCTAACAACAAGCCAGACTCCTGTCAATTCCTTTTAATCTGTACTGAAATTAACATCAATTACAGCCCTTAGTAGCCTTTTTTCTCCAACCCCCTGAGTCCTCTGTTCCTCAAATTACTTATACAGATTTTAAGCTACAAATCTGCGTAAATCAGGTACGCTACCACTTATGTACTTTTTACCAGTAGTTTAAACTACTGCTATTACCACCTTTTCCCTGAAGGTCTTTTAACTTATAACGGTAACCCTGTTTCTTTACGTTACGTACCGGGCAGTCCACGTATCCTTTAATTTTTATGGTCAACGTATCGTTATTTAAAAAACTTTCCAATGCATCATTAGAGTTAGTTTTAGTTAGAATATTCGTAAGGTTATCGTTACCGTTAATTTACCGGAACTTATCGATTTCTTGGAGTTCTTATGCCGTTTTTAAAGCTATTACGTCTATTATTCAACGTTTTCCCTTAGTCGTCCTAAAATTTAATAAGCATTTGTAAAATCTCCGAAAATTGGTATACACAACTATAAGTATCGGCAACAATTCTGGTTATTTAGTGATAATTCTTAATGTACCGTTAGTTATCATACCGATGTCAAAGCCTATCATTATGCCATAGACCTTTAAGGCTAATACACTCTAGGTTACGCGTTAACACTTAATATATATACAGTGTATAAAGTTTTTCGTGATCAAAAATCGACCTTTAAATCTATCCTCGTAAACGGATATTATTAGAAAGCTGATTTACGATGAAAGGTTAGTATTATTAGCAAATAACTCGTTTGAAAATATTATTAGCTTTGATTTCGTTAAATTTACAAAAACTATATCAATTTCTCTACTTAAATTGTCTATTTTCTATTAAATTCGTTTATTCAACTTGTTAAAGTCTTCGTTTCATAAGTTTTACGCTTATACTATAATAAAAAGATCGTACAATACCTTGGGTCAATATAATATAACGGTATAAGCCGTACAGGCCCCTTGCTTTAAATGTCTTTATAATTTTGCCTCGGAAGTTTTATGAATAGTAGTCAAGCTTATGAGTTAACTCTTTTATCATAAGTCAATATAAGTGCCGTTTTTAGCCTCAACGCTATAAATATAAAGTAACGATTTATTAAAGTTAAGTTATGCGTTTTTAGCTAACGTTTCAATTAGCCTATACTTTTGAAGGCCTAACCTTTCTATAATACCTTATTTCATTGCTATAAATCTAACATAGCCAAAGAAAAATTTATCCTTGATTTATATACCTACGATAACAAATTCTTTGCCCTTTGTAATTAATAAGAACGGGCTATAAGTTAAAGTCTTTTTACCAAATCTGTTTTCAAAATACACCTAGTACGTTAGGAACTAGTAAACGCCTCCTTTGGCTAGTCTGTATCAAGGCTTAATATAATGTATTACTGTGTTAACTGGAAACTTGTCCCTCTGTTCTTTTGGAAACTTTTATAATACGATCCGCTCAAAATCGATAGCAAACTACGTATACACTTACGTGATGTCCCGGCTATTAATTTTAAACTAACCTTTTACGTCATTTGTAAAACTGTCAATAATCAAAACGATTAAACGTTAACTAATTTCCTGGATTGTAAGCGATTAAGTAAGGATTTAGTTTTTAGCTTTATTACTGTATCTTGAAACGATTAGCTGTAATTTTTCGTATGGCCGGTCCGTAATCTTACCCTTTGCTTTGTAAACTATACTCGACTTAAACATAGTAATTTTTTAGCTTTCAAATTATATTAAAAATATAAATTATGCAATCCCTCATAATACGAGACTGTTAAATTTAACACAATTACTTTGCTTAAAAGGTTTACTTGGTATATTAATAATATTTTCTATACGTAATTTCGGTGTAAGTTCTCCGTTCTACTTTTACTTTTGAAATACACACGCCGTTATATACGCCCTAACGGGCCTAAAGTCCTCATCGTCGTCCTCCTATTTTAATGTGTATCCTTCTTTTAGGTGGTCGTCTACGCCGCCGAAGTTTTATTAGCTTATTAATAATCGGTTCCGGGGTATTATGTTGGCTAATTCGCTCGGCTCAAAGGTTATCGACGTTAAAAATTTCATCAGATTTAAAGGGCTCGAAAGGTCTTTAGTACGGCTTAAACTATATGATTCTGAAAGTTACAGGACTGTTAGAAATTTGAACTACTACGTTCAAATTAGTAATACTTGAATTTTATACGGATTATCCTATTTTACCAACCCGTTTCATGTAAGAACTTTACTTTAAAAGGGGGATAATAATACGTTTATTATTAAAAATCCGTTTTGAATATTAAGGGTATCGTTAATTTAGAGGCGTGCCGATTCTTTCCTTAACTTCTTTAAGGCTTTGATATATGTTATAACACATTTCTAAGTACTTAACGAGGGTGACGACTCAATAATTATACATAGATAATCCCTAAATACCAGTAAAGTTAATACAAGTTCGTTAAAGTTAATAGTATTATTAAGAACCTTCACCGCTATTTAAAGCCGTGTTTTTTAACTTGTAAAGCTTTTGATTTTCAATATGACGATATCGTAGGCTTTTCGTAAAAAGGATTGTGCCCTTTTAACCTTACTAATACTTTAGTAAACTTTAATAATGACCTGTTTATATTAAATCCCTATTAATTTTATATTAGTTTCAAACTTTATCGTAATGAAATTGGTGCCAACATCGTAAACCAACAGGTTTGGTAGTCTAAAGTATGTAGTGCCTTTTATATATCGTTTACCGTAATAGTCTTAAAAAACTTAGCGTTGTCAAAAACTGTAACGAAGTTTACAACATATAATACTAGCTTACCGTTTAGTTAAAACACGTTTACGTAAACTTTTAAGTTAACATCTTAATTTTACTCTAATATAAATTTAAACCCTGAGAGAGCTTAAAATTATATTCAATAGTAATATTGAAGCTCTTTTACTACTTTTAGTACTGACAAATCTATATTTTTATAATTAATCGATTTTGAAACCTTCTAAAGCCTATTAGTACCAGGTGGTTAGATATATCATGTAATTAACGAAGTTCCGCCTCCGAAAATTTTAATACCATTACTTTTACCCCTTCAAGATAAAACCAGAAATACCTTTACTTCAGGTTAAGTAAAAATCTTTTACCGGATTTAACTTGTATTAGTTTATCAATTTAAATATTAACGTTAACACTGAGGTTTTTTCTATCTTTTAGGTAAAGAAGAAAAGGGGCAAGGGATAACAGAATGTAAAAAAGAATAAGGCTAATAACAATCTTAACCGTTATCGATCCTAATAAAAATAGCTTTTTAAAAAGTTCAAGCTAACCTTAGCTTTGCCAAAATTCGTGTAATTAAGTTTCGTATCAAGATTAGTATCTCTTCGTAATGCGATGTATTGCGAATAACTTCCTGTTACGTACTGTACCGCCCCCGTATCCGGAATAACCCCTTAAAAGACTTGTTCCGTGTAGCGATCCTGAATAGTAAAGAAGTGTATAAGGCTAGAATCTTTATCATTATGTCTGCAATAGAGGTCTTTACCTGTAAATCGATATAAAAAGGCGTGATCGGCTAGTTAGTACGTTGCTTTCTAGTTAGTGCTAATACTAATATCTCCGTACCAGCCAATGACCTTTAGTTTGTTTTCCTCCTTTTATTTTTACCTTTCTTAAACTATATAACTTATTCAATATATTTCCAATGAAAAGTGGAGAGAAATTACGTGTAATATATCACCTATTTTGTTTTTCGTTCGAGGGCAATATAGCGTGTTAACCAACAGCTTGACTTGCCGCAAAGTCAATATCTCTTCACGTTTAAGGTAAAGTTGCTTAGCCGGTTTGAAAACCTTGAAAAAAAGAAATACCCTTTTCTATAAGTAAAGGTCCGTACTTTTTATTAACCGTATTAACTAGGCCTTTTGTACCATCGATTAATATAGTACGAATAGGGAGGTCTTTTTTTCCTCATTACTAAATTCCAGAGCTCAAGGGTACATACCAGTCGAGCCGGAAATTTGAGCATTCACGGTCGCTAGCGAGGAACTTAATTAGCTAAAAAAAAACTATTTGTAGGTGGTATTAGGGCATTGAAAGGCGTATTCAAACCCTTTATAACCTGTAACTGTTTGCTAGACCTACTAGAATACGGTGCCTTCGCCAGCTTCCACGTTCCCTATTGCTTATTAGTAAAGCATTAGCCTGTTAAACATCTAATTAAGGAGATTTATTTTACTTTCCAACTCTTTTTTGTAATCTAACATGTAAAATCACTTAATAATATTTTAGTCGGTATAGTACTAGGTAAAATTGATATCGTATTCAAAATAGCTTTTTATGCTATCGTAAATTTTACGAAATAAGAAATAGTTTATTAGGTACTGGAGGTAGTAATACCCGGCTGAACTAGTAAAGATATTAGGATATAACGAGTAAAAACCTGGCAATTTAACCCTTATTTGGCGGTAAATATTGAAGATTGTGCGTAACTTAAAATCAAAAAGGGTATACGGATTACCGTTATACTTTTCCTTCCCTTCCTTAACCTTAACAAACGTAGTGATTGCCATACAGTCCGTATTCACCATGGAAACGCGTCGAGGGGAAAGGGTAAAATACTAGTCGTAAGAACCTTTTATTTCTTTGAACTAGGAAAAAAAACTAAGGTTGTTGGTGTTGGTAAGCCGGATAGTTACCCCTAGCTAAGTTTAAAGGAAAAAAGCGAGTGGTCGTACCCACCGTAGGCTCGCGTGTATAGCCGTTCCTTCCTTAATTTGGCTGCTGAAACTAAACGTGCTAGTAGGTTGAAAGATTTTCATCGCGGGGAACTTGGTGATAATTCTCTTAGTATTACGGGGTCCTTCGAGGTTCCTGCTTAATTAACTGGTAGACTCAAGAGCTTACAGGGTGTAGGTTAACCAATTCTTTACATCCACTTATTTAGACTTGAAAAGGTCCTTACTAACATGAGTGTAAGCGTTAAGGATTACTATCGTCAGCAATCCTTTTACCCTTTACTAAGGTCTATTAAGGGTCTTCATTCGTAACGTATTCGTAAAGTAAGTTAGCTAGATTACTTTCTTTCTTTCTTCGCAAGGAGTTCAACTCCTCGAGTGAATAGTTCAACCTTCATCATTGTATTTACTTGTCTTTTCGCCTTTTTTCACATGTTTAGACTCCAGTCGTAAAACCATTCTTGAAAGTCGTTGAGGGCTATAAGTCTACGTCTGATTCCAGTGGTGTTTGTGTCGAGAATAAAGTGGCCGATTGCGTTGGTCAGGTGCTCTGGGGTAGAGTCTTTAGTAGCTTTGGTAAACCAAAGCTTTTCATTTTAGTGCTTTTCAAAGATGGCGCCGAGGGTAATAATTTCCTTCTTTTCAACAGGATTGGTAATAGCATCGATTCCAATGCGTTTTAAAGCCATCTTGACGAGAATTGAAAAGTGTAATGGAGAAAAAGAGTGATGTAGAGTGGTGAATCGTAGGTTTAACATCAAAGTTGGTGTAGGTTAAAAGTCGTAGGACTTGGTCGTTTTTGCTTTGAAGTTTATAATAATAGTACCCGAAGTAATAGTGACTTAGCTGTTTTCTAACTTTCTAACTTGGTAATCTTTGGAACTTTTGGTTAGTCAATCTCAACGCCTTTAAGAAGGATTAATAAAGATTTTTTGGTGTTTTTAAGTAATGATACCGTCACTTACTTATAAACTACCGCGAACAACTGCATAGTCTATAAGTCTTCTCTACTTTCTGTCGCGAACAACTACACAGCATATAGGGGCTCTTCGCAAAAACCTTTCCTCTACCTTACCTAAACAAACGAATCGTAATTGTAAAGCAGGTTTTTCTTTTACTTAGCAAATCTGTGCTTAACCAAATAAGAACTTATTAGTGTTGGTAGGCCTTTATCGTTGCAACGTAGTAGATTCGAATCAATATAGTCGAAGTAACTAGCATTGCGTTGATATTGTTCATTGAGATGTATTGTTCTAGGTTTGGCAGACCGCTAGCCGGTCTGCACAGTCATTTGTATGGCCAAATGCTTTGGCCTGTACCTCACTTTGAAGTGAGCACCTACTGCGCTGCACTTGCAGTGCAGTCATACAAACTACAGTCAATTTTTAGTACATATAATCAACTTTACTGCAAATAAAGTTGACTTGACTGTACTGTATTTAACTGCTATTCCAACAGTTTAGCTATATTTAATTTGCTGTCATTTTACGTATTGAACGTTTTTATTGAGTTCAAACCTTTTTAAATATTTTGAAACGTATATGCATCTTATCTACTACGAAAAATTACACTTTATATCGTTTATATAGACTTGGTGCTTTTGAAAACATGGATTTACCAAAAATAGATTTGGAAAAATCTGGTAAATTTGAAAACGATTTGTTGAAACACATATCGTTTCGTAAAAGTATTTTTTAATACCTAGACCTCAACTTGTTAAATGGTAAAATCGAAATTTTCGTGGAAAGTTTAGACCCCTTTGTAACGAATATATATGTTATAAATATAATTTTTCACTATTATAATAGAAATATTGAAGGACGCGACTTATTAAATGATTTTAAAGATGACTTTACGGAATAGACGATACAATCTTCAAAATATTACGTAAACAACTATGAAATAAAAGTATTAATATGACCGATGGTAATAATAGTTGTATAGTAGAACTATCATAAGAAATGGACCGGTTTACTTATATATTATAATGGAAGGATGATAAAGTAATAGACGCGAAATTTGTAAAGAGATATTGGTTAAAGAACGTCAAAACCGGCTTTTTGAAATAAGGGAAGAAAAACGAGAAAAAAGTTTGTAAATATAGGAATGAAGGCGCTTGGCAAAACTAAACTTATGTTGTAAATTATCAACAGAGATAAAAAAATTAATGAAATAGGAAGAAAAGCTTTACAAATCATCAACTACTTGTTTTAAGCAAAGATCCTTTCCACAATACATTTTAAAATAGATGTAAAAATAAGATTACTTCCCTAATGAAATTATCAACCAGCTCAGCCGTAGCAAAAGCGATCCGAACGAGAAAAACGGCCCGCTCGGAAACACTAAAAGCGACGTAAAATGATAAAACGAATTTTATGGATTAATATCCACTAATCACGACCTTCATCATAACCACCTATGATAACGTTTCATAATTGATAGGAACAATCCGATAAAGCGTATTAACTTCGTTAGACTATAGGATATGAGAAAAAAACTATAATAATGAGCCGCACGATATCCTCGATAAGGAAATACGATAATGCTAAATATATGTAAAAAAATAAATATTAAGCTGTTATAGTTCCATGTTATTCTACCCGGAATATTATTTGGGTAAGCTAAAGGATGGTATATGTACCACTCTACGCAAGTAAATACATTTGAGAAATATTATAACCGCCCCAAAATACACTTCTATATAAAAATAAATTACGAACTTTACGATAAAAATTGGCTTGGTATTATTTATAAATTCGTAAAAAAACAACGTAAAAACGCTAATGAAACTTTAGAAAAAGTGTTTACCGCTTTATTGGTAGAGTCCGAAAAGTATTAAGCGGCTTTAGAATAGGAATACAAGGGACATAAAATGTTTATTTAAGTAATTACAAAAAATTATCGCGGAAACCAAAGTTTCAACCTTACGTTATTTAAGTATAAAAAAGCTTAAAATCCTTTCATACCAACCTTGAAGCTTCATTTAAAACCTTAATACGCTAATAAGTGAGTCTCGTATTAATATGAATAACCGAAAAAACTAAAGTCAAGAGTTAAATTATCAAAGTATACCTCGTCAATATGATTTACCAAATCTTGGATAAAAGATTTCATATATATTATAAATGAAATAAACGTCTTGAATCAGGTTACCGGAACGAATGATATTGAGGGAAAGTATTGGAAACCGAAAATAAAGTATTTACTAACAAAAAGAATCTTACTACTAAGTATGAAACTTACCACATATATAACATTACTTATAAAAGAGTATACAAAACTTGAATGGTATTTATAAACGTTGTATTATATACGGCAAGGAAGGCTATTGGTCGACCAACCACTTTGTATATGGGTGAATTCGTACTAAACGCTAATTTTAGGATGATTATCTATTTGAAAACCAAACGAAAACTAATTTTATCACGAAGATAACCGATTATT
This sequence comes from Anisogramma anomala, assembly GCA_038502455.1. Taxonomy (NCBI): domain Eukaryota; kingdom Fungi; phylum Ascomycota; class Sordariomycetes; order Diaporthales; family Gnomoniaceae; genus Anisogramma; species Anisogramma anomala. Next base: position 10,892,845 of record JASMMZ010000004.1, on the reverse strand, counting down.
AAGACGTAAACAATGAATTCAACGTTTACCCCTACGAGTATACCTTCAAAAATAAAATATACGAAGAAAAGAATATACAATGGTCCAGCATAAAGAAACTAATTAGCGGATTTTGGTAGACTTGTAAAATACTTTTTTCTATACATTAAAAGTTAGGATTACGAAAACGGAGTATTAAACGTATACATTGTCATGACCCAGATAGCGGTTAGGTCAGGAAAACAGGCCAGCAAGGAAACTGCGCCACTGAGACGCCTGAAGTCTAACACATCAGGCAGAGAACATCTCTTATGTCAGCAGACCCAGGGTTAGGGTCAATGCCAAGGATATGTTGGATATGTTGGATATGAGGTTATCCAAGCTATCTAAGGACATGCCAAGGATATGTCGGATATGTTAGATCGGAGGTTATCCAAGCCATCCACATTATACAGTACTGAAGACGTATGAAGGATTGAGGATATAAGGACACGGTCAGCACCACACAGATAGTATTTCCTTCATAGCTCTTCAGTTGTCAATCTAAGTATTCAGTCTACCCTGAATAGCCTCACGGCTTCTGATCATCACTCGCACGAACACAGTCTTGATATTGCACCTTTTGTTACCTCTGCTACCTTACTGCTAACATAAAACCCTCTGACACCTTCTATATACTCACGGGTATTTAGTGTGATCATTACATACATAACGTCGAAATTTACGTTTTGTTTTAGGTACGGCAACCGATTTCAGGGTATTATGCTAAACACCGGCATCATTGAAATGTCGACCGTCGGCAAACGACAATTCGATACGCTTGTGGCGAAATTCCCGAAATCCCAACTCGACCGAATAAAAGAATACCGGAAAGTTTTATTTTGTAAAGATAAAGCGTCGTCGCTTGGTATAATCGTTATAAATATGCGATTCAAACCGGTTAAGTGTTACGTAATAGAATTTAAAACTTTATTCTTTTTACTATTAGTTAATAAAGATAAATTCGTAATTAAAGTACGGAATACGACAAATCAACTCGTCTACGCCTTGGATAGTATATCCATACCGCTCAGCCTTAAGTTTGAACACCTATAATTTTTCCCTAAAATACGTACAATTAGAGCCGTTTACCTAATATAGTTAAAACTAAGGATATTATACCGCCGGTTCGGATACCTAATTATGAATTGTCTTTTACGGCTGCTTTACATCGTAAAGAATACTAATGTAGGGGGAAAATGTTAAAGGCTATCGAAAGGTTTTGCTATAAGTGTTAACTAGATTTACAAACCTTGCGACGATTGAAATTACGTTCTTATAACGATGTAAACTTTAATTACATAACAATTGTAAATATAATATACCTTAACAGCCAGCTAATATTATATGCTATCGATATAACGATATTATTACAAGTCACAAAATTGACGCGAAACGTTTTAGTTATAGATTATTGAAATACTCTGGTAAACTATTAGTCAAAAGTATATTTACGGCTTCTAGAGTATATTATCCACGACGCAAACACGGCTTTCAACTCGACCAAATAGCGTACTATGTTTAAAATCGCCGGTAATAAGTGTAAATAAATATCAGTAAAAAGATTATAGGATATCGAAAAGTGTAGATAATATTATAAACTGTTAAAAACATATGTAACATTGTTGAACAAAATAAAATTGATAATTCCAAAATGTAAATCCTGTAAATAAATGTTAACGTTGTAAATAATATATTCAGCTCAAGTAGGCTTCTTTTAATACTTTTGATTTTGGGTATTTACCTCAAAGTCTATATAAATTTAACACCATTGTTAACTACGATATAAATAACAAATACTGTGGTAAGAACTATAGTAGTATTTCTTTTCCTGCAGGAAAAAAGTGGTATTCTAATAGTATTGTCTACAAAGAACGGCCCGCATAAGACTATCGTTTTGAACTTATGATTGAAATTTGAAATCATAATTTGGAAAACAAGGTATAAATAAACTAGTTATTGGAGGATTAATAGGTTTCAAAGATATAATATACTTCTAAACCTGCTGAATAGTACGGCTTTATTTTATTGGATAATGATGAGAGAATATAAAAGGGAAAATGTAAATGAAAACGACCCGAATTAGTAACTGATTCAGTAACACGGAAGAAGCTGCTTTTAAGATAACAAATTTAAACCTCCTCCAAGTCGAATATAGCCCCTATATACCACATTTAAATTCATGAAACTATACGCAACCGGTTCATCTATACTAACAAAGCTAGAACCGCGGCGCTAAAAACACCCACCTGGTTGAAAAAATAAAAAATGTTTGAAAGCCTTTGTTACGGACTTTTTTATGAAGTAAAAAAAGCGGCAAATCGTAAGTTAAACTCAAAGCTTTGTCTTAAAGGAATTATTACCGCTTTAGGTTCTCCGTTGAAATAGTTTATATAGAAAGAGATTTTTACCTTAATCTAGCGAAGCGTTTTTCTTTTTAAAAGGTTTAAACCAACGATTTACCACGCTCATAAGATTTTTTCCACCCTCCTAATATACGAGATAAAGGATAAAACCGGAAAATCCTACCAAAAGAGTCACCTTGCAGTTAAAAGGTATAATAACAACGGTAAAAAAAACATTATAACCTAATTGCTTACTTTACAACATGCGAATTATCGTTTAATTTTAACATTTGCCGCGTTCTTTAACACCTTTTTACAATTTTTACGTTAAGCTTCGTATTTTTATATAAGATTATATACAATCAAAGAAGAGGCTTCAACGGCGTTTTTACGCTTCTATACCTATGAACATCCGTAAATACCATTAAAACGAAACTATTTTACGTATTATAAAACCGCTTTGCGGGTTCGTTAAAGTTTGTATATATTAGTATAGTATTTACTAAAGATATTGTAAGAATCGGTTCGAAATAACTAACTCAATCTTCGACCCGTATCTATTATTCTTATTAACAAGATTTAAAGGCTTTATACTTACAGATATATAGGGGGATAATACGCTAAGGTTGTGTAATACGTCGTTTTCTGTAATTAAAAAAAACATTTGAAGATTAGCCTAAAGGTAAACCTAAGACGTTTCTGATTGAAAACCGTATAATCAACTTGAATGACGTAACAATTACTTTCCGGAACGGCGTTAAAAACTTTACATAAAATTTGTAATAAGATAAAGTTACCCTTATTAACCTATATATCGTAAAAAGAGCCGACAAATATAGATACCAGCGTATATTGGGCGATTAGATCGTATTAGTAATATAATCAAAGGCGATATTAAAACTTTCGGTAATTACGTAATGCCAAATATACCCTTTGCACGACGTATATAATGCGTTTGATCAACGTTTTACGTGGAAAATATATAATTCAAGACACAATTTACAATTTATACCATTTGATATACATATTACAAAACTTTTTATTTTTACCAACGGATATTTTACTAATAATACCGACTATAACTGGAAAATAAGATTTATTTATGTTACTAATAACGAAATACCAACTCGAAACGAGTTTACAATTTATCTATTTTTTATCAAAGCTGAACTAAGCAGAAATAAGTTATACGAAGCGTTTTAGTCTCATAAATCTACGATATAGTTTCAAGTTTCTATTCTAGAATTATTATAACGAAAACGGTTCGGATAATCATTTCTAACCTTAATTTGAAACCCTTCCCTTTAGTAATCTGCATTAATTCCTTTTTCTTTTACAAATACCTTCTTAAGTTTCATACAACGAATTAAAAGTGCTTCATAATCGATATTATAGCCTTACGTTAAACGTACAAGCACCGAGAAATTAAGGGGATAAAGTAAATTAACGGAAAGTTTAATCAAGTAAATTTAATAACTTAAAGCACTCTGAACGAAGCGTTGGAAACGTTCTTTTTGACTAATAAACCGTTAGCGTTATTAGAAAGGTTTTACGACTTGGTCCTAATTAAACCAATTATATTACTTTTATTATTCTATCTCAGTTTCAATTAATTATTTATATCGATTTTAACATCTTTAATTATTTAAATTTAATGTTCGCGTAGCTCATTATAAAGTATTACTTCTTGTTTTCACTATTTACGACGTTTCTAATTTATGATCACGTTCCATTTTGTTATTTACGATCTTATAGAAATTACTTTTCCTTCTTACCTTTTATATTCGTGACTTACATTACGGTTGAATTTCAAAATATTTAAATTATTTTGTAAGAAACTGTATTAACGCTGGGTATACCGGCTAAGGAATAAAAACAGGCAGTTAGTTACTGCCTAAAGGGGAGGAAAAAGGCGGCGTCGCATTCTCGTTATCCTCCTCCTCGCTGCCATTCACCTCATTACTAGCGTTACCGCTATTACTGCTATCGACACCATCATCAGCGTAACCGAAGAAATAGCCCCGCGCTTTAGGACGTATACCTTTAGGTAAATATGCCGGGGGGGGGGGGTTATCCTTCTTCCAATGACGCGCGATAATGTCGTTGAATTCGCCTACATAGTATATACATAGAATCCGCTTTGAGATGAAAAAAATTGGTTTCCGTCTCTTTAATCCACTGGTTAGCGCCTACTACTAATCGATATTGGGTTATTTTAATTATTTCAAAAAGTAGTCATTTTTCAAAGTGCTTATAACGGTATATTTATATGAATGAAAGGTTTATATTGGCGATTTAAATTATGAGAGTAAAAGAAATTTACTATTTAAGAGGCTGACGCGTAATAAGGCCTTAGTTTATGGCTTCAGAACTACTTAAATAAAGACGTATCTGCTATTAATCCATTTGTAACGATAGTAACAGTCCGCCGACCCCCGTTTTAATAATAATCGTTAATGAACTTTCCCGTTGCCGCGGATGCAATATACAGCACGTAAAACGTATTTATTAAAGGCCCGGAGCTACGAACCCGAATACATTTCGTTAGCCTTTTACACACCAGAGAAGTCACGTGATGCACCCTAACAAACCGCAACTCAAGGCGGCGGGTTAAGTTGGCCGTCATAACCTTATTTATAAACACATTAAAAATGCTAAATATCGAGAGGAATAATAATATGCACCGCGTTATAGCTTCGATAAGTTTTACTTTCGATGGCGAATAGGGGGGGTAGCTGTTACGAGTAATAAGGTTTTTACTCGTAACGAAAGGGTAAGGTTTATAGACTTAAAAGCTATCCGTTTCTCCCCTTAAGGGTTGGGAGGAGGAGGGGAAGGGAAAAAGGGAAAAGAGGTGGGGGTTTCGGCGGTGGCGGAAATAGAGAATAAGCCGAAGATAAAGACAGAGATAAACAATATCGATCCGAAATATGTAGGGCTAGGGGTGGTGGGAGTAGCGGTGCGGCGTACGATGGTAGCGGCCGCCTTTTTCTTTTTGCATGAACGCATTAAACGGCGTCTTACACTTTGATTTTTATATGACATCTATTGAAGAAAGAGGTTAGTATACTAAGTTAGTTAAGTAACCTAGCTATAAAAACGGTTTAAGTTAATAAATTAAAACAATACGTTAACTTTATATACGTTAATTGAATAGTTAAGATTTACGATGACAAAAGAGGTGCGTCGTTATAAGGGAAAAGAAAAAGAGTTTTATTTAAGCTAAGAACCATATATTCTTCTTATATAAATCTCAAAACACGTAATACCGTAGTTACTCCTACTTAAGAATATATTTATAACACCTTCGTAATTACAGTATTAAAAATGTAATGATAAACGTTATTGAGGACTATACTGTTACCAATTATCTAAACTAATTGAGACTTTATTACAATCACTACTGCGGTGAAAACTGAAAATCTCAACCTGTACAATTGATACCATAGTGAAATTATTATTACTAAACCACGGATATAAATTATACTATAACCAGATTGTTATTACCAAACCGAGAATATAAACTATATTACAACCAAACTAATATTACCAAATCACAGATACAAACTAAATGATAAACTGAACTATTACTACTTAATCATGGATACAGGCTGCATTATGGGAAAAAAGATTACCTATGTAAATATTATCATATATATTGATAGTAAGTAAATGGCTACCCTACAAATCACACCGTTAAAAAATATACGGTAGAGTTCCACTGCCTAAAAAGAAGATAAGCAAAGTGAATAGTAAAGTATCACTACCTGAGTATTATGTACTCAGGCCATTGGCCATTGAGTCTATAGGTTACGTAACGGTATGTAACAGGATATGCAGTACCTAGTCCAGGAGAGGCCCGGGCGCGGTCCGAAGGCAGCACGTGTAAAGGCATCTGACGGGCTGTATATAGACCATGCTTATAAGTCCTATACGAAGGACCATTATAGCTTTTTATAGTTTCGTGCCTATATCTTAATATTAAACTTCAATTGGCATTTACTTGGCTTATCATCGAAGGTCGGACTATAATATACTATTAAAATCTTTTTTTATCTTTCCAAAGAGATATTACTTATGATAAACGAATTAATAACAAAAATTAATAATTTTACGCTATATTTGAACGTTATCGGAAAGGATAGGCGGTCGGTAAATACCCAGTCCTCCACCTTTATAAATATACATCCTGCTTTTTCGATGTCAACTTAGAACGAAATATCTCGCTTATAATATACTATAAGCTATATCAGCTCTATTAGAAAGTGAACATTATAACCTGGTTAATTGACATTTTCTTTCGACCTCAAGTTTCATATTGTATAAGTCATTATTAATATTTAGTAACTTTAAATCGACCTAACAATAATTCGTATTAGTTTTCCAACGTTTAAAGGTAGCTCAAAAGGACATAACTCACCGTAATTCGATGAATTTGCTTCTACGGAGGCTACGACGCGTTATATGATCGAATTTATACGAAAGGCGAATAAAACGTAAATCGAGGAGGTCGATATACGTTTTTTGAAATATAGGGTTATTATGCGTCAGCTGTAAAATAAGTTATTACGGTATATTATAAGGCCGGCGGATACGAAAGAATATACAATATGAGTAAATTTTTCGACTGTATCGAGTCTTTTTTGATCAACTTTAATTACACTGATAAGGAAATAATAGAATTAAAGCGATTGATTATAAACAATAAAAACCGATAAATACCTTCGGCTATTAGATTTGAAATATCATTTATTTAAGACTGTAGTTTCAACTAGGCTTCGGCCGTTAAATATAATTACCGACGCTTTCGTATATCTCTAAGTATTCGAAACTAATTTATTATGGTAAACCTTAGCCGTATCAACTATATTATGGTTTTAACGAAGTACCTTGAGTTCATAAACAAAACTGAATCCTAAATTCTAAAACGACGTTTTAGTCGATAATTATCGGGACTCGTATGAGTATAACGACCGGATAATAATATAATTATAACGGGAATTTATGCTTTTTAGGTATCCTTGTCAAAAGGCCGCGGTAATCGCGGTTAATTATCTTAATAAGCCCGTTAGATATGTATTTGAAATTAAAAACGCCGGGTAACATAAATAACGAAGAAGAACCGCTGGGATAAACAAGTTACAGAGCGTTACTTACATTCTATCTCAATAGAAAACTAGAAACGTGATTATAAACTTTTCCCAACTTTTCCTTCGATGGAAGTGTGCATGACACAAGTCGAAAAGGTAAATATAGGTTTCATATTATCGGAGACAGAGGGAACCTAACTCTTAAATACAATTTCGTTTAGGAGTTACGTAACCTTAACAACGTAATTACAAAATCGAATAAAAAAGTTGAATTTAATTTAAATACATAAAAATTAAAATCAATTCCTTATCCCTGTATTTTTAAATGATATTTACTCTTTAAACGCTTAAGTTGATTTTAGTTATAGTTATTATTATATTATAAAAGTTCCGCGACCTATTTAATGAGGAATAGGAAATAGTCTTACTCTTGTACCGGTAAAAACGAAATGAACATATTTATATTAAACTGAACAAAAATGAATCCTTACCGAACGAACTATAAAGACCGTTATACTTAATATTATGAGATTAATTTCTCGAAGTTCGACGTTGAATTATCGAATGAATAAATAAGGGCTAATTTTCAGTGGACTCCTTATTAGCGCCAGCAACAGTATTATTAATTTTGAAACTTGGGAGGGGAATAGCGGTTTAATGTCGATTATCAGGCTTTGAATGAAATTTCCGAATGAAATCGTTTTCCCTTACCTAAAATTAAGGAAACTATACGCGTATTATCGAAGTTAATATAGCTAATGAAGTTCAATATTCGAACGACCTTTTATCGTATTCGGATTATATGCGGATAAAAGGAACTAACGGCCTTTTATATACGTTTCAGCTTATTCGAGTAGTTGGTTACCCCTTTCGGGTTAGAAGAAACGTCAATAATATTTTAACAGTATATTAAGTATATAATGGCTTATATTATGAATAATTTTGTTACAGCCAACCTAAATGACTTGCTGTTTTTTTCTTCTGGTACTCAATAAGGCTGTATAAAGAAAGTTTGTCTAAATTCAAGACGATTTCGCGATACCGGGCTAAATTTAGACTTAAAAAGTATAACTTCATAATTTAAAAAAGAAAAGTACTTTGGGTTTATCGTAATGATCAACGTAAAAATCTAGGCTGGCCCGAAAAAGTCCGTGTAATTCGTAAATAAAAGCTCCGCATACCGTTCAAAATGTTCGAAGTTCTCTAGGTTTTACAAATTTTTATCGAAACTTCATTAACAATTTCTGCGACTTAACTAATTCTCTTATTCGATTTACAAATAAGGAAATTTAGTAAGCTTGCACAGATCGTGAGGAATATATATTTTGAAAGATAAAAATACATTCTTACGGTTTTCATTTGAATATATTAAGAGTTAAATTAGTTAACAGTAGTGGAAACCGATTACTTGGGAATAATTTAAAAAAGGGACCTATTATAGAGAGATAAAAAAAATGTAGATATTACCATATATCGCCATAGTTAGTAAGCAACCTCGCTGCAGAAGTGCATCTTTGCAGAGTGTATAGTAACGTACCACTCTGCAAGATGTATTCCTACAGAGTGCATGATAATGTGCTACTACCTAGAAGTGGCATCTGTAAAGTATATGATAGCATGCCACTACCTAGAGGTGTCATTTGCAAAGTGCACTATAGAGTTCCACTACCCAGAAGGGAGATTAGCAAAGTGTATGGTAGAGTGTCACTGCCTAGGTAAGAAGTGATAACCTTTTACCTATAATATATACTCTCCGAATTCTTCTTCTCCCTTTGATACCTTATCTATTCTACTACAATACTAATCTTTTCAATTTCTTTTTTACTACGTTAACTTATAAAGGCCTCACCGACACTAATAAGTAGCCTCTAGGTCAACTACAAATAGTTTAGGAAAGAAAATACAAAACTAAGTTAAATAGTTATGGTGGGATGCTATAACGGACCCAACTATTTGTATCTCAATATCACAACTTATAGAAATCATACGAAAGTGTGAAATTCCGCTGGATCGCCTTTAAAATCCTAGACTTAATAAAAATTTAAGATTTGGAGTAACTCTAAAAAAAACCTTAGTATGATATTATGAACTAATTGGTATCCTATTTATTAAACATACCTATAACATTATCCGTCCACTCGCTTTAACGTTTTAAACGAACCCGGGCACTTTTTAGAAAACGTTCTATTACGTATTGTGCTACCTAAGCTAAAACCACTAAGTATCTAAACCCTTCGTTAAAATCAATCCGATTTGAATATAATATCCAAACCACTTACACATTTCGAAATAGATCAAGACGCTATATCCATACTATTGACGAAACCCAAAAGAAGCTAAAACACAGCACCCAACCCGTTCGAAAATAACAAAAGCGGTTATAATACGATATCCAAACCATTCACTAAACACGAGCCGAACCTCCTGTAAATATTAATTTCCCCCCTTATTGAATTTCATTACTGACGAAGTTTGAGTTTGCTTGCCGTTTGGCTGGTGTAACGTTTGTCAAGCGTTAAAGAAACTAATTTGAAACGACTTCATTGCTTATAGTCACGCCTTATTTGCACTCTATTTGAATTTCAATTATATTAATAAGCGTTATAAGCCCTACTTTACCGCCTTATTACAACTTATTTGTTTTTTATTTATATATTTGTATGCTTGAATTTTCATCATTTAGATCAAATATTTTTCAATACTGTATTCTGAACCAACTCTGACCTTATTAACTACATAAACCCAACATTTACACCGCTCTAATATTTCGGGTAGATATGAAAATCCGCTCTCCAACCGCTCCAATACACTTTACACTTTTACAAATATAGCTCTACCAGTGACAAACCCGTCAAAATCTAACGACTGTATAAACGATGTATTTATAAACACGTTGTTTAGTAGTAGTATTTTAAAGTATTTAGACCTTAACTTATAGGATAATGAAATAGAATTACTAGTGGAAATTTGGACTCTTTTGTAGTAAATCCGTACGTTATTAATATGATTCTCAACTAATTCAACAGAGAAATTGAAGGACGTAACTTATTCGAAAATTTTAGGAAAGACTTTGCATAGTAGACGACGAATATATAACGTATAGTCGATAATATAATATCTAAGATATTTCAAAAATAACTAAGAAGTAAAGGTATTAATACGACGGGTAACAATAATAGCTATATTTAAAAAGCACTATTAGCAACGGTCCAAGTTATATAAATTCCAAAATGAACCAACTGAAAATTGATAAAGATAAAGTTTATAAATAGACATTAGCTGAAAAAGCGCTAGGATCGCTCTCTTAAAATAACAGATAGGAAACGAGAAAAGACTCCTCAAATACAGTGAACGAGGCGTTTAACAAGGCTAAAAGTACGCCGTAAAGTAGAAACAAAGTTAAAGGAATCAACAGAAAAGGAAGAAGAGCTATAAAGATTATCTATTACGCGGGTCAAATACAAACACTTCCTCAAAAACACTTTTAAACAAAGATACAGACAAAATTAAACCCCAGATAACGTTAATAACCAGTTTGGACGCAGTAAAAGCGGTCTTAATAAATAAAACAGACTTCCTAAAAACAATATTAGTGGTGTGAAACGTTAATACGTATCTTACGGACCAATATCTGCTAACAATAACTCTTATCGAAACCATCTACCGTACCGTTTTCCAACTAACAAAAGCGATCCAAAGAAATTTACCAATTTCGAAAAATTATAAAATGAATGTAAAGACTATAACGGTGCACCATATGATATACTCTACAAAAAAATATAAATAATGCTAAATACAAGTAAAATACTAGGTATTAAGCGGTTATACTTTTATGTTATATTATCAGGTATTCTATTTGGTTAAGCTAAAAATAAAATAGCACATATACTACCTTAAGTAGATGGATATATTTGAGGAGTATCATAACAATCTAAAATTACACTTCGATTGACAATTGCAAGCGAGCATTAATATAAAAATTAAATTGATATTACTTGGAAATCCGTAAAAAGTTAACGTAAAAACGTTAATAAAAGTCTATAAAAGTTACTTACCTCCTTGTGGGAAAAGTTCCAAAAGTGTTAAGCGAACCTTAAACTGGAATATAAGGGTGATAAACTGTTTATTCAAGTAAAGATACAAATATGTCGCGAAAACCAAAACTTCGATTTCATAGTATTCAAATCAGGAAACAACTTGGAGAATTTTTGTGTAAGCCTTAAAATATCGTTTGAAACCTTAATACGCCAAAAGCCAAGCCTATGATTAGTATTCGTAGACGACAAAACCAAAGGCTAAAGTCAAATTACCAAAATAAACCTTACCAAAACCATTTGGTATGTATTAAACCGAGGGTTTAAAGTATATTTCAAGTAGAATAATCACTCGAAATACGTATATTGAAAATATCAAAGAAAAAGCCTTAAATACCAAAGTTGAAACAACTATTATTAAAGACAAACCTATTGCTAAAGGCGAAATTCAGTACTATAAAAGTAATACCCGCGAAAAATTATATAGAATTTTACAGGTTTTTTCAAAACGTTACATTATATGCGGTGGTATTTTCTATTGATTTATAAACAAACTAATATACAAAGAAATTCGGATAGAACGTTGGTTTTAAACCGATTACCGATCTAAAGATTAGACGAAAGCTAATTCTAGAAAATAGGTAGCCGAATACAAAGATGCAGAGGAATAACTTAACATTTATCCTTATAAATATACCTTTGTGGAGGAAAGATGTAAAGGTAATAATACTTGGATTATAGCTTAGAATAATGAAGCCACCTAACGAATTTTTACAATACTATAAAATACCGCTTTCCTATATAGCATACGCCTGGACTATAAAAACAAAGTGTTAAACGCCCATATAATATCGTAATTCACACTTTTAAATAAACACGGAAATCGATTTTAAGGTATTATTCCTAACACTGGTGCGGTCTAAATTTTAACCGACAGAAAAATATAATTTGATGCGTTGGTGGCGAAATTTCAGAAATTTTTACCTGAACGAATAGGGAAATGGCAAAAAGTATTATTCACTAAAAAAAAAAAAAAAAAGGTTGTTATTTAACAAGGTCGTTATAAATATACATTTGAACCTGTTAAGCTTTATCTAATACAATTCAAAACGCTATGAATAATATCGTTAGCTAATATAAATAAGTTTGAAATCGAAAGTTAGAAACACAACTAATTTACTAACCTGCGTTTAGGATGGCATAACCATACTGTTCCGACTTAAATTTAAACACCTAGGTCATCCCCCCTAAACGCGTATAATTAAAGCCGTTTACTTAATATAATAGGAATGACAGATGTTTTACCACTGATTTGGATACCCAATTACGAAATACCTTTTACGGTTTCTCTACGCCATAGACTATTCAAATATAGGAAAAGAAACGCTTAAAGCCATCAAAAAGTTTTTCTCTAGGTTACCAACTATATTCGCAAGCTCTACGGTGATTGAAATCCCGCCTTGAGAACCATATGAATTTGAACTACGAGGTAATTCTACACATAATATATCTTGACAGCTATTGAGTACTCCACGTCATCAACGTAGCAGTATTATTTCAAGTCGCGAAATTTACACGAAACGTTTACGTTACGGATTACTAGAATACCTTAGTAAATTACTAGTTAAACTTTTATTTAGGGCCTCTGGATTGTATTACCTATAAATTAGGCACGGCTTTCAACTCGATCGAATGGATTATAAAGGTTAGAATTATTAGCAGTAAGTGTAAATAGATACCGGTAGAATATTAGAAGGTAATGAAAAGTATAAACGATATTATAAAACGCTTAAAAAAAAGTATGTGGTATTGTAAAAAAAAAACCTAAAGGGTATTAGCTTTAGAGAATCTATTTTTCAAATAGCGGTTAACATTATAAACAACATATCTAGCTCGAGTAGGCTTATCCTAATACTCCTTGTTTTTGGTACTTACCCCAAAATTTACACAGATTTAATACCGTCGCTATCCACGATATAAAGGCCAATACTTTGGCAAAAGCTATAGAAACATTATGTTCCCTACATGTTAGAAATAACGTTTTGAAAGCATTGGTTCCAAGAAGCGGCCTGCGTAAGATTAGTATTTTAAACGTACTATTATATTTTAAAATCCTAGTTTGGAGAATTAAGGACAGATAGATTGGTCTTTGGAAATTTAACGGGTTTAAAGGCTACGATATTCCTGTAAAGATATTAAATAGGATGAATTCGTTCCGATAAATAATGATACGAAAGTATAAAGAAGAAAAGGTAAAACCAAACGGCCTGGAACCATAATCTAGCTATTGGCATTAACGAAACTACTTTAACGATAGCGGATCTAAACTTTTACTAAATATAGTACACACTTTGAATAGCATTTTCGAACATTTATTACTAAATGAAACCGGCCCGCTTATACTAATAGTATCAGAATTCAACGTTGAGGACGCCTATTTGGCTTAAAAAATAAAATAAAACGATTTAAGACCTTTATAATGAACTTTGATATTATGTAAAAGGAAACGGCGAACCATAAGTTAAACTTGAAACTTAGTCGAAAAGATATTATTGATACCTCAAGTACATTAGTTAAACAGTTTACGTAAACGGAAATTAATATTTCGATAAAATAAGGTGTTTTTAGATTGAAAAGGTTTTAACTAACGATTTACAACGCTTATAGAATATTTCCAACACGTTTGGTTTACAAAGTAAAAGATAAGGTCGATAAATCCTATGAAAGAGCCACTTTATTATCAAAGGATACGATAACATCGTCAAAAAAGATATTATAACTTAATCTCCTATTTTACAAAAGGTAAGTTATCGCTTGATTTTATCGCTCGTCACCTCCATACGTATGCTCTAAGAACTTTATATTAAGGTTTGTGATATTAAAAAGTTTTATATATAGTTGTAGGAGCAGTTTAAATGCCGTATTTACACCTATATACGTATAAAACTCCGGAAATACCACCTATCCGGTACGATTTGAAGTATTATGAAGCCACTTCACGAATTAGTTAAGGTTAATATATACTAGTACAATACTTACTAAAAGCATTATAAAAAACCACTCGAAATAGCTAACTCGACATTCGACCCGTAACTATTGGTTTTAATAACACGTTTGAAAGCTTTACACTAACGGATATATAAACAGATAATATATTAAATCTATGTAACGCGTTGTTTTCCGTATTTAAAGAGAGCAATATTTTAAAGGCCAGCCTAAAAGCTAAAACCAAAACATACCTAACGGAGGACCATATAATCGACTGTAACAACGTGACAATAAATTTTGGAAACGGTATTTTATATTTTGTACAAAAGGGGAATTTGGATAAAGTTACATTCATCGCCCTATGTAATATAAAGCGGGCCGAAGAATTCAAATGTTAGCGCGTATGTTGTACTTGGGTTGTATTAATTATATAGCTGGAAACGGCATTTAATCTTTCGGTTACCGCCTAATTTCGAACTAATTCTTCTGACAATGTATATAAAGCGTTTGATAAGCGTCTCACTTGGCAAATACACAATCTAAGACGCGATTTGCAATGTATACCGCTTGACATATATATTATAAAGCCTTTTCTTTTGAGTAACTGTTTTTTCACCAATAATACTGATTATAGCTCGTAAAGGGATTTTTCTTTGTTTTTTATTACTAAACAACATCTTGAAACGGATTTACGCTTTACAAAAATATTATTAGAACTCGATTAAATATAAACGGGTCAGACGAAATGTTCTAGCCTTAAAGATTTATGAAACGGTCAAAGTCTTCGATTAATGAATTACTTTAGCGATAACGGTTTGAATGATTATTTTAAACCTTGGTTTAAAACTCCTTTCTCTCATCTTTTACACCAACTCTTTTTAGTTTTACGAATTTCTAGTAAAACTTGATATAACGAATGAGAAACGCTTTATAATCGACATTATAACCTTATGTAAGTTGTATAAGCGCCTCGAAATTAAGGAAATAAGATAAATCGATAGGAATTAAAACTTTATAGATGTAATAACTAAGGGCGCTCCAAACTGGTTTTTAAAAGCGTTTGTATTAACAAGTACTCTTTTCTTTAGTATTATGAATAAAGTTTTACGATATTATTAAAGTTAAACCTTTTGCGACTAACATTTAATGTTTTACTTTCATTTTATATGTTTACACCACTTTTTATATTTTTCGTGATTAGGATTCGTAATTTACATCCGTTTCTATTTCTTATCACGGAACAATTATCTTATTTACACCTCTTTCCTAAACCTTTCTATATTTAAATCTGTTCTTCGCACCACTTCTAACATATTACTAACCTTTATCTCCTCCATTTCGACTCTTTTGAAATTACTTTTATTTCTTATGTTTCATATTTATCACTTTCGTTACGAATTTCTTTTTGAAAAGCAATTTTATCACCATACAACGTACTCTATCATAACCGGGCGCGACGGACCAACATTAATAGGCATATATTCGTTGATAAATAGAAAGAGATATGGTAGCATAGTGTCCCTACTTTCCTCTTTTCTATTACCCTCCCCTTTTGTATTGGCGCTACGGCTATTATCGTTATCGATGTCGCCATTGGTGTCACCGTAGTAGAGGCCCCGCATTTTAAACCGTATGCCATTAGGAAAAGACGCGGGATGGTATTTACCCTCTTTATGGTAACGCGCGATAACATCGTCGAACTCGCCTATATAATACATATGTAGGCCTCGATTTCAAGCCAAAATAACGCCTACCTTCTCCTTATTCCACTGGTAAACGCCTACTGCAAATTAATATAAGTTTATTTTAGTTATTGACAAAAGTAATTGCTTTGGAAATCGTTCCGGATAGCCTATTTATATTAGTAAATAATTTCATTGTCGGCTGAAAAAACAAATTTAAAATGATTTCATTATAAAGACAGCGAACGCGTAATACGGATTCTGCTTACGCCTTTGGGATTACCGGAATAAGGGTGTATCCGCTATGAACTAGTTTGTAACGGTGGTAATAGGTTGATCGACCCCCGTTTTAATGACAATTGTTAATAAATTTACTTGTGACCGCGGACGCGATACACGGTATGTAAAGGGGATCCATTAGTGGCCCGAAACTACAAACCTGGGTACCCCGTTTTAATGCCTTACGCGTTAAAAAAGCCCCGCGACGTATTCTAGCGATATGCAGCTCGAGGCGACGAAGGAAATCCACCTCGACCGCCTCGTTTATAAGGATATGAGTATAACAAGATATACGGGAAGGATTTACAATACGAATCGCATTGAAACTTTATCAAGTTACGTTGATGATAGGAGTGGGGGGATTCCTACGAGTAATGAAGTTTTTACTCGTAGGGAAATAGTAAGGTTTATAACCTTAGGAGCTCTATTACTTCTTCATTTGGAAGTTAGGAGTTGGGGGGGAAACAGAAAAGAGAAAAAAAGGGGGTAACAGCTTTAGCGGCGGCGGCGGTAGGAAACGGAGCGAAGATATAGGCAGGGATTAATAATATTGTATTAGAGGAAGTGGGGCTAAATGTGGTGACGGTAACGGCATCAGCGGCGCGGCGAGCTGTGACGGCAGCCACCTCTTAACGCTTACGTTCACGCGCCAAATGACGCGTAAAAGATCCTTTTTCACGCGGTATTTATTTACGGGCGATGTTAGTATTTGGGAATTAGTTAAATAACCTACTTATTGGAGCGGATTGAAATAAGTAGTTAAAATAAGGGGTTAAGTTTGTATATATTATTTAATTAGTGAAAACTTATATTACATATGAGTACATGCTGTTAAAGTGTGGACAAAAAAGTTTTACCTCAACCAATAACAATATATCTTTTTATATCAATCTAAAAACACGTCATATTACAATTACCCCCATGTAATCATATCTCTATAACACCTGCATAATCACAACCTTATAGCATCTAAGTAACCACACCCCCGTAAAGACTAAAAATAAATACCATTAATAACTACATCGCCGCCTATTATCTAAAATAAGCAAGCCTTTATTACAATTACTACCGAAACTAAAAATTATAAATTTAAACCTTTATAATTTATACTGCAACAACTATCATTATTGAACCACAGGTACAAACTCTTTTATAAGTTACACTATCATTACTAAACTATGGATACGAACTACGTTACAAATTACACTGTTATTACTCACGAATACGGGTCGTAATACAGAAAGAAAAGATTCCCTATATAAATATTACCATATATCTCTATAGTTAATAAGCGGTCACACTACAAAAGTGTATCTTTATCAAGTGTACGATAATGTACCACTTTTTAAGGTACCTTCCTACAGAGTGCACAATAGCGTAACACTACCTCAAAGTGGTATTTGCAAAGTACATGATAACGTGCCACTACCTAAAGATAGTATTTGCAAAGTGTATGATAAAGTGCCACTGCTCAGAAAAGAAATTAGTAAAGTGTATAGTAAATTGCCACTACCTGAGTGAGAATTTACAACCTCTTACCTGTGACGTATATTTTTCGAATGCTTCTTTTCCCTTTAAAATTTTATCTTTACTATTACAATACCAATCTTTCTGATTACTCTTCTACTAGGTTAATATATAGAGACGTTACCGACAATAATATTTCAAAGTCGGTAATAAATTATTCCGTAAGTTTTACGGACGCGGAGCACAACTATACTATTTACAATAATGATTGTTTCGAAATAGAGTTCTGTATAAAAACATGGTTATTGGAATTACGTAATATTTGTATCCCGTTAATATTTTAATAGACTATTAAGAATTGGAGTGTTTTTCTTCGCTAAATTTAAATTCGAAACGTTACGCTTGATAAGCCGAAGTTTGTGCGCTTTTTCAATACTATTTTCGTTACCGGCCCGCGATTTGAAGCGTCCACACGAATATATCAACTTGTAAATTACAATATAAACCCAAAATTAAGAAACTTCGTATGCGAATTACTTAAACTAATTTTATGATTATATCGAATATGGAAATAATAAACATATATATTGTAAGAACGCATATCACGATATGACATATGGATATAGTTGTGAAGACGAAAATCTGGTTACCAAATCGCGATAATATACGTTTCTAAAGAAACCTAATGAGCTTCGAGGCATCGACGATGACGGGATCGCTTCGGGCTCGACCTATGTCCACGCCGCTAATTTTAGTGACATCGGAGGATACTAAAGCATCGACGTTTTTAATATCACCTTGGGTCCGTCTCGAGTCCAAACCGCTTACTTCGTTAATATCAGGAGATAACCTTATTTTCGGGCCGGACCTTTTCGTGGAATTGTGAAACCAAAGTAAAGCGAACGACCCATTATATATGGTTCGCCTACTAATAATTATTAAGGGTATCAAATGATTCCCATTTAAGGTAAAATATTTGGTATAAATCAAGGATTATGGTATTATCCCAAAAGGTACGTTATGTTACGGTGAATAGTTATAGCTATCGAATTGGAAATTATTAACGACAAAAATCATATAACAAACCAACAACTTACTTACTATAATTTATACAGGTAAAAATACTTTATTTCAAATCTTGTAACGGTGTTTTTTTTCAAAAGGGATAGTTATAGATATTCAACGTTTATATCTAATATATAAGTGATATAACAATAAAAAGCTTCGTAATACCTTATGGTAATGCTTTTGTAATTCTCTTCTATCCCAAATCGTTATTAGTTTTATATTTCCATCGATTCTATAGTTAACATATAGTTACTGATAACGGTCCACGTTTTATATCATTTTGTAGAAACCAATCTTTTAAATTTATTCAAATTACAGTTATATAGTATATAACTGCCGAAACGTATACAAAACTTTTTTGGGACATATAATAAGGATTGTATAAATTCCCGACTTTTATTATTAACTATTATAGCTCGAATTAAGTAAATGTATTTTAAAACACCTTGTATTTTTTTAGTAAAAGTGAAATAATTTCTATCAACGACATACCATTCATTAGCGGATAACGATATTGGATAAGTAATTTTGAAGGTTTCAAAATACCTATAAATCATCGTCGCCTTTTCGTAATTTCATTAAATATTATATCTCTATATTCATTCATTTATAATAAATAACCAAAAGTTAACAGTTACCGTTCTTATTATTAATTAGCTGGTTAATAAATACGAAAATTCTTTTATCGTTAAGGTAACGAGAAATACAAAGTCGTCTAACAATCTAGCAAAACGAGTTTTCACCTTTTTTATATATTTACATAAAGGTATGAAATTAGTTTAGGCGACTATAATAAATATTCTATAATAAATAAAGATAATGACGAAACTTAGACGAGACCCGGATGAATTATATGAAGTAACCAATTCCGTTTAACTTAATTAAGTAAATATCAAAACTAACCTCCTTAGTCTAAAACCCGATTAGTTATATAATTAATACCGGGTTATCGACGTTTTAAACCCATTAGATATTATTCGAAATATTACTTAAAAAACCTTTACATTTTACGTAAATTTCATTAATAGTACGGCTATAACCCAATTCTTCTCGTAAGGTTTATCCGATATTGACTCGAAACTAATATTCGTCACGGATGATATGGAGAAAGGTATATATAAGGAAGTTAAAGTTAAAGATATTTTCGTTGCAAAAACGGTGCGGGGTGATATTCGCTATATGTGAATTGAATTAAAGGGTTATAATAAGTCTAAGTAAAAGTTACCAGAAAACTACTAATAGACGGTAGCCCTAGACAAATTTAAGGTGAAATAAATGAAAATTTAATTTTATAATAACTAAATATTTCGACGTTGCTATCAAATACACTCTAAATAAATGAATTCATGTTAATTGCCTTCATTCACGTAATAATATAATATTAATAAACAAGGGTAAAAATCTATCATTACTATAATACAATACGATATTTAATGCCGGGTATATATTAACCGGTTTCTTAGGATAAGTATTCGACTACAAAACGACTTTTACCGAAAACCACTTAGTTTTACCTATAAACCATTATTTTTATTATCAAAATTCTCCGAATAATAACGCCTATAATATTAAAAACCCTATTACCACTAGCTTCGGACGTTTAAAAACGCCGGTAGGGGCAAATAAATGGGGTGGGGAAAATAGTAGGTAATACCGACAAAAGCGTTTAACGAAAGGCGGGCCATGTATTAGGCGAAGCCGATAACAGCGGATAGCGTTAAACAAGGTAGGTACTAAAAAAAACCCACAACGACAAAAAACGCGAAACAGAATGAGAAAAATAACCTATTGAACGGAATACAAAAAAAAATAATATATTATTTTATACCCAAGCAATGCGGTCGATACTAGTATAATAGTTATCTAGTTTACGGTCGGTTCGGTTAACTCGCTTTGAATTAAACTTTTCAAATGAAATGAAAATAAATAAAAGGCTTTTACGTTCAAACTTTAAATATCGTTCGTTACATCTTATAATCAATGACGCATATTAACTATAAAAGATAAAATTTACGTGGATATATTATTTAAATCATTCGAAATAAAATTATTAAAAGATATACGACGGGTATTTACGAGGACCGGAGTAAAAACGTTTCAAATTCATATACTATTAGTTGAATACTTTTGATCGTAATGAATGAACAAAACGGTTAAGAGATATAGAAAAGTTTTCGGAAATAAAAAACCTAGAAAAAAAGAACGATGACAATGTATAATTAAAAGTATAATAACTTATACTATTAGAATAGTAAGAACGTTTGGACCCTGGGGAATATCGTAAAACCGGGTAAACTAATTCATTAACTCGAAAAAGATAAATATAAAAACAGGCCTATAACCTATGATATTAATTTAACATTTACAGGCGGGAAAAAACGTATGATGATTATATTTAAAGGCTACGACCATTTAGCATAAAAATACGTGTAAACCAAACTAATTTACAAATAAATTGTTTATTTCAATATATCATGAAAAGGGGTGAATATACAATTAGGGTCTTTACTCAGTTTAGTTTTTAAGTTTACCTTATTGTATATTTTCCAGTAAATACGGCACTTTTAAATACGGTAAACGCGAACATAGGATAGAGATACTGTAAAAGAAACCCTATCAATATAAAATATAGGATTTTTCTTGTCTTATAATAGGGGAAGTTCACTTTTGCTTTCTCTATCGTTGAATATAAGGAGGTTGTTTGAAGCGTAAAGATGTTATAAAATATAGCGAGCGGCGAAATATTTAGGTACAAAGGGGCGGTATACCTTACAAAAAGGTAAATTATCGTTATTTAGGCCGTTTATAACAATATAATCTTAATCAGAACCATTATAAATATCGTCTATCCTAATAGAAGGAAGCTCATAAAAATAAAACAGTAACAGATAAATAAAAGCTATGATAGAAATCAGAAGAGGTGGTTACAGTTAAGGTTATTATAAGAGGCGTGATAAAGAAAAGTGGTATATATGGGACTAGCGAAGTAAAAAAACAAAAAAGGAAAAAGGTTTTTTGAGTTATGATAAGTGCCGTATTTATAGGCGTAAGCGGACCCAAATTGGTAAGAGGTATACATTATACAGCGTGTCGAAAAACGCGTCATACAATATATGTTACCCGAGATTAATAACTTTAATACATTATACAGCGTATTAGGGGGCGCTTTATCCAGCATAGGTGGCCCGGGGTTAAAATGGCTTATATGTTATACAATATGTCAAAGGGTGCTTTATATGGCGTTGATGACCTAAGATTAAAACGGCTTATACGTTATACGGTACGTTCAGGGGCGCGTTATAAGACGTCGATAGCCTAAAGTCAAAACGTCTTATACATTATACAACACATTAAAAGGCAGGTTAGAAGCTCGCATCTGACTTGCACTCAACCCACATACTGAACAAATGCGGTCCGTATTTAACGTTTAGCTGGCGGGATATTACGGTTTTTTACGGCTTTGAAGGAAAAGGGAGGCATATTATAAACTTAAAACATTAGCTATTAAGTTTATAGGTTACGTAACTGTATACATAATGGGATATATAGTACCCGGCTTGGGCGCGACCCGGACACGGTGCGCAGGCAGCACATACAAGGGCACTTGATGGGCTATGCACGGACCATGCCCATAAGTCCTGCACGAAGAACCACTGTAGTCTCTTCTAGTCTCCCGCCTATACCTCAATAGTAAACTTCAATCGGCATCTACTTGGCTTACCATTATAGGTTGGACTATAACACCAAGTAAGAGGCTATAAGCTTTCAACTATAACGTGCACTCTCTAGATGAATCTTCTCCCTGGCATCTTACCATCTATTTTCAATACAAACACCAATCTTCACGATTACTCTTCTAACGTACCCGGTACAATAGAGACCTTAATGACAATAGGTCTTAGGAGGACCTAAGTTACAATCCCTCCCTTTGGTATATACAGGATTATCTCGTAACAGCAAGTGATACACTTCATAGATAGCACTATCTGGTGTTAGTAAAATACCAAAAAATTACAATTTCGATAAAAATATTGATGAAATACTGGTAAAATTAATGCAAACAAAGTTAGCATGTTTTTTACAAACGGTTTCTTTTATAATAACACTAAGATAACGTTACAACCCAAATTAATTATAATACTGTTCAGAGAAAACAAATACAATATGTAATTAATTATCACCCGCAACTTCGTCTATGTAATATCCGTCAAATACAAATACATAACACGAAACATGTAAAGAACTGAAATTTATGGTAAAATAACAAGATTCCACATCTACATAGTAATCAATATCCTATAAAATATTACTCATTAGCTAAAACTCTCCAATTCCTATATTTATCTTTACTAAATTTTGAAATCTCTATAAATACCTTTTTAAGCCTGGGTAAACTAATTACAAAGTTTGATAATAAATGTAATAACATTGAGGAATGTATACAAAACATGATAGATTAACGAGTTTAGGTAAATCAACGGCAAAGATAACCCTATCAATATCATAACTAAGGTTACTGTTACAGGCTAGTGCTTGAGCTATTGGTCGCCAGGAATCTAGTATTGGCGGTTACTATGCTCCTACAACACTCACGAGCTGCTCCTAAGCGTGCCTCCGCCACGTGATCAGTTGTGTAACCAAGTCGTTACTTTTTATTAACTACATAGTAACTCCTTAATAAGAGTTTTTTCCTCTCTTCTTCATTAAGAATTATAGATAGTATGCGACCGCTTCAAGCAACAATTTTAATTTAATCCCTTTACATATCATGTACAATATTTTTTCCCAATGCTATCATAGTTGCTCCCGAATGGTTGTAACCTAAAACTATATTTTTCGATCTTTCTAACCTGAAACCTTAAGCTTTCAAGCAATTCTTCGATACGCGTATGTGGGAGTAACTTGAAAGCGGCTCAACAACTTAATAAGATAAATTAACTGCTCAATACAAAAAATGAACTGGAACCTTATGTACGAAATTCGGTAAACAGGATTAAGTAATTTATGAATACGATTTATATATTAATTAATATATCACTGATGTACTCATAACGTTAATGAATATAATCCGATAGTTTGAAGTTATTACCATCACGCCTAGTTCCTAGAAACAACCATTTAACCAATAGGAAACTGCTCACACGTTATTTACGAATAACGTCAATATAATTACTACGTTTATTTCCATTAAAAACCGTATCAGATTATCCAATGATTACGACGAGGCCCTAGATTACTTTGATTCTGATTGCAATGTTAACAGTTAACAAGATAATTTTAACCGTCATTAAACCAAACATAAACCTTTTAATTGATCGGTTATGTTTTACAAAATCATATTCCTTTTTCTAGTATGAAAAGTTACGATATTACGTAAATTAAGTAAAACCTAGAAGTTTATTAGTATAAAAACAAACTATTTTTTTAATAATCATAGAGTTCTATAAAAGTCCTTGTAAAAGGTCATGATGCCTATAGCGGTAATGGTGGTAATAACGACTCGTATGTTTTTATAATGATATTTCGCATGTACTATTATGACCCAAATGTGAGGAAACCCAGTATAACTCGGTTGACAAACTAAAAATAAAAAAATCGTAAATAGTTTTACGTTTGGTTTAATGTGTTCATGGTATTACTTGTTTAGGTTGGCGATATAACCTAAGAATTTGCTGTTAATCTCGCTATTTTCGAAAATTTTATTAACAACATTCTAACCAATATGTTACTTCTTTTTGATATACCTGAAAAATACAACGAGTGGGTCGCCTGCGTTCAACCTAAAAATAAACAATTCTATAATCTATGTATTAGATATAGTAACGTTGATTATATTAATAGTATTAATAATGAAAGTGTTATTTATACCACAGCTCATAGTATTGGTAAGCTCATGTATGATAAGTAATAAAATGTTATTATAACTAGCGTAAACACCTTTCGAATCGATATTAAACGACGCGTTACTTAGGTTGATTTAATCGATTTTTTATGTTCAAGGTTTAACTTATGTTTAAAATTCGCTATAATCGATTATCGAATTCGAACCTACCTTTCGGATCCTGTTCAACGCTTAAGTGACTTTAATACCAAAAATAATACGGATATTTACCTTAATTTTACCGATGAATTCAAATTTTTTTTAAAGGGAAAAGCCTTATTTTAATACATAATCGAATATAGAAATGAAGGGGATTTTGATTTAATATAATAGTTTACTTTGAACTTTGAAATAGTTTTCTATTCATTGTAAATTCATTTTTCAATTTAATTCAATTTAACAATAGTTTAATAAATATCGTGTTCAAATGATATAACGTTATACATAAGTCGTTTACTCTCCAATTACAATTACCGCACATATTTATTTTATCCTGACGATTTGACAACGCTACCCGTTACGTTATTAATACCGGTTTCCGATTGAATTTCTCTACAATTTATTTTAACGTTAATTTTAACCTATCTAAATACCATATTAAAACTTATGCTATTACTTTCTTATAATGTAACTGTTAGAATAGTACTGTAATGATCACACTAAATACCCGTGTGTATATAGAAGGTGTCAGAGGGTTTATGTTATCAAGAAGGTAGCAGAGGTGCTGAATGAACAATATCGCAACTGTGCAAGTAATAATCAAATGCCGTGAGGCTATTCAGAATATACTGAGACTGAATACTGAGATTGACAACTGAAGAGCTATGAAGGAAAAACTATCTATGTGGTGCTGACCGTGTCCTTATATCCTTTATCCTTCATACCGTTTTCAGTACTGTCCTGGGTTGGATCATACTGGATCGCTATGATCCTCCGTTCTCTGGATCATCTTGGATCGCTATGATCCTTAATGATCCATCACGTGACTTTGTTTAGTCATCGTGGCTGACATAAGAGATGTTCCCCACCTGATGTGTTAGACTTCAGGCTTCTCAGTGGCGCAGTTGCATACTGGCCAGTTTCCTGACCCAACCGCTGTCTAGGTCATGACAAGTACTACATGCATTGCAGTAGGTAAACTTTACTTACAGTCAAGTTGACTATACCAACTGCAAGTTGAGTGTATTGTTTGTATGGTCTTACTGCATTGGGTGTAAGTCGAGTGCAGTACGCTGCACTTTACTCTAGAGCATGTGATAAGAGATTGACCATAAAAATTACCGTGCAAACCGGCTAGCGGTCTGCCAAACCTAGAACAATACATCCACCACTTGACCAATGCAATACTATTGTGACTTTGATCACGATTCAAATCGATAACGTTGCAACTTCTAAGGCCCTACCAATACTGATCAGTGTTTATTGGGTTAAGAAAAGATTAGATAAGTAAAATAAAAAGCTACTTTCCAGTTTTTACGCTTTACGTCATCGATAGCATATAGGAAAGATTTTTGCTCAAGTTCCTTATTACTATATTAGGTTTTACGGCAGTACCTAAGG
Source organism: Anisogramma anomala (assembly GCA_038502455.1). Classification (NCBI taxonomy): domain Eukaryota; kingdom Fungi; phylum Ascomycota; class Sordariomycetes; order Diaporthales; family Gnomoniaceae; genus Anisogramma; species Anisogramma anomala. The sequence continues at coordinate 10,866,433 of JASMMZ010000004.1, read as the reverse complement.
ATGACCTTTGGACTGCGCTAGTTTTTATGGAAAACTAGAGGTAGCGATGGTATCGTTATTTAAAACACCAAAAAACTTTCACTAGACCTTTTTTGAAGACGTTAAGATTAACTGTTAGAAATCTTAAAGTTCGGCAAAATAGCAAACAACTAAGTCAGTACTACTACAAGTATTACTATTGTAAGAAAAACCACAAAGTCCCTAAACCAAATAACATTCAACCTTCGCCCTTTACCAATAACAAAAGACCTTTAACTTTACCCTTTATACTAAACCTTTACCCTTACTTTATTATTTTTACCCCCCACACTTCAACTTGATCGTCAAGATCCTTATTCTAAGCGAAAACACCAAAAATCGCCAAGTTGCGTTAAGAAAGCTACGCTACGCAACTCCACGCCGAATCGCCAAGTTTCCACGCAACTTCACGCCAAAACACCAAGTCCTTACGCCCCAGATTACCTAATCCCTCGTTCACCAAGTCCTACATCGCACTAAACATTGAAATAATACTTACTTCAGAAATTCAAGAAGGAATTACGCCCTAAAATTACTTTTTATGAAACTATACGAAGAAGACCTCAAAGGGTAAAATATTAATATAAAACTAACCGAAAAACACCTTACCAACTTCGTTGGTTATTATATCGTTAAATATAATAATATTAACGATCCTAATTACGTTTTCGGAAACTTTTGTAACCTTTTTTAACGATTGAACTATCAACATATGAAATTTAATACAAAAAGGTTATAAAATAAGGATTAAAGCAGAATTTAAACGGTAAGTAGTATATATATTAGTATAAGGTAATACAAAATTGGCATTAAAATCTTTCGACCTTACTTAATTTTAGGAATGCCTTTGAAACCTTTACCCTAAAGAAAAAGTATTGATGAACTTCACCACCCTTATACGCAATCTAAAGGACCTTTCTTTTACTTTTAGCTTAGTTAAGCCTTTTTACGCATTGGCGATAAAAAACTCCGTTTACCTATTCAACAGTTTAACGCCCTTACGTAATAGAGCGGGATATACCCTAGATGAGGATAAAACGCGCGAAACGGTAGCTGCCAATACAACAAAAGATATTAATGTTAACTTCCTTTACTATTTAATTAAGTAGTATCATCAAACCTTCCAAATCCTTTAAGTATTAATCTCTCTTTAGCACTTTAATCGAGAAGCCCTTTAAAAATCATTTCATGGTAACTTTGCCTATAAGTGAAAGCTCAACAAAGGTTTTACTATAAGACTTTAACTTTTTGGTCAAACGAATAGAAATGACCCTTAATACCGTGTCTTGAAGGCCTCAAAACTTAAATTGCAAGAAATTACCAAGGAAGATTTGGATAACTATCATGACTTTCCCCTAAAACCTATCGAAATGGTTAATATGAATTATAAGCTCCTTATAGACTTCGACAAAATTTAAAACGATATGGAGAAATATAAAGTCAAGCCTTACAACATATTCGATACGAAGATAATACCTTTTCTAAATATTTGTAAGTGGATAGATGTTTCCCTTTTAGGTTTTTACATATTATTTTCTGGACTTCTAATAGGGTACGCCAAAGACCATTACCTAACTTTCTTAAATCGAGCTACTACGTTTCGTAAGATCTACGATAGTATGAAAAGCCACTTCTAATTCGACGTATACCTCGCCTAATATCATATAGACTGGGCTACTACGCGATAGACTACGATAATTATAAAGAAAAAGGAGGTGAAACCACTAATAAATTCATTAAACCAAATGCTTAAAAAGTTAATATTATATTAATAAGTAATAAGGAAAGCCTACGTTATAGAGACTAAACTTCGCGAATAGGTACGGATGGTAGTTACGGGTATTAACGAGTTTTAATACACCTTATAACGATCAAATACCACCGTCGAGGGCTTTTTCAATCAATTGCGTTTTTCGTTTGATACTGTAATGACGCGTATTTCAAACTCGCTTGAAATATACCTTCAAGCTGTTAACTTCCTTAACGTGAATAAAAAATACCTTAAAATAATTAATTACGTCGACCGCAAGTACGACTACAGATACCCGTAACGCTTAAGGTTTTGTTTAACAATTAAAGTCTAGAGGTAATAACTACGTTAACGCTAATAGGGTTAATTTTTAGGCGGACCTGTTAATCGTAACTACTATTGTGGTAATAGTGGTAAAAGATACCGGATTTGTAGTAAGTCTAGCTATTAGTTAAATCTGCCCCCCTCCCACCAAGTGAAATAACAGAAAGGTAATGTATTACATCTAGCACCTTACCACTTTTAAACAGGATATCGAAAATTAAATCGTAAACTTTAAGGACAACGAAATAATTGATGGCGATAATGCTCTTAAATCAATTAAGTAATATGAAAATTGTTGGAATAGTACTACATGCAGTGCAGTAGATTAACTTTACTTACAGTAAAGTTGACTGTACTGCAAATTGAGTTTATTAATTTGTAGAGACTTATCGAATTAGGTGTAAGTCGAGTGCAGTACGCGGCACTTTACTCTAGAGCACGAGCTAAGCAATTGACTATATAAATTACTATGCAAACCAGCTAGTGGTCTGCCAAACCAAAAACAATACATACACCACTTGAATGATGTAATACTACTGTTACTTCAAAGATCGATCGAATCGACAACATTTCAACGATGTAAGGCCTATCAACACTAATCAGTACTTATTAGGTTAAGTACAGATTGGCTAAGTAGAAGAAAAGGCTACTTTCCAGTTACGCTTTACAGCTACGACAGCTACGGTAGAAGGAAGATTCTTGCGAAAGGCCTTTATTAGTACTGCGTTAGTCTCATAACGGCAGGAAAATAAAAAAGACTTTTGGGTTATTTCAGTCTCATAACAGGAATTTGGAAGTTAGCGACGGTATCGCTATCGAAAATACCAAGAAATCTTTATCAGATCCTTTTTGAATAAAAACGTTAAGATTGACTATCAGAATTCACAAAGTTCTACAAGTTGGCTAACGGTTAAATCAGTACTACTACGGGTGCTACTACTGTAAAAACGAATAAATTTAACGGCCTATAACAAATAACCTTCACTCCTTATCACTAACAACGATCTTAAACCTTACTTTTTACACTAAACCTTTGTCTATACTTCATTCTTTTCACTCTCTTTACATTAAAATAATCGTAAAGTTTGCTGCTTTCAGCGAAAATACCAACAATCTCCAAGACGCGTCGAGAAAGTTACGTTATGCGACTCCATACCAAAACACTAAGTTCTTACGCTCCAGATCACTAAGTCCCTCGTTTACCAAGTCCTATATCGTCCTGAACCTTAAGATAACACCTACCCAAGAGATTTAGAAAGGGATAAACGCCTTAAGAACCCTTTCTACAAAGTCATATGACGAAAAAACCTTTGGGGACAAAATGTTAACGAAAAATTAATCGAAAAACACTTTACCAACTTTGTTAGCTACTATATCGTTAAGTACAGTGATACTGAAGACTTTGATCACGCCTTTAGTAACTTTCGTAACCTTTTGAGCGACTAAATTATTGATAAGTAGAGTTTATTTTATAAAAGGGATAAATTAAGAGTAAAGACAAAATTTAAATGGCAAGGAGTTTCTATGTTACAAAAGGGTACCATAAAGCTAACGTAAGAACTTTTCGACTTAGCCCAACTTTAAAAACGCCCTTAAAAACCACACCTTAAAGAAAAGAGTGTTAAAAAAACTTATCGTCCCTATACGCGATTTAAGGGACCTTTACTTTACTTTTAGCTAAGTTAGGCCTCTTTACATGCTACCGATAAGGAACCTATTAACCTACTCGGTGATTTAACACCTTTATGCGATAATGCGAAATACGCTTTTAACGGCAGCCGAATACGTAAATCAAAGGTTATTAGCGCAGCCAGAGGTATTAACGTCGACGTTTTATACCGGTTAATTAAGTAGGATTATAAGGCTCTTCAAAATCTTTAAATACCTATCACTCTTTAGTAATTCAACCGCCAAGATTTTTAAAAACCTTTACCTTTTAGATTTGCCTACACGTGAAATCCCATTACAGGTCTTACTATAAAACTTTATCCCTTGGGCGAGACGACTAGCAATTACTCCTAATACTGTATTTTGAAAGCTTTAAGGTTTAAATGCTAAAAAAATACCATTTAAGGTTAGTACAACTATCGTGACCTTTTTTCAAGACCTATTAAGATAGTTAATATTAAATAAAAGTTGCCTACAGACTTCGCTAAGATTTGAAATGATGTAAGGTATAACAGGAAGCCCTATAATCTCATCGACTCTAAAATAATACCCTTTTTAAACATTTTTAAATGAATGGAGGTTTCTATTTTAGGTTTTTATTAATTATTCACCGAAATCCTTACAGGGTACATTAGGGATTACTCCCTAACCTTTTTGACTAAAGCTAATATATTTCGCGAAATTTACGATAGTATAAAAAACCACTTCGAATACAACATCCTATTTACACAATATTAAATAAACTGGACTACTACGAGATAAATTACAATAATGGAAAAGAAAAAAGAGTAGGAAACACCAATGGACGTTTTCAAATAAATGCTTAATAAGTTAATGTTATGCTAGAAAATAATGAGGAAAGCCCACGGTAATAAAGCCATACTTTGCAAGCAGGTACGGGCAGTAGTTACGAGTGTTAACGAATTCTAATACGCCTTACAACACCTAAATACTACTTGCGAAGGATTTTTTTGCTAGTTACATTCCTCTCTTACGATAGTGATGGCGCGTATACTAAACTTGCTTATTATGTACCTTTAAGCTAACAACTTCTTCAAAGTAGATAAAAAAGACCTTATGATGGTTAATTACGTTGATTGAAAGTAAGAGAGCCTATAAAGCCTAAAGTCTAGCCTATTGACCTCGGTTTTAGACTGAAGGTAGTGACTATGTTGGCGCTAATAAGGCTAAGATTTAGGCGGACATATTAACCGCCAGCACTATCATTATAATAGCGGCAAAAGATGTTAAATCTATGGTAAGTCTGGCTGTTGGTTAATTCGGTATCTTCCTTCCAAGCGTAATAATAGGGAAGCAGTATACTACACCTAATACCCCATTTCTTTTGAATAGAATTACTTAGATTGAATCGCATATTTCGAAGGCAACGAACCAATTGATGACACCCCTGAGTAGATTAAGTGGCACGAAGATACTGCTCCTGGTGCGGCTTAGTAACTAGCCGATTACGCTTTCCGGTACCGTTTGGGTATTAAATACCCCTAACTTTGCTTTAACCAAGCCCTTAACCCTTTATACACCTTTAATCTTCGCGATCATTACGCGGAATATACTTTTTAAGGCATTATACCAGATGCAATGGTAGTAAGGTACTTAATAGGAGGTGATTTGTAGTACGTAGCACAGCGGAGGGAAAGTATTACAGTGACTAAGATCGATCGTTACGATATTAGCAAATCCAAAATTGATTTTGGACCAGGCGAATAAATATTGTTACTAAGGATAACGGTAGTCTAAACTATTATGGTAATAATCATATTTCACATATTTAAGTCCCCTACCCCTTTCCTATTTTGTTTGGAGGATATACAGACACTCAGCGTTAACATCGATGTTAACGTAGACAAACTGATTAAAAACAGTTAGAGGTTTTTACTTGCCCTTAAATAGGGGTACCTATGTTTTATTTTTAAAGCTTGGAAGTGGTGTTATTCAATGTAACGGAGCCGAAGACGCGTTAATTACATTAGCGTTTTAAATATGCAGTTGTTAATATGTTATATAAAGTACTAAAGTTCCCAGGACGATATAGAATACTTTACTTTCAAAGCTATTGAAAGACTTTACCACTAATTCCAAAAGTATATCTCAGCCTCTCGGAAATTTAAGTTTAATTTTAAAAACGATGAGGATTTTAATTACGAGATCTTTATCTATATGTTTTACTTAGATAATAAGCCTGTCTTTTACGTCGTTAATCTCGTAACCTTTTTTTACGGGGCTAAATTTCTAAAGTCCTTTTCTGCAAAGGATACGTAGGAAACTTTAAAAATATTATGGATTAACCCATACTTGGATCCACTTAATATCGTTGTTTACAATGCTAGTACCAACTTTATCGCGGTGGAGTTTCAAAAAGATGTTGAAATAATGGGTATCCAGTACAAATAAGTACTTGTAAAAGCTTACTAAAGCATTGGGAAGATTAAAAGGGCATACTCCCTATTTTTCCAAGCGTATAATATCTTTTAGTTAGAAATTGGAAGTTTAAAGATCCGGAGGCACGCTTATAGATGACAGTAAAAAGCTTTAACGATATTGTGAGCCTTGACGGCTTAGTGCCAACGCTTTTGGTCTTTGGAGCTTATCCACGCTTGAGAAGCGAATCTCTGCCTTCGGCAAATATTTAGAAACGCGTTGGGGTTTATAGTAAAGCTTGAAGGGAATTGCAAAGAGAATCGGCACATCGCCAGATTAATAACGCCTTTGATACCACAAACGGACCTTTAATAATCAATGTATTTGTTTTGCCGTTATAAAGTAAAGTCCTCGTGTAGCGGGAGCCAGGTAAATGGAAAGGTCCGTATAATATAGTAAGTATTGCGAACTCCAAAATAATTGCTAAAACTGTTAAAGGCCCTATATATTTTCGAATTACTTAGGTTAAGTCTTATATTAGGGCTATTAAAAATACTCTTAAACCACTTAATTTCAACGACCGAGCTAATATCAAGCCTTTTTACCCGTTATCAATAAACCGATAAAACGACACTGGCGCGGATAACCCACGAAGAAAAAAAGGAACGTTAAGTAGAAGGAATATACACCGGGCCGCATTTATAATGATATTTGGTTTAGTAGAAAGGAGAACAATAACGAGGGATTGGTATTAAATCTTTAAACGTAAGGGATTATAAAAACCTTTGGCAAAACCTTTAAAGAAAACTATAAAGTCGAAATTAACGGCCTACTAATTCGAAGGGTTATATAATTCGTATCGAAACCCGATTTTAATCTCCAAAACTTAAACTTCATAATCTTTAAGTTAAGGATTATCTACGAATTAATGGCAAAACAACAAGTCGGCTATACGAAAAATCACGTTTGATTGTTTAAGGATACTGTAATAACGGCAAAATTTAAATCTTTATATAGTCGTTAACGATTTAGAAAATTAGTTAACGTTTGGTAGTTGTTTTGGTAATAAGTTTATTAATTCAACCTATAGATAAGTTTACGTTTAATATCCGTAATATAACGTAAGTGTACATGTAATTAATGTTGGATTTACAACGGATCATATTATTGGAACTACTACAGAAATTTTGTGTTACTTACCCTTTAACTACAGAAAAACATTATATTAATATATTGTATGGATTAGCTAAAGCAGGCGTCTACTGGTATCTAACCTATTGATCGTACTTTCAATGACAGCTAACAATAAAGTTTTTAATATACGATCCGTATTTATTGGTAATAAAAAAGAGGGACTTTAACGTGATAGGCATATAAATTAACGATACCCTTTTCATCGAAACGCTTCGCTTTATAGTATTGAAATAATAAGCGATTAAAAACTTTAGTTTTGAAATTACAAGCCAGTAAGAACGTTAATGGAGGGCAGTTAGCTTAACTTCAATGGATCGTTAATCCGGATACTTGATATTAATACAACCTTAAGTTTTCGCTAAAAGATCTAAGGCGTTGTTTTAGCTACAATGAATAAAACTAATATAGTTATGGCTTCTTAATATTTAGAATAACGTACTAGAGATAGCTATATTATTATATTACACTAATTGAAAGCCTCTTACGACCTATCTATCGCCTTATAGATACAAGAACCAACTGATAAGGATTTTAACCGGTTGAATAAAAGGCTTAAATTATTTACATGGAACTTGGACTTCAAAATCAATATGGTTCCAATCGACCTTTCGAAAGACAAGTAAATAATCTTCACAAATGGGTCCTTTACAAATAATATCGACTGATCTTTACAAATCGGCTTTCTAATAACCCTCGTTCATAAAGACCAACAAAAAGACTAATTTAGCATTATCGGCAACCTAATTTACTAGATTTCCATTAAGTTTAGAAGGATTATACGAAAAGTGTTAGCTTCGAAGGTTTAAGGCATAATGACGGATTTAGACGTAGGTATGACATTATGTGAAACTTATAAACTTATTACTAGGCAGCTAATAATTTCTCCTATCCTGGTAATAATTTGTACCGATTTGGTGACCTTTTTGAATTCCTTTTAAATATTGAAACCATTAGCGAAAAACGCCTGAAAATCGACGTAATAACACTCCATAAAGCCAACGAGGGGAGGGAAATTAAGAAGTTCCGATAAATCGATTGTAAAGATAACCCTGCCGATACCATAACAGAGGTATCGCCGAACAAATTCTTAGAAAGGTTTGTGGATAACAATGAGCTAACCATACGAATCGAAGGTTATGTTAATAAGCCGCCCCAAAATCTCGGATTATGTAAAGAGGAATATACTGGTAAACTGGAAAACTGCCAGGGGATTGATAATAGTGATCTGTTTGAGTAGCACGGTTAAAGTAGAGGCCTGTAAAGGTTTGTGGCAAAAAAACTTTTTATGGGAGTTAATAAACATATACCTCGGAGCGACGGAGTAATTAGGGCCAAATAGAGTTAATTTGCATGCAATTGGGTGCAATTCAGTATGAAAGTAAACTGGAATTAACAGGGGTCTAGCCAGTTAATGAGGAGGTAATTCAGTGGTAACCAGAAAAGATTAGTCAGCTACACTAGCGTGCACGAACAAACTAAAAAGCTGACAGTGTTGGAATAGTACTACATGCAGTGCAGTAAGTCAACTTTACTTACATTAAAGTTGACTGTACTGCAAGTTGAGTGTATTACTTTGTAAAGACTTACCACATTGGGTGTTAGTCGAGTGTAGTACGCTGCACTTCACTCTAGGGCACAGGTCAAGCAATTAGCCATACAAATTACTGTGCAGACCGGCTAGCGGTCTGCCAAACCTAGAACAATACATCCACCACTTGACTAATGCAATACTACTATTACTTCATTTAATCAAGTCAATAACGTTGAAACGATCTAAGGCTTACCAACAAAAATATTATTTCTAACGCGAACTAGTAATTAGCTGACCACATCTTTTTGTATCGTTTAGGTAGTAAAAACTTTTACCTTCACCCTAATTAAGCCCTTAGCACCTCTTATTTCTTTAACATTCACGATCGTTACGCGGATTACACGTTTTAAGATATTATATAAACACATGGACAGTAAGATACTAAATAAAAGGCTATTCCGGTAATTTAAATTAATGTTAAAGTAATTACATTCTATGTCTCTAAGTTCTTTTCCCCTTTCCTTTTTTACTTATAGGATAAAAATACCTTCAGCGTTAACGTTGAAGTTAATGTAAACAAACTGGTAAAAAAAGATTAGAGGTTTCTCCTCGCCTTTAAGTAGGAGAACCTATGTTTTTATTTTTAAGGCATTAAAGTAATAGATTTAAATTTAACGGTATCGGAGATACGTTAACTATACCGGTTTTTGAATTACTTTACCGTTAATAGGTTAGATAAATTCGGAAATTCCGTAAGACATATAAATGTGGAACATTGCGCCTTAAAAGCTATCGAAATACTTTGTTATTACTGCTAAATGTATACATAAGCCCACCTGAGATTTGAATTAACACTGAAAAACAATGATGATTTTAATTACAAAATACTTATTAATGTATTTTACTTAAATAATCAGCTTGTTTTTCACGTCGTTGATTTTGTAATCCCTTTTATGGAGTTAAGTTTTTAAAGTTCCTTTCGACAAATAATACATAGAAAACGTTAAAGATACTATAGGTTAACACGTATCTAGGTTCATTTAACGTCGTTGTTTAGGATATCGATATTAACTTGACGGCGATGAGGTTTTACAAAAATATTAAAATAATGGGTATCCAGTATAAATAAATATCTGTAAAAGCCTTTTAAAGTATCCAGAAGATTGAAACGGTATACGTATTACTTTTCCGAACGTATAATATCCTTACATTGAAAATTGAAAGCTTTATAGATTCGAAAACACGGGTTTAGATAGCTGTAAAAGGCCTAAACCATATTGTAAGTCCTAATCACCTAATATTAACCTTATTAGTTTTTGAAACATATTTACGCCTGATAAGTCAATCTTCGCCATCTGTAGGTACTTAAAAAGTATAAAGGTTTACGGTAATGATTTAAGGTAATTATAAAGAAAATCGACTCGCAGCTAAATTAATAATACCCTTAATACAAAAAACAGCCCTATAATAATCGATGTATTTAATTTACCATTATGAAGTAAAGTCATCGTTTGGCAGAAGCCGGGTAAATGAAAGGACCCGTATAAGATTTTAAGTATCGCGAACTCTGAAGTGGTTATTAAAGCTGTTAACGGTCCTTTATCTTTCCGAATTACTTAGGTTAATCCTTATGTTTAAGGCTATTAACAATAAAAACCCTTAAGTTAAACGAATGAGTTAATACGAGTTTCTTTTATCCGTTATCTACAATCTGATAAAAAGCCATCGACATAGAGAACTCTAAAAAGGAAGAACCGTTGGAGAGAAATAATATATATAGAGTTGTATTTACTATATTACTTAAATTACTAGGAAAGAAAAAGATAACCAAGATTTGGTATTAAAGCTCCGAATATAAGGAATTATTAAAACCTTCGACAATCCTTTTAAGGAAAGTAATAAAGTCGATATTAATGGCCTATTAATTTGAAGGGTTATATAATTCGTACCAAAGACCAATTTTAATCTCTAAAACCTAAACGTTACGATTTTTAAGTCGAGGATTATTTTCGAGGCTAAAGGCAAAACTACGGTACGGCCGTATGAAAAGTTACGTTTAATCGCCCAAAAATACGGAAATGAAGGTAAAAACTAAATCCTTATGTAATTGTTAACGATTTCGAAAATCAATTAACGTTTAGTAGTTGCATTGGCAATAAGCATACTAACTAAGATAAAAAGCGAATTTACGTTTCATAACCGTAATATTACATAAGCTTATAAAAAGTTAATAACGGATTGACAATGTATTGTATTGGTAAAGTTTCCATAGGAATTACGTGTTATTTACTTTTTAGGGACAATAATACGATGTATTCAACCATTATACAGATCAATTCAAACAGGCTTTTTTTGGTTTTTGACCTATTAGTTATATTTTAAATCATGGTTAACTATAAAGTCTTTTATATACGACCCTTACTTATTATTAACGTAAGAAAGGGATTTCAGCGTGGTAGGTATGTAAATTAACGATATCTTTTTCGTTGAAAAGGCTGGTTTTATAATATTGGAATAACAGGAGATTAAGGATTTTTAGTTTTGGAATCGCAATCCGGTGAAGACTTTAACAAAAGGCAGTTAACTTAACTTTAATGGCTCTTTAATCCGTATATTTGGTGTTAATTCCGGCTTTTGCTTTCGCCACAAGGGCTAGGGTATGATTTTGACTACAATAGATAGGATTAACGTGGTTAAGGCCTAACGTTACTTAAAGTAACGTGTCCGTGGCAACTATATTGCTACCTTATGTTAACTGGAAGCCTTTTATAATATTTCCATCGCGGTAAAAGTACAGAATCCGGCAGATAAAGACTTTGGCCGGTTGAATAAGAGGCTCGAGTGGCAAATATAAAACTTGAACCACAAAATTGATATAGTTTTAATAGAATTATCGAAGGCTAAGTTAATGTTTTTATGAATAGGTTCTTCATAAAAAATACATACTTATTACTACAAATCGATTTTTCCACAACCTTCGTTAACGAAAATGAGTGGGATAATCAATTTGATATTAACGGTAGCCTAATTTACTAAACATCCGTAAAGTGTAAAAGTATTATATAAAGCGTACTATCCGAGGATTCTTAAGATATAATAGCGTGTTTCAACGTAGGTATGATACTATACGAAACCATTAACTTTATTAATAGGAAGTTAAAGATTCCTTTTATCGCGGTAATAATTTGTACTAACTCGAGAATTCTATTCAAATGCCTTTCGAAGCTCGGAACTACTAGTGAAAAACATCTAATAATCGACATAATGGAATTCTGTAAGATATATAAAAGAAGAGAGATTAAAAGGTTTCGATAAATTAACAGCAAAAACAATTTGACTAATGTTATAATGAAGATGGTGTCGAATAAGGCCTTGGAAAGATTTATAGACAGTAATAAGCTAACCGTATATATCGAGGGTTACGTTAATAGGCCGCTTGATAAGCCCATATTACGTGCTGGCAACCAGGGATATTCTGGTAAATTAAAAAAGTGCCAAGAAGTTAACGATATGGACTTATTTAATTGGTACGATTAATGTAGAGGTTTACAAAGACCTGTAACGGATAAACTTTTTATGGGAATTGATAAACTCAGACCTCGAAAACTTGGGGTAATTGAAGGTAAACGGAGTCAATTTGTATGAAATTGGGTGCAATTCAATATAGATGTTAATTGGAATTAACACAAGGTTGGCAAGTTAACGAGGTTGCTGTTTAATGATGACCGGAAAATTTTGGTTAACTAAACTAGCGTACATGCAAAAACTAAAAAGACGTTAGTGTTAAAATAGTACTACATATAGCGTAGTAGGTCAACTTTATTCGGAAATCTATAATCATAATACAGTTATCGAAAATAATTCCATCTGCTTAATAATGATATCGAACGTCTTGTTAATCACTATATCGATATCTAAATCTATTATGATTCCGTAAACCTTGAATACAAATACATTGAACATTATACGCTTACATTTAATTGATATCCAGTATACTAAGTTACCGGTAATCATAAATTACCCATCAAATCTTTCTTTATTGACCAACACTGTAAAGAATTCCATTGACAATATAAAGTCATCATTATCCACAGAAATGATATTAGTAAAAGTATTCATTTCGTCATTGTTAAGTTAATATATATTATATTAAAACTTCTTTTCCAATTGTCCATTTATTACTAAATCCTTTTTAACCTATAAAAATACACGTTCTCTAGGTTTTAAGTTAATACTATAATCTATAGATTGTACCATACGTTCGGTTAACATACCGTGACAATATAATCCTCAAGAGCACTTTAATCCATGTATCATCATAATTTTACCTCTTTGATTTTGTTGATTGTCGTCAAATGTGTAACTTGTTCTTTTTAACATAAATTAAAGTACGTGTTGCAGATATTGTTTAAAATATAGGTACAAATTAACGATCCGTTAAAGTTAAGTTATATACCTTTAAAAAACGTTTCAATCAATTTAAACTTCTCGAAGTCTAACCTTTCGATAACACGTTATTTATTCGCCACACATTCAATGTTTCGAAGAAAAAAGATATTGTCAATTTTTATATCAACGATATGAAAATCCTTTTCCTACCCAATCCATAAAAAAATGTCGAACTTGAAAGTCATTATACTCAACCTATTTTGAAAATATGTTAAATAAGTCAAAAAAAAAATTAACACCTGATTTGTTCAATCTATAGAAAGGTTTTATACATTACATCACTGTACCGACTGGAAACTTATCCCGTAACTCATTCAATAATTTCAACCATGTAATTTATCAAATATTCGTTATAAAATGCGAATATGCTTACATAATATTACAGTTATTCAAGGTAAACTTCAAGTTGACTCCAATAGAAAAACTGATAACAATTACGATAATTAAACGTTGATTAATCCTTTAAATAGTAATTAATTAAGTGAATTCAATCTTTACTTTCATTACTGAATCTTTAAAATTTTAGCTGTAACTTTTCGTACAGCCGGTCTGTAATTTTGAATTCAACCTTGTAAACTATTTTCGATTTGAAAATTGGAACTTTTTACCCCTTTAAATTATATTAAAAATAAACGTTAAACAATTTCTTATATAAAAATGCTATCAATCTCTACTCAGTCGTTTTCTTTAAAACATTTTCCCCATATATTAATGATACCTTCAACTCGTAACTTAAAGGTAAGATTTAAATCAAAGGTTTTCTTTCGAAACACACATACCCTGATATATACCCTTCTAGGTTTATAATTCTCGTTACTGTCCTTCTTTTCAACATATATCCTCCTTTTTATTGGTTTTTCACTTTATTAACGTTTCATCGACTTATCAATAATCGACTCGGAAGGATTATATTAATGAATCAGCTCGGCTGAAGGGTTTTCAAATCAAAGATTTTTCTTATACTGAACCAGTTATTTATTCGGTTTCATGTATATAATTCGAAAAGTAATGGGTCCGTTAACCATTTTAATCGTCAAATTTAGCTTAGTGATGTTTAATATCTTGTAATGTTTATCCTATTTACCTATCTGTCGTTGAATAATGACATTATTTTAAAAAGAAAAAAATGATTTGTTTGTTATTACAGGGTTGTTTCTGGTGTTAAAAACATCATTTATATGGTGGTGTATCGATTCTTTTCGCGATTCATGAAGCATTATTATATATAAAAACTTGTCCTTAAGTATTTGAGAATAGTAACAATTTAGTCATTATACATAAGTAAGTTCTAAATACTTGAAAAATTAGTATAAAACTGTTGGGGTGAATAATATCGTTAAAACCTTTTACATTTATTTATAATTGTACCTATTAACTTATACAACTATCAATCTCTTAAATATGAATATTGTAGACGTTTTATAAAATTACATCAACGTTTTAAATCTTACGAATATTCTAGTAAACCTCAATAAGAATTTATTTATACAAAATACCCATCGATTCAATACTAATTTCAAACCTTATTACAAGAAAATTGCTTACAGTATCGTTAAATAATACGTTTAAAGTTTTCAAGTATGTATTAATTCACAAAATATGTAATACATTTTTTACTTCCTTCGTCGTAATAGTTCCAAGTGATTTGGCGTCGTAGAAAGCTATATCGACATTGATAATATAAAATACTAGTTTGACCTCTAAGTAAAATACATTGACAAAAACTTTAAAGTGAAAATTTGAATATTTCTTTAACTTAAACTTAAACCTTATGTCATGGGCTGGTACCTGACCTGGTGGTTACTAGGGATCTATCCCTGGTGGTTGTTATGCTCTTACAATGCTTTGAAGTAATCCTATTACATAACTAGACCACTCCCTTTATGTAGCTTATAGTATCTTCTTAGTAAAATTTTCTTCTTTTTCATTTTTATTGAGGATAATAGATAGTATTTGACCGTCTTAAGCGATAACTTTGGCTTATTTCCGTTACTTATTATCCTCGGTTTTGTCACCAATGATGTTTTAGCTATTTGTAAATAGTTATAAACTCAAGCTATTTTTCCAACCTTTGAAAATTGTACCATAAAGCCTAATTTTTTTTTTCTTGATATGTGTGTTAAGATTGGTATTAAAACGTTTTGGTAATGTAATACAACTATTTCATTGTCTAATATGAATGATTTATCGAAACTTTATGTGCGCAGCTCATTGAGCGGAATTAAGCCGTTCGCGAGTACTTTTACGTATAGAATAACGGAATATCGATGTATTGGTTACGTTAATAAATATAATTCGATAGTTTGAAGTTGTTACTGGTACGCCTATGTTTTCAGAGTAACTCTTTTTCCAAAGGGGTCCCGTTTTTACGTTATGTACGAATAATGTAATTACTGTATCTCCCTTTATTAGGGACCGCGTCGATGATAACGAAGATCCTGATTTTTTTTAACTTCGATTATAATGTTAATAGCTTATTTGATAAAGATGAATATTAACGAATTGAATGTAAGTTTTTTGATTAGTTGTTTAACTTTTGCGCTGTTGATTCAAGCTTTTTTATATAAGAGAATACCATCATATGAAAATTATGTAGAGATTGAGAGTTTATTGGTATAAGGAAAGATTAACTTTATTTTATTTTTTCATAATTTAAGGTTCTTGCGAAGATTTCTGTAGAAAGTTACTACGTTTGCGGTAGTGAAGGCGATAACAAAGATCACAATACTTTAATAGCAATATTTCGCACGTATTACCACGACTTAAACGCGATAAAAACAGTTATCGCCTGGTTTCAAAAATTTTAAAAAATAATCGCGAATGATTTTACGTCTTTTTCAACAGTTAGGAAGCTTTATTTGCGAAAGCTGATGGTATAGCTTATGAGTCCTCCGTTAAAAGCGCCATTTTTCAAGAATTTATCAACTATATATTAGTTAATATGTTACTCTTTTTCGACATGACCGCGGACTATAAAGGGTAGGTTATTTGTACCCAACTTATTGATACAAAACTTTATAACTTTCGTGCATAGTATGTTGACATGGGTCACGTCAATTATGCTGGTATTTTCGATGTTAATCGTAACGGAAATAGCAATTGCAATACACCTGTTTGCGATGATTAGGAAGACATTATTATAATCGAAGTTAACGTTTTTCAAACCAATAATAAACGGCGCGTTATCTAGATTAATTACTAGAACTATCTTATCGTAAATACTTCAGTTTATATCTTAGAAACGGCGCGGATGGTTATCATATGTATATCTGCTTATTGAATTTCGCGCAACGTTCGAATAATTTTGATATTAAAACCCATATCTATATTTTCTTTATTTTACCTGCCGACCTTATCAACTTTTATCCAGGAAAAACGTAGCTTTTATATATCGTGATGTATGAGAGTTAAAGGGATTTGAATTTGATCTGATAACTCATTCCAAACATTTAATTAATCTCTGTTCGTAATATACTCTCTTTATAATGATTGAATTTGTGAACGTTTTAGTAAATATGAGTAAAAAATATTTTAATGTTACAAGTAAGTAATTTACCCGTAGATTAAATTTATTGTATATCTTCATTTTATCCCAAAGATTATAATTTCTCGTTATATACATAAGACCAGGTAATAGTTTTTCTTTATGATCCATTCAAATTCAATTTCGGTAAATGTACAAAAATATTGGTATTGAATATATGCTTATATAATATTTTTACCTATAATTTAACTTAATTTGAGGTAAAATTCAGATCGAGTTTAAATAGATGACAAACAACGTTTCATAATATTTATTGTTTCTAGGATAAATGGATAATTGTCGTGTGAGATAGGGATCTTACGACGGTATAAAAAGAATTTAATGGTATTAGTATCTTCATCTTTTATATCATATTCCGTAAGATCCAGAGGTATTAAGTTGTTATCACATATGTCGTCACCGTTTTTTAAAAATATTAATAATGTGTTAATCCTAAGTCCACCCGAATCCGGTAACGATAAACTTTCCAATGCATTTGAAAAGTTCGTGTTTTTATTGGATATGGTTTTAGAAGATAAGTTGCCTTCTTACTATTCCAATGTTGATTATAAAATCTTTATTCATACGGTAATTAAAGTGAATTTTTAATATTTTTTTCAAAGGTTGTTATATAGTATATTATTGAATAAGCTTTTCGAAATATGAAGAACATTGATCAAATCATGAGATAAAGCTTATATTTTCCTGAATAACTGTTTAACGGGTATTCTAGTATTTTTTGTTCAAAAACGAAAGATAGCCTAGATTTTTATGTTGATTACCGAAGCACTAACGCTATTACGAAAGTCGACTATTATATTTTCCCTTCAATTCAAGGAACGTTTGCGAGTATTTAAAATTTTTAATAGTTTATTAAACTTGACTTTAAAGCGAGTTTTTGAAGTTTACGTATTGAGAAAAGAGATGAGTTAAAAACTATATTCCGTATACGTTTTGGATTTTTTAAATAGTCGGTTACCTTTTTCAGCTTTCTCGGTATATCAATTACCCTTCAACAATATATAAATCACTCTTTGTGTTACATTTTCAATGGTTTCTTTGTTTATTTCGACGATGTTTCAGTATATTTGAATAGCATTTTCAACGATTATAATGACAAGGTTAAAAAGGTATTCAATGTTTTAATGTTATTGTTTTAAACCTCAATATATTCAAATGAAAGTTCGGCGATTAAAAAAAGTATTTGGGTTTTGTTATCGAACTGGGAGTCTGAATGCATATAAATCCAGAGACGTTACATATTATCCGGAAATTGACGGTTTTTACGTTTATATTAAAGGCATGAGATTTTTGTAGTCTTATTAAATTTTACTGGTAATTCATTTGGGTTCATTTCATAATCGACGGGTATTTAATTTTTTTAATCAAAATAGAAGTCATTTTTTGTCCCGGGCACAAGAAAAAAGCTGTTTTTAAACGATTTAAGTTTTACTTTTTTCAAACCAGTTTTCGCCTAATAGGATCCCAATCAGAAAACCTTTTTTAAAGTCGATTTCTTGAGTTAGGCCTTAAAAAGTTACTTCCTTCAACAAGACGATTACGATACCTTATGCTTCGTAACGTATTATTTTCGTCGTTTTTTGACAATTGAATGTAACTACACAATTTATGATAAAATATTGCTAGGGGTTATTCATTGTTTTAAAGTATAAAAAGCGGAGTTTCGTGGTGCAGTTCGCCTATTACTCTTTTTACGGAATATAAAAATTTGGAATACTTTATAATTATCCGAAAACTTTTCAAACGATAAATTCGGTAGTTTGAAAGACTTTTTCAATTCCTTATTATGTTAATTTATAATGAAAGGGTTAAATATATATGACTCGATGTATTATTTTAACGAAACCAGTATGTTTTAAAAGTTCTTTTTAACCTTTGTCTTAAATATGGGTTTTTGGTGGTTCCCACATATATACGTTTCCAATTTACTATCATTAACGAGTTTATCTCGAAATGTTATCAATGATTTATTAATGTTGATTTTTAAAATAGTTGGAATATCGTCATTACCTGGGATATTATTTACCTTTGTTTAGTTTACACGATATATATATACGACCTACATTATTTCACTAATATTCTTTTCAAAACGACAAAATATTTCAAGTTTTATTTCAAACATTTAGTAAACGACAATAATATTTTTTGATTTTGTAACTGTATTTAGATTTCTATTGAAACCCTCTAATTATCACGTTAATTTAAGCTATAAACAATTCACTTTTAACTAGCTAGTTCAGCTGTGACGTTACTATTATTATTTTAATTCAATGAATTTTTGACCCGGATCATATCGTATGTTCCGATATTTTTACCGGAATTACAATATTTTTAGGCGAACGATTTATTAACGACATTATCGGAAAATATTTTTCAAGCTTTTACTGGCTTCCAAATGATTTCAAAGTGAGTTTGTAGTCGATTTTATAATTGATTTCCCTTGAAGCCGAACTTATAACCTACGTTAATTACAAACTATAACGGATCGTTTAACTTAAGTTATTATTTTGAAAGTAATAAATATTATTAATATTGAAGCTTGCGCGGAAAGATTCTTAAATTGTTATTGGTAATTACACGGATTTCTTTACATTATTATTAGCTATCGAGGTTTCAATTTCACCAATAGGTTTTAGAAACTGCTTTACAATTTAACAGGGGTAAAGTAATATTCAAATACCGTAGTCCGTCTAAAAACAGATAATGTTTTCTAATATTTTAATTGAGAGGTTTAAACATATTTATATTCCCGTATTATTTATATTTCATTCGATGAAAACCGTTCATTACCCGGTTAATTATTAGTATTAATGACTCAAAAAGTAATAATCAATATTAGTATTAACCCTTTTTCCATGATACAAAATTACTACATCAATCCTATATATATTATTGAATAATTACGTATTTTGATAACGTCATTATATATAAGGGCCAAATATTTTACTAACTGTATTCCTAATACAATAGAACTCATATAAATTGTGATAAAAATTATGGAATAACATATAAAAGAGGCCGTTCATATATAATGTTTCCTTTTGAAACGTTTTCGGATTCTTGATACCGTTTAACCTTTCGTTAGAAATGAAATATTAGACTAGTTTTTCTTTGAAAAAATGAAACTAATTTAATAAAAAGTATCGTATTACATATGTCATCGATTCCTACATCGTCGAACTTAATATTTTAGGTGGGAAATATCTTCAATTTTACGTCAACTGACTTATCCGAACCGTTTTCAACCCATTTTCAAACTTATAAGTCCGCGACTATTCATTACCTATTATCTATTTCATTGGTAATAATAGTGAAACCGAACTTGAATTCTACATTGAAGGTATTTTGCGAACCCGAAATAAACTTTAAGTCCGTCGCCCCCATATTAATAATTTCTTTAAATAAAGTGGTTTTAATTAAATGAGTAAGTTATATATACCCGATTTAAAAATAGTTTTTAAACTTTTGAAATATCTCAGCTTTCGATGTTTTCGAATTTCATTATAATTAGATTAAGCATAACGACGAAACTTTTTGCCTATCCCGTGAACAGGCGTATTTATTTTATTTTTCCCTAGTTACCGGGCTGTTTATAAACCGCTATTTCATGGTTTTAAATTAGTAGGTAAGTTGACTCATGTGTGTTAATAGTAGTCGTGATGAAGTTAACTTACTTGAGTTAATAGTAGTAATAGGTAAGTTAACTTTCGTTCGTTAAATCGAATTAAAAGGAGGGTTAACAAATATCAATTAAAATTACTTGTAGTGGTAATGGGTAAGTTATCTTGCGTAGGTTAAATGATAGTGATAAATGGTTAACTTACAATAGTTGAAATAACTAGTAGTAACAGTAAGTACTTTAATCTACACAAGTTAAACGATAAAGTAGGCGACTTAATTCACATTGATTCAAATGGTTAATAGATTTAAATAAAAAAAAGCGGGGGGAAGAGAGGGGAGGGCTGATGGAGATAAGCGTATGCCCGAGGTAATGTCAGAGGCTAATACATGAGCTGGTGATCACCAGGGATCTAGCCTTAGTGGTTTCCATATTATTACGATACTTTGGAGTCTTCCTGTCACATGACCGGATAACCCCCTTACTATAGCCTGTAGAAACTTTTTAGCAGAGGTTTCTTCCTCCTTCTCTTCATCTGTAATAATGAACAGTATCTGACCACCTTAAGAGACAGCTTTGGCTTAGTTCCTTCACACCTTAGGGGGGTTTGGCAATGTATCTGGCAGTAATAGCAAAGTAGTTTAATTATTTTTATCGTTGGAAAGTGCACATATTTAGTACTAACCGTTTTAAGATCTTTATATAACCTATTAGTTGCTAAATAGTTGAACTATCGATATAATTATCGAAGTTTTAACTTTGTTAAGTTTAATAGCACCGATTAGTGCCTTTAAAGATAAAACTAGAAATATCCTCATTTTAAACTAAATGGAAACGTATGACTGCCCTTAACCTAACCCAAATTTTTAATTTAAACAGCGATTTTAACACCAAGGTTTTTTGTATTTTTAAAGTAAAAGAGAAAGAGAATAAGTTATTCCATAATATGAAAGATCATAGAAATAAAGAATATAGTAATAATTGTCGATCCCAATAAAAATAGTTCCTTTATAAGGCTAAAGTCAACTCTAGCTGTACCGGAATCTGTATAGTCAATTTCTGTAATAATATCTAGATTACTTCACAATATAAAGTATTATAAATAGCCCCTAATTGAATACTGTACTACCTTAGTTGTGAATATAATACTTTCAAAACTTACCCCACGTAATAATCGCAAATAAAAAACAAGTATGTAAGGCCAAGATCCTTATTGTTATGACTAAAATAGGGGTTTTTACTTATTAGCAATATAAAAAAATGTAGTAGACTAATTATTACGTTATTTTCGAACCGATATTGATATTTTTATACCAATGAATAATATTATGCCTATTTTCATTATCTTTGACCTCCTTACTCTCAAAGTTTATAACGCGTTTAACTCATTCCGAATTAATGGTAAAAGGTTATTACATATAATATATTAACTTCTTTGATTCACGTTCGACAATAATATGGCTTATTAACTAACAGCCCTTTTTTCCATAAGTCAAACATCTTCCAACGTTCGAAATAAACGTACGTAATCAATTAAAAAATCTTAACAAAGGAAAATATTCTTTTGCTTGCGTAACTCGGTAGTAATAATTCCAAATAGCTTTTTATTAACCGTATTATTTAGGCCGGCTATACTTAAAGTTCATATAATACGCTTAGAACAGGTTTTTACCCTCGTCGTTGAATTCAGGAACTTAATATACTAGTTAAGCTTGGTATTCATTTTATCACAGTTATAAAAAAAAGCTGAAATAAACTTAAAAAAAAACTCTTTTATGTGCAGTTAAGAAACTATAGGGTGTATTCTAACTATTTTTAAATCTTAATAGTTTAACAAACTTATTAACGTAATATATTTTCACTAACTCTTATACTTTGTTTTACTTTTTGGCAAAGTGTTAGTTTGCTCAACATTTTATTAAAATATTTTATTTTATCTTTGAAATATCCATCATAATCTAACGTATGAAAACTATTGAAAATGTTTCAGTTCATATAGTATTGGGTAAGGTTAACATCGTATCAAAGTAACCTTTAAAACCATTGTAAATGTTTTGAAACGACGAATAATTTGGTAAATACCGAAGGTAATAATATTCGGCTTAGCTGATAAGGATATTAGGAAACAACGAGTGAGAAACTGGCGATTAAATTCTTATTTAGAGGCAGATATTGAAGAACGGGGGTAATTTTACGTTGAAAATATTGTATAGCTTACCGTTCTACTTCTCCTTTCCCCCCCAAATTTTAACGAAATACGTAATTACTGAGCAATCCGTATTCACCATAGAAACATCTCGAAGGGAAAAAGTAATATACTGGTCGTAAGGACCCTTTGAATTCCTCGACTAGTGCTCGGGAAGGTGCTGGTGTTGGTAGACATGATAGTTATTCTTGGTAGAGTTTGGAAGAAAAAATCTAATAGTTTTACCCACCATAAGCTTTTACGTAAATCCGCCCCTTCTTCAATTAACTTGCTGAAATTAAACCTGTCAGTGGGTTTGGAGTTAGAGGATTTGAAGATTTCGGTAACGGAGTTGGTAATAATCTTTTTAGTATTGAGGGGTTTTCCAAAGTTCCTACTTAGTTAACTGGTAAACCGAAAAACTCGCTGTACGTAAATTAATTAATTCCTTACGGCTAGCGATTCAAATAGAAAAGCTTGCAAAACTCGTTTTAGTCTATACGTGACCTGGGGAACGTGTTGAAAAGTGTTAAGGAATATTGTCGCCAGCGATACCTTTGCCCTTATCCTTATTTATCTAATGAAGGATTTCATTCGTGGTATATTCGTAGAGTATTTTCAGCAGGTTACCGTCTTTCCCAACCTTTAAGGGAAATAAGATTCCTAGTTTTTATAAGTTGATTCTTAATTTTTACTCGACTAAGTTCTTAGGTTTCTTCCATATACCTAAAGTCCAATCCTCAAAAAATTCATTATAATCGAATAAAACTTGAACGCTTGAATCATAATTATAGTAATTGACGTCGAATATAAAGTATCCAACTTAATTAATTAGATGTTCGAAGGTAAAGTCTTCGTTAACTTTAGTAATTAAAAAGTCGTCGTTAAAATACTTAATAAAAGTGGTTTCGAATGCCTTAATTTCTTTGTGGCAAGATCGCTAATGGTATCAATTCCGGCTTATGTTAAAACGATCGTAACGAAGTTTGAAAAGTATAAGGGAGGGAAAGAGTGTTATAATAGGATAGGTCGTAGGTTATTTTCCATTAAAATTAGTATTTCATGTCAAAAATCATAAACTTTAGTTGTTTTACGACTTGAAATTTGCAACAGTACTATCTAAAATAGTAATAGTCGTAAGAATATTAACCTAGACGTTCTCCAACTTAACCATTTTTAAGATTTTCAGGCGGTTAATCTTAACGCTTTAAAAATTATTCCAATAAAGATTTCTTAATGTTTTCGATAATGTCGATACTTTTGCTACTCTCAAATCCCTATAAATAGCAGTTCCACTTAAAAATCTTCTTTTTTGCTACCTGTCAGCAGCAAACATAAAAGAAGAATCCTTTGTAATAATATTCGCTTTATCCTACGCAATTACAAGATGTAACCGGAAAGTAGCTTCTTTTTCTATCTAGCTTATATATACTTGAAAAAATAAATAATAATCAGTGTTTATAAGATTTCATCGTTATGAAGTAGTCGATTCGAATCTCTGGTAGAAGTAAATGATGCTACATTAAAAGTGGTGATGTGTTATTTCTAAGTTTGACAGACTGCTAACCGATGTTCATGCTAATTTGGATAGACAATTGCTTCAGCTGTACCCCAAACTGAAGTGGGCACCTACTGCACTTTACTTGCAGTTAATGCAGTCAAATCTCACAAACTACAAGCAATTTGTAGTAAGTTCAATCAACTAAATATAATTATAGTTGATTTGACTATACTGAAATTCATTGATATTCCAAAATTTTATTTAATTAAAGAATCATTGAAAAATATTTCAGGAATTAAATAACTTACTAAATTCCATCTTAATACCCTTTTTTATAAGTTTCGTATTCAAGATGGCAACAAATATAAAACCGCGTTCAGTACCCGTTTCTATCTTTTAGAATAATTGATTACCCCTTTCGGTTTGTTCGGTTTGCCGGTCACCCTAAATAATATATTAATGATTCGTGAAATCTATTTCTAAACATGTTGAATTTCTTCACTTCGATGATATTTTAATATATATAAATAATGAATTAAATAACTATAACTCCAATGTTGAACAAGTTTTTAATGCGTTAAACGCAGTTAGTTTGAACATTAATATATACAAATACGCTTTTTGTTGGAATAGTACTACATGCAGTGCAGTAGGTCAATTTTTGTTATAGTAAAGTTGACTGTACTGCAAGTTGAGTGTATTACTTTGTGTAAACTTACCGAATTCGGTGTAAGTTGAGTTCAATACGCTACACTTTACTCTGGGGCACGTGCCAAACAATTGGTCATACAAATTACTTTGCAGACCAGATAGCGGTCTTCTAAACCTAGAACAATACATTTACCACTGGACCAATGCAATACTACTGTTACTTCGACCACAATTCTAATAGACAACGTTGCAACGATCTAAAGACCTACGAATACTAATCAGTACTTATTAGATTAAACACAGATTGGCTAAGTAGAAGAAAATGTTACTTTCCAGTTATTACGCTTTAAGTAAAACGACAGCTAGGGTAAAGAAAAGATTTTTGAGAAAGGCTTTTACTACTGTATCAGTCTTTACGGAAGTATGTAAAGAAGACCTGTAGGCTGCAATAGTCGTTACAGCAAACTAAAGGTAGCGACGGTATCACTATTAAAAATACTACGAAATTTTCATTAACTTATCGTAATGACGTTAAAATTAACTGTCAAAAGCCTTAAAACTCGGCCAGTTGGAAAACAGCTAAGTTAGTATTATTGCGGATGCTACTACCGCAGAAAAACGACTAAGTCTCTATGCCAAATAATAACAACGAATAACCTTCACCTTTTACTACCAATAACGACTCCTGACCTTACTTTTTACATTAAACATTTGCCCCAAATTGACTCTTTTCGATTTTTCCACGCCAATTTAATCGTTAAGTTCGCTACCTTAAGCGAAAATATCCAAAATCGCCAAGTCGCGCCGAGAAAAACACGTTACGCGACATCACGTTAAAAACCCCAAGTTCTCACACCCCAAATTGCTAAGTTTCTCGTTTACCAAGTCCTATATCGCCCTAAACCTTAAAATGATACCTACTTAAAAGATTTAAAAAATGATTAAAACCCTGGGATCCTTTCTTACGAAGTTATACGACGAAGGCCTCTGGGAGTTAGATATTAAGGAAAACTTAACCGAAAAACACCTTACCAACTTCGGCAATTATTACATTATTAAACATAATGATATCGATGACCCTAACATCGTCTCTAACAGTTTCTGCAACTTCATTGATGACTAGACTACTGACATGTAAAAGGTAATTTAAAAAGAGGTTTGGTCAAGACTTAAATTTAAGCTAAAAGATCAAGGGATGTACGTTTAATTATAGGCTAATATAAAATTAGGACAAGCTTTTTTCGACTTGGCTTAAATTAAAAAACTCCCTTACAACTAATGGTTTAAAGGAAAAGGGGTTAAAGAACTTTAACGCTCTTATACGTAATCTAGGGGACCTTGATTTCATTTTTAGCTAAGTTAAGCTTTTTTATGCGTTAGCGATAAAGAATATATTAACCTGTTAGGCATCCTAACACCTCCACATAATAGCGTGGAGTATGTGTTTAACAGCGACATAAAGCGTAAAGAAAAAGCTACCAACACGGCCAAAGGAATTAACGTTCGTACTTTACACCAGTCAATTAAACAAAATCATTAAGCCTTTCAAAATCCTTAGATACCCAATTTCCTTTAGCAATTTCACCGACAAGTCCCTTAAAACCCTTCCTTATTTAAATTTTCCTATATGCTAAAGCCTACCACAGGTCTTACTACAAAACATTACCCCTTGGATTAAACGACTAACAATTACCATTCATACTACGCCTCGATGGCTTTAAAGCTTGAATTATTGGAAAACACTATTTAAGTCTAATATTACTATCGTGACCTTCCCCCAAAATCTATCAAGATAGTTAACATTAATGAGAAACTCCTTGAGAACTTTGCTAAAATTTGAAACAACGTAAAGAAATATGACGGAAAGCCTTACAACCTCCTCAACATTAATATAATGCCCTTTTTAAACATTTGAAAATGAATAGAGGTTCCCCTTTTAGTTTTTCACTCACTATTCCCCAGAATCCTCATAAGGCACACCAAGGACTTTTTCCTAACCTTCTTTACTAAAGCTATTACATTTCGCGAGATATACGATTATATAAAGAGCTATTTCGAATACGACGTCCACCTTATATAATATTACAAAAACTGGGCCATTATATGGTAAACTATAATAATAACAAATAAAAAAGGAAGAAAACACCAATAGATATCCTTAACTAAATACATAACAAGTTAATACTACACTAAAAAGTAATGGAGAAAGCCTACGTTAGCGAAACCACACTTTGTGAGCAGGTATGGGTATCAGTTACGGGCGTTATTGAGTTCAAATACGCCTTACAACGCCCAAATACCACCTGCGAAAGCTTTTTTAGCCAGTTACACTCTTCGTTTACCATTATAATAGCGCGTGCACCAAACTCGCTTATTATGTACCCTTAAGCTAGCAACTTCCCTAATGTGGAGGAAAAGAACCTTACGGTATTTAATTAAGTCGACTGTAAATATGGCTAGAGGCACCTAAGACGCCTAAGGTCTAGCCCACCGGCTATAAACTAAAGGTAATAACAACGCTAAAGTTAACAAGGCCATAATTTAGGCGTACCTGTTAACCGTAAGTACTATCGTCGTAATAATAATAAGAGATATTGGATTTGTAACAATTTTAGCTAATGGTCAACTCAACACCCCTCTACTAAATGTAATAATAAAAAGGCATTATATTACGCCTAATATTTTATTGCTTTTAAATAGGATTACTTGGACCAAATCGCCAATTTCGAAAGCTACGAGTCAATTAACGGCGTCAATACCTCTAATCAAATTGAATAGCATAAAAATACTACTTCTAATACGGCCTAGTAATTAGCCTACTACGCCTTCGTATACCATTTGGGTGGTAAAAACCTTTACCTTTACTCTAACTAAGCCTCCAACCCTTTACACACCTTTAATCTTTGCGATCATTATACGGACCACACGTTTCAAAGTATTATACCAGATATAGGGGCAACAAGTGACTTAATAAAAAGTTATTCGCAATACGTAACACTACGAAAATAAGACATTATGGCTACTAAAATTAATCGTTATAATACTAGTAAAGCTAAAGTTAGCTTTACACCAGTAAAACAACTATAGTTATTAGCGATAATGGTAATTCAAACTATTATAAAAGAAATTACGTTCCATATCCTGAAGTTACTTACCTCTTTTCTACTTTATTTAAAGGATATAAAAACCTTCGGCGTTAACATCGACGTTAATATGAACAAGCTGGTTAAAACCGACGAAAGGTTTCCACTTGACTTTAAGTAGGGTTACCTATGGTTTTATCTTTAAAACCCGAAGGCAGTGGTATTAAATCGAACGAAGCCAAAGATACGTTAATTATACCTGCATTTTAACCATCTAGTCGTCAATAAGCAATATAAAGTCCTAAAGTCCGTAGGGCATAAAAATGTGGAATGTTTTGCCCTAAAAGCCATTAAAAAGCTTGATTACCACTACTAAACGTATACTTAACCCCTCCAAAGATTTAAGTTTATATTAAAAGAAGATAAAAATTTCAATTACAAAATCTTCATTAAAATATTTTACTTAAATAATAAGCCTATCCTTTACGTCGTTAATTACGCAACCTTTTTTATGAGGTTGTGGTTTTAAAGTATTTTTAGGCAAAGGATACGTGGGAAACACTCAAAGTACTACAAATTAACACGTACCTGTGTCCACTTAACTTCTTCGTTTATAATACTGGTACCAACTTTATGGCGGTGGAATTTTAAAAGGATACCAAAATAGTCGATATCTAATTTAAATAGGTACCTGTAAAAGCCTACTAAATTATTAGAAAGATTAAAAAGGAACACGCTTTACTTTGCGAGTATATAATATTCTTTCATTAGAAATTAAAAGCTTCAAGGATTCAGAAGCACGATTATAAATGGAAGTAGAAGGCCTAAACGATACTGTAAGCCCTAATGACCTAATGCCGACACTACTGGTCTTTAGAGCGTACCCACGCCTAACGAGTGAATCTCTGCTCTTGGAAAGTACTCAGAAACGTGCTGCGACCTACGGTAACACTTTAAAGAAGCTTCGAAAAGAATCGGCACGCCGCCGAATCAATAAGACCTTTAACACCAGGAACGGCCCTATAACAATTGACGTACTTTCTTTGCCGTTACAAAGTTAAGTCCTCATATGATGAAATCCGAGTAAATAGAAGGGCTCGTACAAAATATTAAATATCGCGAACTTCAAAGTAGTCGTTAAAACAACTAACGGTCCTATATATTTCAGAACCACTTAAGTAGAGCCTTATATAAGGGTTATTAACGATAATTACCCTCAAACCAAGCGACCGAGCTAATACGAACCTCCTCCACTTTTCATCAATAAGTCGATAAAGCGCTGCTAGCGCAAACGACCCCCTATAAAAAGAGGAACGTTGAAAAAGAAGAATACAAACCGAGCTGTATCTATAGTACTACTTGGGTAAACAAAAAGGAAAAGGATAATGAAGATTTAACACTAAAGCTTCGAGCGTAAAAAAATATTAAAACCTTCGGCAAATCCTTTAAAGAAAGCGATAAAGTCGATATTAACAGCCTATGAATTCGAAGGGTCGTATAATTCGTATCGAAAACCGATTTGAACCTTAAAAACCTAAACTTTTCGATTTTTAAGTTGAAGATTATCTAAGAAGTTAAAGGCAAGACTACGAGGCGGCCGTACGAAAAATCACGTTTAATCTTTTAAGGATACGGTAATAAAGGTAATAAATAGATTCTTATATAATAGTTAACGATTTAGAAAATCAACTAACGCCGGATAATCGTTTTAACTGAAAACTTACTAGTTAATACTAAAAATAAGTTTATGCTTAATAGCTGTAATATAACGTAATCCTATACATAATTAATAACGGATTTATAACGGATCGTATTGTTAAAACTATTACAAGAACTACGTGCTAATTACCATTTAGGCACGGTAATACGATATATTAAGCTACTATACGGGAAGAATCTATTGGTTTTTAACCAATTAGTCATACTATAAATTACGGCTAACAATAAAGTCTTGAATGTATGATCCGTGTTTACTAATAACGAAGAAAAAATACTTTAGTGTAGTGTGTATACAAACTAACGATACCCTTTATGTTGGAACGGCTAGCTTTATGGCATTGAAACAGCAGGCAATGAAAGACTTTAAGTTCTATAATTATAAGTTAATAACGACGCTAACGAAAAGCAATTTACTTAACTTTAATAAATCGTTAATCCGTATACTAAGTGTTAATTCCGGCCTAAACTTTCGTTAAAAGAGCCAAAGTCCAGTTTTAGCTATAATTAACAAAACTAATATAGCTAGGGCTTAACGGTACTTCAAATAACGTATTCGAGGTAGTTATATTACTACTTTATATGAACCGAAAGCCTTTTACGACCTGTTAATTACGGCACAAATATAAAACCCGGAAAATAAAAACTTTTACCATTTGAAAAAAAGGCTCGAATGATAAATACAAAATTGAAACCGAAGGATTGATATAATCCGAATCGACCTGTCGAAAGCCAAATTCATAATTTTTACGAACGAGTCTTTTACAAATAACACGAACTTTTTTTTACAAATCGACTTCCTAACAACTCTCGTTAATAAAGACAAACGGAGAGATAAGTTTAAGATTATTGGTAATCTAATCAACTAAACCTCCGTCAAATGCAAAAAAAATTATACGAAGCGTATTTGCCTTAGAGGTTTACGGCATAATAACGGGCTTTAACATAGGCATGCAATTAAGAGAAACCATTAACCTCATTACTAAGGCAGCTAAAGATTCCTCTTATCCTAGTAGTAATTTATACCGACTTAAAAATCCTTTTCGAATGCCTTTTAAAGCTCGGAACCACTAGTAAAAACGATTAATAATTAACGTAATGGTACTATGCAAAGCCTATAAGGGGAAGAAAATTGAGGAATTTAAATAAATCGATGGAAAAAACAATCCCGCAAATACCATGATGAAAGCGACGCTAAACAAGACCTTTAAAAGGTTTATGAACAGCAATAAGCTAACTATACGCATCGAGGAATACGTTGATAAACCACCCAGAAATCCCAGATCACGTGACGGCGGATAGGAATATACTAGAAAAGTGGAAGATTGTCAAGAAAGTAGAGGAAGTGATAATAACGATCTGTTTAACTAACACGGTTAAAGTAAAGGCCTATAAAGGCCTATGGAAAAAGATTTTTTTATGGGAGTTAATAAACTAGAACTTCGGAGTGACGGAGAAATTAAGGTCAAATGGTGTTAATTTATATAAAATGGGGTGCAATCTAGTATGAAAGTAAACTGGAATTAATAGGGGTCTGGCTAGTTGACAAGGGGGCAATTAAATAGTAACTGGAAAAAATTGGTCAGCCATATTGGCGTGCATGCACAAACTAAAAAGCTGCCATTGTTGGAATAATACTACATACAATTCAGTAGGTTCACTTTACTTACAATAAAATTGACTGTATTACAAATTAAGTGTATTACTTTATGGAAACTTACCGTATTGAGTATAAGTCGAATGCAGTACGCTACACTTCACTTTAGGGTACGGGCTAAGCAATTGCACATACAAATTACTGTGCAGACCGGCTAGCGGTTTGCCAAACCTAGAATATATCCACCACTTGACCAATACAATACTACTGTTACGTCGATCGCGATTCGAATCGACAACATTGCAACGATCTAAAGACCTACGAACAATTTTAACGTTTATAAGATTAAGTATTTAGGTTGTATTATCGAAATGAAAGTCGTACGCTGACCCAGCCTAAGGGTATCTATTTATTATTGAAAGAAAAGAGCGACGTCGTCGCGTCCTTACCGTTTTTTTCCGTTATCCTTTTCTTTTATTTCAACGTTATTATTATTACCGTTAACAACATTATTAACGTTAACGAGGATATGCCTTTACACCTTATTAGTAATGACTTCAGGTAAAGGTATAGAAAAGGCATTACCTTTTCTGCAGCGACGTATGATAACGATATTAAACTTGTTTACATAATATATACGTAAGCTATATTTTCAAGCGGCGACGACAGTTACCGTCTCCCTGGTCCACCAGTTAACGCCTATTTAATAATCAATATCGGCTTATTTTGGTTATTTATAACGATTCGTTTTTAAATTGCACCGAACGAGGTATTTTTATCAGAAAATATTTTTAAAATTTAGTCGAAATTTAATAAAAAGCCGGCGGACGCGTAATAAGGCCTCGGTCTACGGCTTTAAAACTATCGTAACGGAGGCGTACGAGCTATTAATCCGTTTATAACAGTGGTAACGAGCCAAGCAGCCCCCGTTTTTATAATAATCGGCAATAAACTTTCTCGCGGCCGCGAACAAGATACACAATACATAAAACGTATTTATAAACAACTTAGGGCTATGGACCCGGGTACGCTGTTTTAACGCTTAACGCATTAAAAAGGCTTTATGGCGTACTTTATCTATATGAGGTTCGAAACGGTTGAGAAAATCCGCTTTATACTTTTTATTTGCGGAAAAGAAGTGTTGAAAACTTATGAATAAGGGAATTAAGATATATGTATATTACTGTAATTACGACAAGTTACTTTTATGATGTAAAAAAGCCTTTATGGGTAATGGGGTTTTTACTTATAGGGAAAGGGTAAAGTTTATAACTTTAAAAGGGCCCCACTTTTCCCCCGAAATGGGGAAGGGGGAGGGGGAGAAGGGAGAGGAAAAAGTCGCCGCCGCGGCGGCGGGAAAGAGCGAGGCTAAGGCGGGGGCTGGGCTAGGCGGTGTGGCGGCGGCGGACCTAAGAGGTGTAGTGGCAGCAACGGTAGGCCTTGGCGGTATGGTGGCGGGTGGGGTGGTAGGAGCTAGCAGTGTGGCGGCAATAGAGGAGATATCGTTCGACGAGGGCGGGTTACTATTGTTGGTAGTGGTATAAGAGGCAGTAGTAGCTGTAACGGTGGCAACGGCGGCGGCGGCGGCGCGCCGCCGTTTATACGCCAAATGGCGCCTTATAATTCGGGTTTTACGCGTTATTGAAATAAAAAAAAGGTTAGTTATAGGTATTGGTTAAATAACTTATTTATTTAAGCGATTTGTTTTAAGGATAAAAAACAAAGGAAAATAGGGATACGACTTGGTTCATTTAAAGGAAATAAAGGTTAAATTAAAATTGGGACTTGTATCTGTGTAAATTACGCGCCTTTGGAAAAAAAGAAAGTTTTGCCCAAGCCGATAGCGATATATCTTTTTATATTAACTCAATACGTGATTACTCAATTATCCTTACGTAATTATTTTTACATAATTAACCTCTATAGTACCGACGTAATTACTCTTATTAATTACTAAAAGACGTTATTATTAATTATATCTCCACTATTAAACTATATTAACTAAGCCCGAACTATAAACATTACCTCGGCTAAACTTGACTAATCTTAGCCGAATTCAAAATACTATTTCGACCAAACATTATTAATCCTAACCGAACTTGCTAATTTGGACCTTTTACAATTGATACGATAATAATACTGTTACTACGGAAAACTGCTAATTTCAACCTTTTATGATTAATACGGCAACAAAATTATAACTACGAAAACTATTAATTTAAATCTATTGTAATTAATACTACAAATAATATTATCACTATTAAGCTATAGGTATAGAGTATATAAGGAAGAAAGAAAAGATTGCCTGTATAGATATTATTATATATCCTTATAAATAGTATGCATAGTCCAAGTTGTAGTGTACTGTATTATAGGGTGCATTTTTACAGGGTGCACGATAATGTGTCACGCTGTAAGCTACACTTTTGTAAGATGTAAAGTGCATCATACATGAATCGGTCTGGAATGACTATTCCAAACCGACGGCAATACGTGGATTGGTCTAGAAGAAGTATTCCGGAGTGATACGCTCTGGGTAGAGGGCTTATAAGCCCTCACCTATGGCGTACACCTCTGGATGCTTCTTCTTGACTTATCATCACCTTATACTACAATTACCAATCATCTTATTTACTATTCAAAGACCTTATGTTCTCGTGAATATTATAGGCTTAAGACTTTATCGACAGCTACGTAAAATATATCTTTCCTAATTAATATAGGTTACGGCTTTTAAAATGTGGCGAACAATACGTAAAACCTAATCGTAAAAGCCAATTTTTTACTCTTATTTCATTTGTTAATCTTAATCAGGAGCAAGCTAACGTGGTTGACTAAAAATAAGTGGATAATTATACCCGGCCGAATTCGTCGTTTGGGTATAAATTAATATATTACACTATTTGGTATCCCGTTTAAAGGGTCGTTTTCCCTGCTCCGCCCCGCCTTAGCCGTTATCGTCAGCTTTTTTTAGTATTCGTACCATTTAACTTTACCCGTTATAGTTGGTATCGGCTTACGCCTACCCCAGCCTCTGCCAACTACCTTCTTCGACATTAATTAATAATTGCTCTGCTTTATATCGCCCGCTTTTACCGGTCTTTTACAATATCAGAGACTAGTTTCAATAGGGTTTTTAGCGTTAACGGCGTTATTATTCGGAAAACTTAAATAAGGATAATAATAATGAGGAGATAAATCTTAATAAATATTAATAAAAGCCGTTTTACTATCGGATATTTATCCGTGAAAACCAGGTAACGTATATCCGGCTTTACTTGTCGTGTTATATTATAGCCATAATGTTAGAATAGCAGTCGAGTGCAGTACAGTTAAGTCAACTTTACTTGCAGTAAGGTTGGTTGTACGTACTACAGATTGATTTCAGTTTGTGGCATTTAAATACACTGCACTGCAAGTGCAGTGCAATAGGTGTCCACTTCAAAGTAGAGCACAGGCTAAAGCGTTTGACCATACAAATTAGTGTGCAGATCGGCTAGCAGTCTGCCAAACTTAGAACTTTCCACATCAATCAACAATATCAGTGCAACACCAGTTACTTCGACTACAGTGATTCGAATCGAATACGTTGCAACGATAAAAGCTTACCAACACGTAGTGAATTTCCCCTTTTTTCGTGTATATTATGTTCTTACCGATATAAAGACGATTTGACCCGCACAAGTTACTTAATATATGCTCAATGTCGATATCGAAACACCGGGTTACTACAAAGTCAAACGTCTCCTTATTTCGCTTCAAATTTATCTAAAGTTACTATATACTAATAATTTTCTAATAATTTTCACTTCAGCTCATTATAACCTTCTTACGTAATTAATATATAACGAATACTATTTCGTCTAGTTTTTGTAACGAGAATATTTAAATTTTTAATTCCTCGTATACAACCTTTCCCATATCTTTAAAACGAAAACTGGTTGTAGGCGAATATTAGATAAGACTTGTAAGAGAAAAAGATTCCTTACCGCCTCATTTACCAAATTTACGTAAAATATAAGGTATTTTTCAAAAAATATCTAATACGATATTAAACAGGTTCAAAACGACAACAAACTGATATTAATTATGAAGTTGATCAAACTTTTCATTCGGGTGATTAATTTCAATATTACGTATAATTTAAACTCAATCACCTATTTTATACCGTTTTTTCCGGATGTTATGGACCGTTCGCCATTATTTTCATTTCTAATTAAATATATGTTATCTCCGTTTAAATTAATTCCGTACCTTCGAGTGAATATGTTGAAAACGCGACGGCTCGTCATATCGGATTAATTAATAACTTTATATCTTTATTTACCCTAGAAATAGGGGACATTGCATACTTATTAATTAACCGGTTTATATCAAAGCCGATGACCGTCGACTCCCGGTTATTCAATACGAATTAATGAACAGGTAAATATAATACCTAATTATATTATGACAAGAAAAAGACGATTCGTAAGTACTTCTAAACCTTTGAATTTATAAGTTCGGTATCACTATTTATTTATAGATAGCATAACGTCGATAAAAGTTATTTCACATTTATAAACAAATATAAAATGGTTTAAAATACGTTTATCTAATTCGAATCGTGGTTGTTAATAATGAAAGAAGGAAATCTATAAAATTTTAACTATATATCCCGAAATTGTTTCATATATGTATTGGTAGTTATAAATTACATAACTTCGAGTAAAATGAACTAAAAAGGGCGGTTTGTCAAAACCAATAAATATAGAAGGTTACCGTTGGTAATTAGTAGATTAATTATAATATCAATAGAAATATAGGATTGATACCGATTTAAAATAGGGAAAAATTGAAGGAAACCTTATTATAAGATACGATGAAGTTTCGTACAATTACATTACGTATATATTTTATATAGGCGTTGAATATTTATAATTATTTCTTTTCAATGATAATTCAGTTCAAAGATTCAATATAACATATTTTTACACAAATAACCTATAGTAGGCAAGTTGTAGGTTTATTATAAAATTCCCGTCGTTTATGGTTTTTAATTCGATGGTTATAGTCGGCTACAGTAATGTAACAAGTCTTTTTGGTCGATTTTACAATTCGTAATTTGTGCACAATGTCTTACTTCTATTGTAAAGCGTTTAATACCTTCGAAAAATGTAGATCGGTGGACTTTGTATAGCGGGTCATTCGTTACTTTTTAATTTTATATTTTCGCGAGAGTACCCGAATCGAAAATAATGTAATTACTCAGTGTTAACGAAGTTAGCGTGTTGAACGCGGGCTGGGCCCGTAACGGTGTTATAATCTCCGGTGTTCTGGTGTCTCTTAACGTTGTTACGGTTAGTGATATAGGCGCGGGTTGAACTCGAAACGATTCCATTGATACCGATACCCCAGAAACCTCTGACTTTTCCTCAGGGTATATATTATCGCGATTTAGTAATCAGGCCTTCGTATTAATAAATTCATTTGTGTATCCCGCCGTAGAATTCGTTTCCATAATATATAAGTTTATCAATATACTTAATATAGTGATGGAAATGGGTTAAAAAACTGGCCCGCAGCGCTTTTTCATATCAGGTTCATTTTGCGATTTACAGGTTAATATATTTATATAGGTGCTTTAGATTATAGACCGGTATTGTAAATCGTATTGGAAAAGCGAAAAAACCTCGGCTTATCGAGCCTAACGTTCCGAAAATGAACGTAACGAGGAAAAATATTACAATATCTTATAATCCATTAGAATCGTAAACTGGGTATGGACGTTACATAATTCCAAAGACTACGTCTTTAAATAGGATACTACCGTAAAAATCTTCTTATCATAAATTGTATAATTGCGTTCCGCATCTGTTAATCGTACATAGTAATAAGTTATTAGCTTTAAAATTCTATTTTTGTCACTTTACAATAAATATTTTCCTCAAGTTGTTTCTTAGTAATTGGATTTTATACCATTAGTTGATTTGGGATTTAATATACCAAAATTGGGTCATAACGAAAACATTTTTAACGTTTAATATATATATATATTCCGATTCATCCACGTTGAATGAAGTCTTTTTCTTATCAGTTAAATGAAATAATCCGTTAAATCGGAGGCATTGCTAATGAAGTCTCGATAAAAGTTGGTTAAACCTAAAAAAATTCGGACTTTCGGAATGATACGTAAAAACTCATATTCGCGTATTACCCGGACTTTTTCGATATTGGCCCGGATACTTACGCTAACAATTACTATAAAACCCAGATATTTCACCTCCTTAACTACGAAATTACACTTTTTTAAGTTTAAATTTAACCTGATATCGTGAAGGCGTTTGAAAACCAGACGAATTTTCATTATATTACTTTCCTTTGTACCGGACGAAAAATTAAACGGTTATTTCAATAAATTATAACAAATTTATTCGAACAATTCGTCATTATATAATTAATATAACGTTAAAATATTAATGGCGTTCCTGCTAATCCAACAGGAGTAATTAATTATTCAAAGAACCCGAAACGCATTCAAAAAGCCGTAAACTTTTTTTGTTCGGATGTAATCCAGATACAGTAAAAGCCTATCCATAAGAAAATATATGAACCTAACCCTTATTTATTAACTTGGTAATTTAACGTTTAAACTCGAGAAATTAATTTAGTAATATTAAGTAAAATAGTTTCTATAGTTTCTTGAGTCAAGATTCATCTTCGTTTAATTCAATATAAATATAATGGGCGAGGTTTTCTCTGTATATATGTAGGGCTATTACCTCATCCTTATCGAATAAGTCGCGAAACTTTATTAATTCGAGTAAAAAACGTGATCAATTTTCATTCCCTTTTATAATGATCTACGCCATCGATTATAAAAACCGCGTTATTCTACAAAGGGTAATAGCAAAGATTAATTACGATTAACTTCCTGTTCATTGTATTATCCGTTAATAATGGGTTGTTAAATTAATAAAAACCGATTTTATAACGCCACGTATATCCCACGATTCAAAACTTATTTTTACCGTATCGACAACCAATACTGTTTAATTATAAACTATTAAAAAATTACCGCTAACGTCTAATATTACATATTAATATTATATTTAAAGTATTCCAAAAATCATATCCTACGTAATTGTGGGAATAATATATATTAATATCGGGTTCGACTATTTCTTAATATTAATTCGAAACTTGATTATTTATATAATAAGCGTATTTCGCCGTAATTATAATATCATACCTAAATGTCGAAAATGTAATGATCTAATTTACTTTATTTTTTAACTCTTGTATTAATGGCTTGCTTATAATATAATAATGATTATAATTAAAATCGACTTTAATATTTAAAAAGTAAATATTATAAAGAAGCATAAGGATAAATAATACATTTTCGTTTATACGTATCTTGATTAAATTAAACTCTTGGCCCCTCGATTTTGTAATTACGTCGTTAAGGTTACGTAGCTCCTAAACAATATTGTATTTAGAAATTAAATTTCCCCTGTTGACGTTAATAGAGAACCTTTATTTATTTTTTAAACTTGCACCGCGTGTACCTACATCGAAGGTAATACTGTATAAAGTTCATAACCACATTAATAGTAATTCATCGAACCATAATGTAGGTAACGTCTTATAACTTATTTAACCCGGCGTTTCTTCGTCGTTATTTACGTCGTCTTATATCCTTAGTTTTAAGCGTATGCCGAAGGGGTTTTTTTTTAAAAAGTAAAAAAAAAAATAGCTGCGAATACCGCGAATTTTTAACGAAAATACTCAAAAGGCATAAACTTCCGTTATAATTGTATTTTTATCCGGTTGTTATACTTATACGGGTCTCGATAATTGTCGACCAAAACTTCGTTTTAAATTTAAAGATTTTAACTCGTTGGTGAGCTCGCGGTACTTTGTTAAGGCCGCAATATAATCGACTCGGTTAACACTTACCGTAATGAATTCGTTGCTGATACTTAGGGATACACAAAAACGTAAGTAATTATACTTTACGGCTAGAAACTAGTTTAATCCGCCCCTTTAAACTAGTAATATTTTAAGCCTGATAACTAATAGTACTTATAGGTCTTTATCGTTTATAAACAATCCTTTCAATCTAACTAGTACTTTATCCGCGCAAGAAGGGTCGTTAAAAGTAGGCTTAATATAATCGAGGAATTAACTTATATCGTATATACCTTCGTTTCCGCCGGTTTCGTAATACGTTGTAACAGTTTCTTTTACTGTCGATGTATAACAACCCTATATATAAAGAAACGTATACTAATCTTTCCTGATTAACATTTTGTTCTCCTTTAATATAAATTCGATCTTTTAATGCGTCGCCGTCTACATAAAAGCAAATCCGTCGAATTACATTTAGTTATATTATTTCCGCCTACCTTTAAAAATTTAAAGATCAGTAGAATTTGTTATTAAATTGGTTTCAAATTATTATATTTTGGTTACAACCTAAGCAAATTCAGATATAAGATCGATAACGAAATTTAATTAACCTGGCTGTTAAATTTGCTTTATAACCAACGCAATATAATTTATAGTATCCTATAAGCGAAATATATAGGCTTAAGTTAGCCCTGAAATGGTAAAATATATATTTACAAAAGTAGAGGATTATTTATTTGTTAACAGACTATTCACCTGGATACTGTTAAAATGTAGCGTAAAATATTTTATGTTTTTCGTCGATTCATCTATTATGAGTAATATTCCTTGATAAAGAGAAAAAAACCATTATTAATATATTATAATTTAACCTACCATAGTGAGCTAAATAGGTGTTAATCGGGGTTCATTATTAAAGTATAGACGTAAAACTAGAAGAGGCTATAGTAACTTTCTTTACATGGCTTATGGGTATAGTTAGTGCGTAGCCTGTTACGTGCTCTTGCACGTGTTGTATGCGGACTGCACCTAGACTGGACCTGGGCTGGATACTGTGTATCCCGTTACGTGCACAGTCACGTAACCTGAAGACTCAATAGCAAATAGCCTGAGTCTATCCAAACATATATGTTACATACAAAAATATCTTCTTTACCTCAATCCCACGCCTTTTGTTAAAGAGTTACACAGCACGAAGATCATTTAAACGAATAAATGTAAAAGATACGAAAATATTACTACCATATATATTAACTTTATGCTAAATGACGCGCTGAATTCTTATGGCTTTTTTAACGGAGACTATATGAATATATACATTATCTCATTTTTTTTATAAATAATAACTAAAAAAAAATTGAAAATCTGATTACCTATGTCGATTTTACGTATCAAACGCGAAATAAAGCTTCGACAACTTTTTTACAACTTCATTCATATTGAGGTTAAAGATATAAGGGGTATATATATCGTGGGAAATATAACCCGTAATGTTAAATGTATAAAAACTGCATTTAGTACAAATATTTAATTATACGTTACCGGGTTTTAAACCGTTGCTTATAATTGATGTGTATCCTTAATCTACTAATAAACATTTTATCAGTTATATACCATACAGTAAACATATTCAACATATATTTATCTACGTATATAATCAATATGTATATCAATATATTTGATGTACAGGAATTGCTATTTGTGAACAATAACCAAATTACTTCGAAATGGCGAAACTTAGATACCGGATGACCTTATAGGCCTTTATAATTTAGTAGGTATTATCATTATAATTGGGGAAGAAAAAAATAGGTACAATGAAAAGTTTGAGGTTAATAGACACGTTTAAAATGTATTATATAAGGTATAAGATTATGTTATTATATGAATAGAAAAGGAAGTTATTAACGGAGGAAAAGCTTTTATATTTAGGGTATTACGGAGACTATTTATAGGAAAGACAGAAGGGAACTAACGCCGATGCCTTTTATAACGTATTATGATGATTCTATATAAAAGAATTTCACAGGTCACTACCATGTTTTATGCCGTTTATAAATAGGTATAACGCTTTCCCCGGCTAAAAAGGGAGGGGGGGAGCGCTTTCCGACACATTTCACAATAAGAGGACACTTTTCATATATCAACACAACATTTCATGCCGTTCGCAAACAATTAACCCGCAGCTATTATAACGTCAACATCTTCTAATACCCTTTGCAAGGTATTGAAACATTCTACTACCTGAAAACATCTTTTATAACTACAACCACCCCCTCCCCTTCTTTGTGGAACGGGAATAATGTTATAGGCTGATGCCTGAGCTAGTAGTCGCTAGAGATTTAGGCCTAGCGGTTTCTATACTCCTACGATGCTCTCAAACCGCTTTTGAACGTACTTTCGCCACGTGACTAGTTACGTAACCGAGTCTTTCCTTTTCACTAGCTTCATAGCAACTCCTTAGTAGAGGTTTTTTCCTCTCTTCTTCATCGAGGGTTATAGATAGTATCCGACCGCCTTAATCGACAGCTATGACCTAGTTCTTTTACAGCTACATTTAATAGCGCCCAATTTTTTTTCGTAAATAACAACAAATGTACTATTCAAATAGAAAGACATATATATCAGCCCATACGTGATATAAACAAACGAAAATATCCATAAAATTAAAAAAAATACTAAGGTAATAATATGAATAAAAAGCCTGTCCAAAAATACTGGGAAAAGATACAAGATTGGTAGTGTATTGATTTGAAACGGAAAACTTACGTGCGGAAAAAAAGGAAGTCAATACCTCAAATTATAAACTGAGGGTTGGTAATTGGAGTAATATAGGTATAAAACTATAAAAAGTTACTAATAGGTATAGAATGCACTTTGAACATTACCAATAATTAATGAGATGATACTAACGCATTGAAAGAAAACAAAAAATCGCCAGTGTTTAATTAAAAATCGATTTTATTATAGTCAAGTTCATTGTATTAATTAAAAGTTAATTCCAGTGTAGTTTCCAATTAAATGTAGGGTAGGAGCCAAAACATTTCTATACAAACTAGTGTGCAGACCGGCTAGTGGTCCTTTAAACTTAGAATTAAACACTACTTTCAATATAATACATCAGTTACTTTAATCAGAGATTCGAATCAACTACGTTGCAACGATTAAAACCCACCAATAGTATTAATGAAATATTTTTGACATAATGTTTTTAAAAGACATATATCGATAACATTCATTTATATTAAAGTATTCTATCCATAGATTTTGTGTTTTTATTCAAATTATCAGGGTTTTTGTATATATAAAACGTGTTTATCTATGGTTTTGTATTTATATTTCATGTTTTTATGGAGTCTTCATAGTTAACTCGATATTAATTGGTAAGTTCTCATTATTTTTAAAACCCCTATCTATTAATTTCCAATAAATTTTGCTACTGGAAAAAATATAAATCAAAATTCTTTGTTTGTTAGACATTACTCACATCAAAATCTTTCCCACACTTTTTAAATGCTTACCAAATATATTATTCTCGTTTCTTAGCAAAAACCTATCCTACGGCTGTTAAGTACTTAAAAATAATGATTTTCTCCATGAATTTACTATTTCATTGTATTTGATTTACGATATAAATCGAATTACTTAACTAACTAATAATTGATATTGGTAGATATTTAGTAAGTAGTGAATATTCTTAATTCGAATGATCTATTAATATAACAAGGTATAATATTAACTAATAAATCGATGATCACAAGTCATAGGACTTACCAATCAACTCTCATTTCGTAATATATATAACAACGCTAAACTATACGAGTTATGTAATTAAACAACTTATTTGTAAATATGATAAGTTACAGATAGTTAGTATTGAATTAGCCTATTTGAATTAAAAATAGAGTCTATTGTATTACATATCTTTGATAAACGCAGTTAATTGCATTGCATCTAATTGAAAAAGAAGTTAGTCTAGCCAATAGTCCAACACCTATAATAATACTTTTTCATTTTACTTGGTATTTCTATAAGAAATTAATTTCACGAAGCTTATTTCTATATTGATATATTGTAAACGTTTTACTTTACTTTTAAAAACTTAACTTTACGTTTTCCGTTTAACTTTGAATGTTTTATCGCATATTTATTTTTCAAACACATATTGAAAACCGAAGCCAACGAACCGATAACCGACAACATCCCTCCCCCTTTTAATATACGTTTGAATTCTTTATATCATACAACCTGTTTTAATATAAATATACTTCGAACTTTTCATCATATCACTCACAACCTATATTTACATTCCCCATCAAGTTTTAATTGTTTTATAGTTTACTAATAATTCTTCAACTGTAAATATATATATATGTATAAATATATCATACACGTTACATTTAACTTATATTCGTTATAAAGAGTTTTCATACCAATATAAAACTTTCAAATCACAACCTTAGTTTCACTTTTACTTTCTTGTAACACCTAATTTATATACTACTTTTATTTATGATACATATAACGCGTTATTATCCCTTTACTATTTTATATCTTTTAAATCATTAGAAGTTAAAAAAAATTATTTTTATTTTTATTGTTAGGGGCGAATTAAAGTGAAGAGAAATAGTAAGAAACAAGGCGATTTCTGTATACGTTGGAGCCCCGGACACAGGGATCATCGGCAACGGACGCGCAGACCAACTCGCTAGGATGGAAGCCCTCAGTGAAACGCGTCTCGATGCGGAGGACGTCCCATCCGCAATATACTCTAACAGTAGCAATATTGGGGGCTTAAAGCACGTTTGAATTTGTGAATCAATGTTGTGGGCATGTGTGAAGCCCTTCAGCGTCTCCTCGCCCCAGCAGTTGCACCAGCACCAGCACCAGCACCTCCACGGTCCGCCAGCGAGATCACCTCGCTGATACCCGCAGCCTCCTGCTCGTCCTCCAGCGCACTGACCCACTCTCTACTGTCCCACCACTTCTCCTCGCTGAGCGCGTATGCTTTGGATTTGAGCTCCTTGATGGACAGCTCTTCAGGCGGAATGCCTTTGCGGCGCAGGCTTTCCATGAGGATCT
The DNA here is from genome assembly GCA_038502455.1 of Anisogramma anomala. Classification (NCBI taxonomy): domain Eukaryota; kingdom Fungi; phylum Ascomycota; class Sordariomycetes; order Diaporthales; family Gnomoniaceae; genus Anisogramma; species Anisogramma anomala. The sequence goes on along the minus strand of JASMMZ010000004.1, from coordinate 10,822,249 downwards.
CTTGCCACTCGGCCGTGCTGCGCTCGAAGAAGTCTTTCCGGGACTCGAAGGGCTGTGGGGTTTTGTATGTTAGCACAACCTGGGCTGGGTCATGAGTTGGGGGGCACTATTTGCGAGGGGCCAACTCACTCTAGGCTGTGGCAGCTTGTCGTCCACTGGCGCCGCGACCGTGTCTGCCTCGGGCTCTGGTTCGTCGAATGCTGCTGGGAAAGTCGAGGCGGCTGGGGATCCGGCTGACTGGGTTCCGGCCTTGGACACCTCATCGGCCTTCTTCCCTTTGCTGGCCGTGATCCCGAACTGCTCCTCATCAGCCATATCGACATCCTCGTCCTCCTCCTCCACCTCCGAGTCTTCCATGTCTTCGTCATCTTCATCCTCGTCATCATCCTCGGACTCGGACTCCTGTATGTTGTCAGCACGACGTGTGATCGGCTGGAAGACAGAGTAGGGGCGCAACTCACGATCCAATCCTCCACCTCCCGCTTGAACACCTCCTTGCACCCGTCCATCTTCCCAAGATCAATCGCATACATATCATCAAACGTAAATTCGCGGTCGCCCTTTTCGAACGTCCCGCCGTAGATATACAGCACATCGTCCTGCACCGCCAGCTGCGCATTGAATCTCGGATGCGGCAGCTCGAAGGTCACCGGCATCTCACGCACTGGCCCCCTCTCTTCATCATCACTGCTCTCCTCGATCTCCTTTTCATCCAGCTCCATCGGCCCGGCATCATCCACACTCTTGCCCGTCTCCAGCGCCGCAAGCTGTCGCAACAGCTCATCCTCTCTGGCCTGCCCTCGGCCCCTTCGCCCGACCCTCTCATCCGCACCACCGTCCTTTTTCTTCTGCTGCCGCGGCTTGCGCAACGTCAACGGGAAAAAGCGGTTCCGCTCCACATTCCATGCGAACAGCCCGTTGAAGAACTCGCTCTCTATCCCCTCCTCGCTCTCCTCAACATCGTGCACCCCGCCAAACATGATGCCGCGCCCCTTGTGGTACGCCATCGTCGCGCCCGCCCTCTTCGGCTCGGGCGTGTTGGTGGGCTTCTTCCGCCTCTCCCATCTGACGGCCGGTGGCGCATTCGGCGGCGCATCGGCCGCGGGCGGCGTGATCCGCAGGAAGAAGCAGTCTTGGTGCACCATGGGCCTGAGCACGTTCTTCGTGCCGGCGTACGCGCCGCCGCGGCCGCCGCCCCCCTTGGCGCCCCGGCCCACCGCCGCGGCCGCCGCGGTCGCCTTGACGCGCGAGTACCCGCCGAACAGCACGGCGCCCTGCGCGTGCGGCAGCAGCGTGAAGCTCGAGCGCGCGTCGGGCTTGAGCTGCGCGGGCGGCAGCGCCGGGCTGAACCACACGTGGCGGGCCGTGTCGTACAGCCACAGGTCGGCGAGGTACTTGGTGCTGCTGGCGGTGTCCTGGAAGCCGCCGAAGAGGACGACGTACTGCTTGAAGGCCACCATGCGGTGGCCAGAGCGCGCGGGCGGCGTGCGGCCCTTGGGCTCGAGGCGCGTCCACTCGCGCGCGGCGGCGTCGAGGCGCCAGAAGTCGTTGTAGTGGTAGAAGGTGCCCTGGCGGGGCGACGAGAACTCGCCGCCAAAGAGGAAGACGGCGCCGGCCTGGTTGGCACCACGGCACCACGCGTGGCCGGAGCGCGGCAGCGGCGCGTTGGGCGAAGTGACGGTGCGCCACAGGTCGCGGTCGATGAGGTAGACGTGCAGGTCGTTGAAGAAGCTCGCGCGCGCGCCGTCGAAGTACTCGCCGCCGAAGAGCAGCAGCTGGTTGCGGTCGGCGGGCGAGGCGAGGAAGCAGGCGGCGGCGCGGGCGCGCGGCGGTGCGGGCGCGGCGGCCTCGGTCACCTTGAGGAACTGCTGCTGCGCGCGCTGGTACTCGGCCAGGACGGCGTCGAGGTCGACGTCCTCGGCGTCGCTGCCGTCGAGCTTGGCGGCTTTTGCCTTGGACTTCTTGGACGCCTTGTTCTCCTGTTTGTCCTTCTTGGCGGCGAGCGCCGCGGCTTTGGTGCCGCCCTTTTTGTCTTTTTTACCCATCGAACGGGTGTTGGGTGTCGGTTGAGTTTCTAGGGGACACTGCGTTGGTTGACGATGTACATGAGGAAATCTGGAGGTACAGCCGGCCGTGACATGAAGATTGACTGAAAATGGCACACGTTATTGCATATGCTAGAGTGTAGCCAAAAAAGCAAAAAAAAAAAAAAAAAAAAAGGGAATAAGATGCAGTTCTCGTTGCATGTAGAGCATTGCTGGTGTTTTTGTGCAGCAAACGATTTCGGCAGTTTTGTCCTGGGGTTTGCTTGCACGTCTGATGAGTCAGCAAGGTCAGGAAGGTGAGGAAGGTCGCGACTTCCACTTTCCACTTCATGACGTCAATGACGTTCATGACCCAACCCAGCCAACTTCTCTGCAAAGACACTTTTTTATCTCGTACAAAACCTAGATTCCACCCTTTCCACGTCGGCACGTCAACTCGTCAACTCGTCAACTCGCCGTCCGTGATCGCTCTCCACGAGTCGTGACGCACCCACGGCCGGCCGCCACAATGCCTCTCGGCATCTTGCGTCTCAATGCCAAGAAAACGCAGCCCAACAACCGCATCACCTTCATCAAACCACTCAAAGGCCAAGATGAGGCCATCGCGCAGGATTTTCTCGAGCGCATCGCCGCACAATGCCGTACGCACGCCCCGAATGCTGCTCTCCGTCGCGTGGCACTCGTCCAGACCAGTCATGCAGCACGCGCTCTAACTCATGCTGATGCGCCCTAGTTCCCATCATGAAAGAGCACTGCCTCGCGGTGACCACGCTCGAGGAGTACGAGTTCAACCGCGAGTTCGTCGGGCGCAACTTCAACGGCGGCGAGGTCATCCAGCTCGTGCTCAGGGCCCGGTCCGGCCACTGGCTACCCTTCGGCTACGTGCAGATGGTCATGATGCACGAGCTGGCCCACTGCGTGCAGATGAGCCACTCGCGCGCCTTCTGGGCGGCCCGGAACCTCTACGCCGCGCAGATGCGCGCGCTGTGGGGCCGCCGGTACACGGGCGACGGCATGTGGGGCCGCGGCGCGCTGCTGGGCAGCGGCGAGTTCGAAGCCCACACGGCCGCCGAGGGCGAGGCGCTGCCGGAGCACCTGTGCGGCGGCGCGTTCCGGTCGCGGCGGAGGAAGAGGAGGGGCAAGGGCGCGCAGGACCGGACCTACCAGGAGCGGAAGCAGCGGCGCATCGAGAAGAAATTCGGCCGCAACGGCGTCGCGCTCGGTGCCGACGACGCCGCCAAGGCGAGGCTCGAGAAGGGGAAGCGGACGCAGGCTCTGCCGAGGGTCGCAGGCAGCAAAAGGGGGCGCGAGCTGCGGGCTGCGGCTGCATTGGCACGCTTTGAGGAGAAGAAGCAGGAGCCCGAGCCTGAGCAAGAGGAGGATGACAGCCGCAGTGAGGAGAGCGACTACGAGGATGCTGACGATGCCGACCTTGGTGCTGGTGATGCCCTCGATATCGACGGCGAAAAGCTACGCGATACCGAAGGCAACCGCATGGTCAAGGTCTGCCAAGACGATAATTCTGATGACGAGGATGCTGCCAATGAGTTGCACGAGCTGCAGTCTTCCATCACGACGTTTTTTAGGCCACCAAAGCACAAAGAAGACGAGGCCAGGCCAGGCTCAGGCTCAGGCTCAGCCTCTGGCTCAGGCTCTGGGTCTGAGTCTATGTTTGGCTCTGGCTCTGGCGCCGGCCTCAGCACCGCATCACAGATCCGACATCGAGATTCAGAACTTGGCCCCAATGGCACCACAGCCGCCCACAAGAAAATTATCGGTTCCCAGGTCCGGCCAACCTCGAGCATGATGAAGGATGCTGCCGAGCCTCTCATATCGGACACAGGCAAGCCTGGACCGTTGAAGGAAGCACCAGCCTCGAATCCTCTACCCAGTCCTGGTCAGAGGGGTGCATCTTGCCCAGTGTGCTCCTTCGAGAATGACCCGTGCACTGTGACTTGCAGCATGTGCTCCAACGTCCTGAATCCAGATAGCGTTCCTGGGACGTGGAGGTGTCGCAGCTCATCTTGCCAAGGCGGCGTTTTCCTCAATGCTGGTGACTGTGGGACCTGTGGTGTTTGCGGACAACGGAAGCCTGCAGGGGACTCGGATGGGTGACTGGGCTCCAAATGAAGACCCATATCTCATCAATCATGCCAATTGGTACCTCGTCTATACAATCTAGCCCCCCCCCATAGTACTAGGTAGTGGGTTGGTGGTATATTACATGGTGAAGGAACAAAGCCGTGACATGACATGAAAACTGTAACGATGATTTTTGTGGCCGGTTTATGCCACGTTATGCACGACTGAGAGCCATATTATGAGATTTTTTTGAGTGGGTCCTCCTATGCTGTGCTACTGTAAGGTGTTAGATTTTGTATTTGTAGTATCTATATTGGCCATTAGACCATTTTTGTACTTGCTTAGCATTGTTTTTGGAGTAGGAGACAAAAGCAAATAATAGCAATAAAATTGTTTAACAGGTATAGAAGAATTGAAGTAATAGGGTGATATACTTTGTTTATAATGTTTACATCTTTATATATCCGAAAATTATTATAAAAACCGGATATTAACTCAAGTAAAAGTGCATTTTAATATATGTGGGTTCTTAATAAGCTACGTTTTTATAAAGTAGTGGAGTTGATAAAAGATTTATAAAGTTATCTTTGTTAAATCTTCTGCCTTTCTACTTTATTTACACGTATTAACAAGCTTCTTATCAGAAACCAACTTTAATTTTCACGTATTTACATTATTTTCTAACACGGTTTTTTTACGCCCATTTTACTTTTATCAATTATTGTTAACTACTACCTCTTACTCTTATTTAATCAACTTTCCAACTTTATCTTTAGCTATCCAGCTGCTGAAAATCAAGCTGCTGCCAAGTATTAGAATACAAGTACAATTGTCAACTTTTACTATTATGTAATGAAGTTTTTAATGTTATTTCTAGTTATTTAACCATAGAAATAAGTCTGCTACCAAGTATTGGAACACCAGTATTACTAGTATTCTCCATGTTTGATTAATCAATCCCCTAACTATTGGTAGGCTTTTATCGTTACAATGTAGTCGATTCGAATCTCTGGCCAAAATAACTGGTGTATTGCGTTGAAAGTGATAATGTGTTACTTTAAAGTTTGGCAGACCGCTAGCTGATCCACATACTAATTTGTGTAACCAATTGCTTAATTTATGTCCTAGTCCAAATTGAGTACTTATTGTACCTAATTTTCAATTAATACAGTCAATTCCACAAATAATACAATTAATTTGAAATCAATACAATCAACTTACAATTAGTATAGTTGATTTGATTATACTGTAATTGATTGCTATTCAAATACTGACGACTTTTTATTTTGTATACATACGTTAGTATGACCAACTACTAATTTTTAGTAATCCTTAAAGTCCCTCCCAATTCCGTCGGCTATACCCATATCAATTTCAGTCTGTTTCGCATGAAAACTTAACTTTAATTATAACATATTGTTATATAGTCCCAAGTATCAACTTTTTAACTCGTGTATACAAGTCTTTCATTACAAAGTTGCATATGTTACAGATGTACGCACTATCAATTGAGTATCTTTTGACAATAGATTTTGATACGCTTTTTTTTACACACTATTACCCTAGTAGTTTTTCTGTTTTTAAAGGTATCTTTTTTTCTCCATGTTAAGTGCTGGGCGGTAAACATAGCCCTCGATTTATATTGTTAACCTATTACTATCCATAAATCTTTTCAAGGCGTTATTTAGTGTAGCTTTCGTTATTGCATCGGTGGGGTTATCTTTGCTATTGATTTGCCTAAATTCGTTAATATCCCGGGTTTTGAATACCTATCTTAAAGTTATTACGTTTATTATTCAACATGTTCTATTAGTCGTTCCTAAATTGAAAAGACACTCGTAAAGGCTTCAGAAGTTAGTATACACGATTATAAGTATTCAAGAAAATTCTAGTTGTTTGATAATAATCTTTCACGTGCTGTTGGTGACCATACCTATGTTAAAGCTTATTATTATGCCGTAAACTTTCGATGACAAGCGTTTCGTATTATAAGTTTAAATTTGATAAATATCTAGTATATATGGTGACTTGTAATCGTAGATTAATTATTAAACTTATTCTTATCTATAAGTATTATAAGGAATTTAATTTACGATATAAGGTCGTTGCTATTTGTAGAAATATTGTCTGTAAACATTATTAACTTCGTCATCGTTAGGTTTACCGGTACCATATAAATACCTTTATTTAAATTGTATATTTACTACTAAATATCTTGATTAAACAGGTGAAAATTGTCGTATAACGAATTTGAAATTTATACCGTAATCGATAGGTCATTTAATATCTCCAGTTAACATAATAAAATGATATCAGTTACTTTAATCCTCTAGTTAAGATAACATTGTAGGTTTACCTCTTCGGTCTTATCGAATTTCGTTAAACTTATAGCTTACCATTTTTAGGGAAGACGAAAATCAGTGTTACAGATATTGTTAAAATAATGAATACGGATTAACGATCCATTCAAATCATGTTATAGATTTCTATGAATGTTTTAATTTAAGTTCACTGTTAAATACCTAAATCTTTAATAGCATGCTTTTTAACCATACCAAATCTAACGTTTCTGAGGAAAACTATATTATCAATTTATATACCCATAATAACGAAATATTTTTATTGTAGGATCAATACGCATAAATAAAAAATCAATGAATTTATACACAGCCTATTCTCAAACTGCGTTCAGTACTTCAAAAACTAATAAACACCTGTTTTAGTTAGTCTGTGAAAAAACATAATATATAACATTACTATTTTAATTGGAAAATTATCCTTTCATTCTCTTAATATATTTCATAATTCAAACTGTTAATAATTTCCAATTAATTGCATATATAATTACGTAATGTTACAACCATTCACGATATACTAATATTTTACGATAATAGCAAAATTGAGAATAATTACAACTATTAAACACGAGCTAATCTTTTAAATAATAATTGATGAAATAAAGATCTAATTTTCGTTTTCATTACCATATATTTAAGCGATTAGACTTGCGTTTTTGAATATTAGGTCCGTGTTTCTGCCTTTGATCTCATAAATTAATCTCGACTAAAAGATCGTTACGTTTTATTCTTCAAATTAAGCTCATGTTATAAGTTGGACTAATTTGCATGTAAAAAGATCTTCGATCTCAATTCGGTCGTTTCATTCAAAAATATTTCCCGGTATATTAATGATATCTTCAACACATAACTTAAAGGTTAGGTAACCATCAGACTTCTCCTTTTGTAACATCCATGCTGTTATGCATATTTTCCTTGATTTGTAGACTTCATCACCGTTTCTCTCCTAAGTATGTATTTTCCTTTTGGGCGTGTTCTCACATCATTAGTGTTTCATCGATTTTTCAACGATTGGTTCAGAAAGTTTGTATTAATTGATTCGGTTGTCCTCAATATCTTCATAAGGTTTATAGGTTTTTCTATACGATTCGACCTGCGTAATACAAAAAGTAAAGGAAACATTAAATATTTTAACTATAATATTTAGGTTGGCTATACTTAATATTTTATAGGGTTTATCATCTTTGCCTGAATCTCTTCACGTATAGATATTACTTTAAAGAGGTATGAACATCACATTTATTGTTAATGGTTCGTTTTTAGTATTAAATACGTCGTTGATTTGGTGGCGTACTGATTCTTCACTTAGTTTCTTTAGAGTTCTATTTTATGTTATACATTGTTTTTGTATATTTAATGATAATGGTAATATAATCGTTATACGTAGATATATTCCCAATACCAATAAAGTTTATACCAGCTCATTAAAACTAATATTATAGTTGAGAAATTTTACTACTATTTACAGTCTTATCTCTAAACTTGTGAAATTGTTAATATTTAACTTGAGGATATTATAAGCCATTTATAAAAGTATATACACCCTAAAAATTTTGCTAATGGCTAAATAGAATTTTATATGGATTTATTTACATTGAATTCCTATCGATGTAAGATTAATTTCAAAATTAATTGTGGTAAAGATGCTAACGGCATCATAAATTGTATGTTTAAAGGTTCTAGGTATGCGTTCATCCATAATATACGTAACGTCTCCTATGATTTCTTCCCTGTAACTTTTTTATAGAACTTGGTATCATAAAACGTTATTACAGAGTTAATAATGTAAAGTATAGGTTAGTAAATCCTAAGCCTTTAGTTTATTACTTTTTGGAGGAGTTTGTAACGACGTTAATCCTGATTTTACGATAGATATCTTAACAAATGAAGGCAAATATTTAATATTATAAGTAGAAGGAGTAATATAGGAAGACAAGTATCCCGCCACCATAAGGAAGGACCGAATGCATCCCGTGAAGGGCTGGACTTCATGGGGCCAAACGGGGCTGAAAGGAGCCGTGCTGGCCGAGGGGGAGGAGGGGGTGAAGGAGAGGTTGGAGGGGGGGGGGGGCGCGTATGTGCCCACCGTAAGGGCTAGGGTATGGCAACTTAGGACGCGTATGAGTCCTGTCTTCCTCTATGGTTCCACTGATTTCATTAATATAGAGACTCTTATCAACTATTATAGGGTACAGAAGTCGTTTAATAATTAAAGATGGTCCTTAGTAATATGTAAAAAAAGGTTGTAAGTAACATTTATTTTGATCTGAGTTTTGTTTTTGCTTTGTTTTGGACATGTGACGTATGGGCCAACACGTATAAGGGTCCCTTAATAATACATTACGGGGCCTAACACATGCGACCGTAACGCTATCTACTCTCACCCTTTTCATAAGATATTTTTTGTATATTTTATTTATAGCGCACTTTTTGCAAAAAATCCATACAATCGAATCTTCAGTACAAGCAGACGCCGGGAGGAGACCAAACTTGCAACTTATAATCTTAAAACCCTAATAATTTACCAGGTAGTTTCACTTCTTCCTATGATAACGCGAATTACGAATTCGGCGGAGGAAAAGCCCGTGAAACAACTGTTCTTAACACGATATGAGGAATTAATATCGGCGTGATCTAACGTTTGATAAGAAATATTTTCAAGATAGTTGAAATCGTAACCAAAATCCTTAAGTTTATTAAAGCAGTAATGCTACGAGGAGGATACTACGTAATACTCAGATTAATATCATCACTTTGAAAAAAGGTACGTTTATATATACAAACCTCACATAAGTTTTGCTACAAAAACTTATCCGTCATGTAAAGCTACTAATAATTATTGTTACCACCAATGACTTAAAAACCAGAAACTTAAATTAATTGTAAACAATACCATCGACAATAGAGATGAATTTTTCGATTTACCTCTCAAGCCGGATGAGATAATTAAAACAAACTATAAATTGTTTACAAGATTAACCAAAATATTAAATAGAATATAAAGATGTAACTAGAAACCCGATAATTTACTTCATACGAAAATGATAACGTTTTTCAATATTTATAAATAAATCAAAGATCGATTTTCAGGTTTCCAATTATTGTTCCAAGAACTCTTTACGGAGGATGTTGAAAAGTATTACCTTTTTTTTTAATCAAAGTACATACTTTTTGTAAAATCTAGAATGAAATGAAAAATCACTTTGAATACGATGTTCACAATACTTAATACTCTTCGAATTGGACTACAATACATGTATGAAGATAATAATAAGGGGGAAAAAAAGGAAATACCTAGAGACATCTTTAACCAAATTCTTATCAAATTGATTCTTAATTAACAAGCAATGGGAAAGATATAAGTTGGGAAAATAATATTTCTCCAATAGGTCTGAACAGTTGTTATAAACGTGAACTAGTCTCAATACGCCTTATAACTCCCAAATACCACTTATAAAGATTTTTTTAACGAGTTATAGCTTTCGTTTACACTAATAACGACACATACTCAAAATTCAAATAATATATTCCATTAAGCTATTAATTTCTGCAACTTCAACAATACAATCACCATAATTACATATAATATCTACCGAAAACACGGCAAATCCAAACACTTAACACTTAGTTAAAAGTTATTACATTAACATCCATAATATAAACAATTGCGCAGCTCAGCCCTAAGAGAATATAATGAATGAAAAATCCATTGTTATAATAATGACGAAAAGTATCGAATTTGTAATAAATTCGGTTTCCGGTTATATTGTCATTCCATTTTTCAACGCTATAAACAGAAAGTAATATATGATACCTAATACCTTATGGTTTTGGAAAAGGATGAATTATAATTTGTCACAAATCGTTCAAGGAAATATGTGTCACATAATAATGACAACCCATGTAGAAAATTGCCTAAATTTAAAATAATATTCATTGAGTAACTTAATAACTAATTGACCACATCTCTCTATATAGTTTAAGAAACAGAAACTGTTACTTTATAATAAAAACAAAATCCAGAACCACTTACATATCTTCATGTTTTATTACTGTTATATAAAATATACATTTAAGGATTTATACCAGAAAAGTGGACAATGATATACTTAATACAATGGTATTTCTAATACATTATATTGCAATGGGAAAACATTAATATTATGGAAATTAACTATTAAAACTTGACTGAAGTCAAAATTAGCTTTAACTTGAAGAGAAAAATAAATCATTACTTGGATTAACGGTTATAGAAATATTCATTAGATCGATTATCTTTAATATCTTAAAGACTTCTACCTCATTCTTTATTTGCTTGGAAAACATTAAACTTATTGGAGTTAACTTTAATATTAACGTTGATAAACTGGTTAAAAGAAGCTGAAGGTTTCTTCTTGCTTATTGTGGATATTACTATATACCCTTACAGATAGTATACATAGGCTAAAGGGCAGTGCACTGTATTGCAGGGTGCCCTGCTACAGGATGCACGATAACGTATCACGCTGTAGGCTGCACTCTTGCAAGACGCAAAAGTGTACCATGCATAGATCGGTCTGAAATTCCATTCCAGGCCGATGGAAATAAGTGGAGCGGTCTAGAAGAAATATTCCAGAGTCATACGTTCTGGGCGAGGGCTTATAAGCCCTTACCTATAACGTAAACCTCTAGATATTTCTTCTTAATTATATATTCTTTTATACTACAAATACCAATCATTTCAATTACTCTTCTAAGACACTTTTCTTCATGTAAACAGGTCTTTAAATCCTATTGATGTTAATCAGAAGCTGATTCTATCGACTACAAACAGCTAAGGAAAAATAAACAAATACTCGTTGAAAAACCTACAGCGGGATAATATAGCGGTTTCAATTTCTTATGATCCAACATTTCGTTTTTATAAAAATTACGCGCCGATATATATAACGATTATAAAAACTAAATAATTTAAAAAAAGAAGACTTCAACACGATATTATTAACCTATGTTTGGCGTTTTATCTATTAAAGGCTCCATTATGCTACCATTAATCCTTATTTGGCGTTCTAACATATCTGGGCACTTTTTAGAAAGCGTTCTATTACATATTAAGCCACCTAAGCCAAATCACCAAGTTTTACGAAATCTTTTACTAAGGCCTACCGGATACCAGATCACGCAAGCCAAAACACCAAGATTCGAAACCCTTTACTAGGACCGACCGGATATTAGGCTACCAAAGCCACGATTGGTTACACATAAATAAACAACCTGATCGCCTTACCAAATCGGTTATACACTAAGTAACCAACCGACTTTTTTCAACAAGTTCTGCTACAGTACGCCAATACGGACAGACTACCGCACCCCGAAACACATAATAATTCGATATTTCCCTTACCTTACCCAATTTCTTATAACCGCCCTATTTATTTTAAGTTTACCGATGTTTTCTCTATTCGTTTTAAATCCGTTACTTATAAAATTTTAAGTTTTCCTAATCTTTGAACTAGTATAACGTTACCAGCGTTAGCAAAAATCAATTTAAAACGTTTAACTAGTTTGTAACGTTAGTAAGTATTATTTTAACCACATTGATTATTTTATTCACTTTATATTCGCTAAATTACCTTAAGCTTTAGACATACCAAGATATATTACGAGATTACCAGACTTTAACATATCGCCTAAACGTCTTAAAACAATCGCAATTATAGCCCCGAATCTAATAACATTAGAGAAGGCTAACGCTTCCTTTGATATCATGGTTCAACACATAGGAATCAGAAAGGCTATGATGCAAGAGATCGACCTGAGCCTTTGAAATAATACCATTGATTTACCAGTTAAGGAATTGAAATATTATATTGTAAACACGTACATCTCAGCTGTCATATACCGTTACTAGGAATAACAAACCTAAAATCCTAACTTACTAGACGGATTCCATGACAATTTCTCTGTTTAAGCGTTAAATATATAACATAAAGTAAACCTTATTATTATCAAAGCCTTACGAATTTTACCTAAAAACCAAAGAAATCAATACCCTAAAAGGTAGGAATAGACGACTTATAAAGGCCTTATTCGAAATAATACAACTTACCGACGTACCAGATTGGGAAGAAAAAGATTTGTAACTTACAAAATTTGTAAAAAAATGTTACCTTATGGAACAAAAAAGGTTAATGTTAAAATAAAAGGAATTATAAGTCAAACGATATAGCCCTATACGCCAGACTAAAAGCAGGAACTACGAGAAAAGAAAACGCCTACGATCTTTATTTACCATATAAGTATAATACACCTTAACACTAACCTATACCGTAAGGACTAACCCGACCGGCTATAACGAAGTTGGCCGAAACGCAAAAAATAACCCGACCGGCTATGATGGAGTCGGCCGAAACGTAAAGAATGACCCGACCGGCTATAACGAAGTCAGCTAGAACGTAAAAAGTGACTCGACCGGCTATGGTAAACTTACCCTAAACGGAGAGAAAAACCCGCCCCGGGAATCGACAATCAGCCGGAACATAATAAATAACCCAACTTAGGAAATAAAAAGTAACGCAAATCGCTAATACGTACTATATGGACCAATACCTTTTAATTACGATCTTTACCGCGACCTTTTATTATATCGCTTTCTTATGGATATAAGCGACCTTACGAAGTTGACCAACTTTACCAAACTATAGGATAGGGATAATAATTATAACGGCAAGCCGTACGACGTACTGGACAACAAAATACGCGTTATGCTTAATATATATAAGAAATTGGATATTAGGTTTTTACAGTTTTACGTTATTATACCCGGAATACTTTCCAAATAAATTAAAAGTGGTATATATATTACCTTACGCAAGTAAATTTATTCGCTCAGTATTATGATCGCCTTAAATCTTACTTAAACACCTAGATAAATCACGAGTTATACGATAGGAATTAAATTGGTAAGACGTGAGAATTTATGAAAACCCAGTAGAAAAATGCCGATAAAAACCTAGAGGAAATCTTTACCGCCCTATTGACAAAATTACGAAGATATTGAATAGCCTTTGTATCGAAATATTAAAGCGACAAACTATTTATTTAAACAGTTACAAAATCTTGCCATAAAAACCCGGATTTCGGCCTTACACGTTTTAAATTAAAGAAGGATTGAAATGTCTTTTATATAAGCTTTAGAATATCGCTCGAAACCTTTATACGTCGGCAAATAAACTTCGTATTATTATTCGTAATTGATAAAATGAAAAACGAAGTCCAAATTATTAAATTAAACTTTACCGAGATAATCTATTATATTTTAAACCGGTGGTTTAAGGTTTATTCGAGGTAGACTAAAGGTTTAAAATACAGATACTAGAGATGAAATCCCGGTAATAAAAGATAAGAACGACCGTTAGAAAATGGAAGAAACGTACAGAAATTATAATAATACTTACGAAAAGATATACAGCGCCTTACAAGTTTATAAAAACGTTATATAGTATACGATAAAATCGGCTATTAATTTATGAATTACCGCGCCTACAAGTAGATTCGGATTAAACGATAATTTTAGGCCGATTAAGTATCCGAGGATCGGATAAAGGCTAACTTTATAACATATGTAACCGAATATGAAGGTATGGATAACGGATTTGATATCTACTTTTACGATAATATATCCGGAAAAGACAACCGCAAAAACGATAATACTTATTTATTAGTTTAAAACAACGAAACTGCCCACCTTATTTTTACTAAACCATAAGACGTCTCTTTTAAGTATATCTCTGGATTAGAATACGCGAAAAAAGTGTTTGACAACTATATAACGTCATAATTTACGTTATTTAACAGGTACGGAAATAGGTTTTGAGGTATTATAACTAATACTAAAACAGCCGATATTTCGACGGCCGGAAAGTGCCAGTTCGACGCGTTTACGGTAAAGTTTCCAAATTTTTAGCTAAACCGTATATAAAAATACTAAAAAGTCTTATTAAGTAGGGATAAAACGTTTTCGCTTGGGATGGTCGTTATAAATATACGTTTCGGGTCAGTTAAGTTTTACGTAATGGTTTTTAAAATAATATTTTTACTATCACTAATTAATATAAATAAGTTTGAAATCGAAGTCCAGAATAGAACTAATCAGTTTATCGGCACCTTAAATAGTATATCCGTACCGTTCTAGTTTAAGTTCGGCTATTTTTTCTTTTAAAAAAAAAGAATGTATAATTGAGGCCGTTTAATTAATATAGCCGGAATTATGTATATTACACCGACGATTTGAATACCCGGTTATAAAAGGCCTTTTACGCCTATTTTATGTTGTAGGCTATTCTGATATAGGAAAGAGCGTATTTAAAGTCATTGAAAAAGTTTTGTTATAAGTGCTAACTATATTTATAAATACTATGACAGTTTAAGTTCCGTCTTTAAGATGATAGGGATTTTGATTACGAGGTAATCGTTAATATTATATATTTAAATAGTTAAGTAATCCTCTACGCTGTCAATGTAATATTATCGTTTTAAGCCGCTAAGTTTACACAAAAAGTTTTTGCTGTAAATTATCAAAACGCTTTGATTAATTGTTAGTTTAATAGTTACCTTGGGTCTTCTAATTAAATTACATACGATGCTAATACGGCTTTCGACTTTACCGAGTGGCGTACTAAGGCCCGGATATTCGGTGGTAAATGTAGACAAAAAAAAAATCCTAATAAAAGCTTTGTAGGGTATTGGAAAATGCGAACGGTATTACGGACCGTTCAAAAAACGTATACAATGTTGTCGCAAAAGCTAAAGGGTAGTAGTTTTAAGGAGTTTATCCTTTAAATGGCGGTTAGCATTATTAACAACACTTTTCACCCGAGTAGGCTTATCATTACGATTTTCGTTTTCGATACTTACCCAAGGATCTATACAGAATTTGTATTATTACCATTTATAGTATAAAGGGCTAATGCCGTAATAAAAGTTATGGCAGCTTTACGATTATTAAGAGCTAAGAACAACGTGTTTAAAGCGTTAGTTATAATGAATAGCTTACGTAAAACCGACCATTTAAATTTTTCATTATAGTTTAAAGTTTTGGTTTAGAAAATGAAAAATAAATTGATTGGATTTTAAAAAAATAATAAGTTTAAGGGTTATAATGTGCTAGTTGATCTGATAAACGGTATAAGTTCATTTCAATAAATAATAGTACATAGGTATAGTAAAGAGGTAAAAGGAATCGGTTAAGATCCTTATGATGATTAAAACCACCTATACACCACCCCTTAAAACAACGAAAGCGACCAAAATCTTTCATACATTATCCCCCGGAACGACGAATTTAACCCGACTCCACATTTAACTTTAACTCTAAAACACGATTTTCGCCCGATTATATTAAATGAAAACGGCTTATTTACGTTAACCCTACCAAAATCTCGCCGCAGAGGACGACCCTTTGGCTCGAAAACAAAAAAACGCCCTAAGAAATTTACTACAGATTCCTTCATTACGTAAAAAGAATTAACAAACCGCGAACTTAGCTTGTAACTTTGTTATAAGGGTATTATCACCAATTTAAGTGCCCTATTTAAAAAAATTATTTAAATATATATTTTAGCTTTAATCGCCTAAGGTGTTTTTTGGTTTGAATAATTCGACTTCATTATTTACGGTACCTATAGGATTTCATTTACTCGTTTCGTTTACTAGGTAAAAGATAAGATTAGAAAAACTTACAATAAGACTTGTTTGGTTGTTAAAGGTTATAACAACGAAGGTAAAAAGGATATTATAATCCAGTTACTTACGTTATAACGAGCTAGCTACCTCCTGATTTTTATATTCGTAACCTCCTTTAGCAAACCGTATAACCTGTATATTAAACTCCGAGATATAATATAAACTTATATATTATCTAAGGAACGGTTTAAACGGTGAATTTAGGTAAATATGCTAAACGACCTTAAATAATACTACTTGCCTAAAATAATCCTACGTATCCAAAATATTTTTTATGGCTTAATTAAAGCCGGTGTATATTGATACGAAACTTATTCAAAGCATTATAAAAAGAGACTCAGGATAATTAACTTGACCTTTAACTTTTACTTATTGATATTAATTACCCGTTCAAAGGGTTTTATACCTACAGGAATGTAAATAAACGATATTTTAGGTTTATGTTAATCCTAGGTTCACGCGTTTAAGGAAAAGAAACTTTTGGAAGCCGGTTTAAAAGCAAAGTCTAAAGCCTACCTATTAACGTATAATATAATCGATTTTAATAATGTTATGATTACATTTCGAAACGGCATTTTGAGACTTACGTAAAAGAAAAAGTTGGATAAGGTGGCTTTTGTTGTCCTGAATAATGTAAAATAAGCCGACAAATACAAATGTTAATACGTATGCGGAGTTTGGGTTGCGTTTGTAATATAACTAAAGGCGGTATTTAACCTTTCGGTCGCCGCATGATATTAAACCGACTCGACGGACGATGTATATAAGGCGTTTAATAAGCTTTTTTTGTGGAAAATATACAATTTAAAACGAGGTTTATAATTTGGACCTCTGGATATACGTATTATAAAACTGTTTTTCTTTATTAACGGATTTTTTGCTAATAATAGCGATTGAAATTTACAAATAGGCTTCGTCTTCGTCTTCGGTAACGAATTACCGGCTTGAAACGGCTTTAAGCTTTGTAAACATATTATTTATTAAAGATTTACTAAGTATAATAGGGTTACGAGAAGCGTCTTTGTTTCCGAGATCTACAATATAGTTAGAAACTTCGATTCGGGTATTACTATAGCGATAACAGTCCGGATAATTTTTTCTGATCTTAATTTACGTTTTATCCTTTTGGTTATTTACACTTATCTTTTTTTTTTCATTTCATAAATACTTAGTTAAATTAGGTATTATGAACGAGAAACGACTAATAATAGATATTATGACTTTAAGCGAGTTATACGAACGCCGAGAAATCGAAGAAACTAGATAAATGAATAGAAAATTAAACCCAACAAACGTAATAATAAAGGTAATACTGAACGACGCCCTAAAAAGATTTATATCGATAAATACGTTATTTATTGGGGTTACTAAAAAGGTTTTTCGAATTTATTAGGCTGCTACACCGATTTACAACAACTTGGATCGGCCTATTAATGTTCTTCACCCTGATTTACATTTTTTGGTATATTGCCTTTTTGTTTTGCATTTCATATTACGATTTTAGCATACTGCCTCTTTCATTTTATATTTTATATTACGTTTATCATTTTAAATTTTTGTTTGAAGAGAGCTATAAAATTACTGTGTAGCATACTATATGATAGCCGAATACGTCGGCCCGGTTAAGGGGGTATTTATCTATTATTAAAGGGAGAGGGCAACGCTACCACGTCTTTATTATCTTTCTCGTCGCTTTTCCCTTTTTTATTGGTGTTACCGCTATTACCGCCAACGATATTATTAACATTTATAAGGATATGGACTTATACCTTATTAGTTATAACTTTAGGTAAAGGTATAGGGGAGGGATTACCCTTTTCGCAGCAACGTGCGATAACGTCGTTGAAATCGCCTACGTAGTATATACGTAGGCCCTGTTTTTAGGCGGTAACGGCGGTTACCGTCTTTTTAATCCGCCAGTTGGCGTTTATTACTAATTAGTATCAGTTCGTTTTAGTTACTTACGTTGATTTTTTTTTTTTTTCGATTTGCTTTAAACGAATGTTTTTATTAAAAAAATGTATTGGGATTCTGTTGAAACTTATTAAAGAGCCGGTGAGCGCGTAATATAGCCTCGGCCTACGGCCCTAAAACTACCAGAATGGGGGTATACGAGTTACCAATCCGTTCTTAATTGTGGTAGCGCGCCGAAAGACTCCCGTTCTCGTGATAATCGCTAATAGACTTACCTGCGACCGTGGACGCGATACACAACACGTGAGCTGTGTTTATTAGCAGCTTAGGATTACGGATTCGGGTACATCGCTTTAACATTTAACGTGTTAGAGAGGCCTTACGACGTACTTTAGCTATGCAAAGCTCGAGGCGGTGGAGGAGGTCTGTTTCGTATTTCTTATTTACGGAGAAAATAGTTGAAAGATGACAAAAAAAGGGATTATAATATATATACCTTGGCGTAACTACACCAAGTTGCATTTATAGCGTAAAAGAACCCTTATGGGTAATGGAGTTTTTAATCGTAGGGATAGGGTAAGGTTTATAACCTTAGGAACCCCTTACTTCTTTCCTTAAAAGTTGGGGAAGGGGGAGGGAGAGGGGGAGGAAGGGGGCGTAGCGGTGGTGGGGGYAGTGGCGGCGAAGGAGACGACAGCGAAGAAGGTAGCGACGTAGGGGTTTAGCGGTATGGTAGCTGGCGGCATGGAGGCGATAAACGAGATTTCGCCCGAAAAGGGCGGAATTTTGCTGTTGATGGTGGTGGTAGTAAACGTAATAGCAGCTGTAGCGGCGGCAGTGGTGGCAACGGTGCGTTGCCGCTCACGCGTTAGATGGCGCCTTGTAATACGGTTTTTATGCGATATCTATTCAAGTAAATATGTAAGTATACGTGTAGTTTAAGCGACCTATATATAAAAGCGGCTTGTTTTATTAGGATAAACCAGAAATTAAATTGAAATGTGAACTTATATTGGCTGAAATTGCGCGTTTTTGACGAAAAAAAAAAGGCAGTTTTATTTGGAGCGATGGCGATGTATCTTTTTATATTGACCTACCATGTGATTACGTAATTACCCTGCGTAATCACCCCTAAGTAATTACCATTGCGTAATTATCCCTATTAGAAACAATGAAAGGCGCCATTATCAACCATGTTGCCTTCATTTGGCTACACTAACTAGAGCCGACTTACATTTACCACTGCGGCCAAACTTTTTTAATCCCAGCCGAACTTACTGATTTGGATTTGAACTTTTTGAAACTAATACGTCAATGATACTGTTACTACTGCTTATTTGGATCTTTTGCGACTGAAACGTTAATAACACTGTTACTACTACTGATTTGGACCTTTTACGATTAATGCGACGACAATACTTTCACTATTAGGCTATAGGTACGAAGTATACAAGGAAGAAAGAAAAGATTGCCTATGTAAATATTACTATATACCTTTACAGATAATATACATAGGCTAAAAGGCAGTATACTGTATTGTAGGGTGCTCTCCTGCAGGGTATACGATAACGTATTACGTTGTAGACTGCACTCTTGCAAGACGAAAAAGTGTACTATGTATAGATTGAGTCTGGAATGCTATTCCAGGCCGACGGCAATGCGTGGAGCGGTCTAGAAGAAGTATTCCAGAGTCATACGTTCTGAACGAGGGCTTATAAACCCTTACCTATAACGTACACCTCTGGATACTTTTTCTTGATCATATCTTCTTTTATACAACAAATACCAATCATCTTAATTACTCTTCTAAGACACCTTATTTCACGTGAATAGGTCTTGAGACCCTACTGACACCTATAAATGGAAGTACTTATGATTTCACCTTCAAGAATCAAAGGCACACATAGTGAACTTGAAAAACTTAATGATATGCAAACTACACCGGCGATTCAATTACCCAACTTTTGACAAGTTTAACAATGTCATGAAGTCCAAAAGGCATAAATATATTATCGGTAGAGTCTATTGTACCAGATACGTTAGAAGAGTAATTATAAAGATTGGTAGTATACATTAAAGTATATCGTAAGATTAAAAAGAAGAAGAGGCATCTGGAGAGTGCACACCTTAAGTGGGAGCTTATAAGCTTTCACTCGGGTAGTATCATTTTACTATACATTCTGTTAATCCCTCTTTTGGGCAGTGGAACTTTACTGTATACTTTGTGGATGCCCCCTTTAGGCAATGACACGCTATTATACACTTTACAGAAATATACCTTACAAACTGACATGTTTTCATACACTTTACAATTTTTTAATCTAAAACTTAGCCTCTGACTAATTATTAAAATATATGATAATATCTATATAGGCGATATTTTTGTTTATATTGCGACTCATATCTGTAATTTAGTGGTAATAGTTTAGTTTATAATACGGATTATATACATATTGAAATAGTAATGATTCGTATTTGTAATTTAATATTCACAAATTAATTCATAATATAATTCGGTTCAAGTTTAAATTTGTAGTTTCGATAACGATGATAATCACAGTACAAAATCATAAAGGTTCGGATTAGTAATTTCAACGCGATAATAGAGGTCATAAGGCCCTAGTAAGTTTATAAAATTAGTAACGTTATAGTTGTTAATGAATGAATAGTCATTGATCTTCATAAGGATGTTATTATAAAGGTATAGGATGATTATCAGTGTTACGTATTTTTTGATTAATATGAAAAGATATATCGCTATCGGTTTAAATGAATTTTTTCTTCTTTTTTTTCCAACGACGCGCCCTCTTTTACATCATAAGTCACCAATTAATCAATTTTCGTATATACACCTAAATTACAATTTCAATTCATTATTCGTATTGATTACATAGGTAGGTTACTTAATAAATGTTATATTTTAACTGTTTCCAAAAATCAATAACTCGTAAGAACCGTCTTTGAGGTGCCGTTCAACGCGTTAACGCAAGCGGGAGGAGGCTTCCGCCGCTGTCGCCCGCCGTAACGCCGCTAGCGTTACCCCTAACCTTGCCTTTTCGGGTAATATGTCGTCGATTTCCGCCATTTTTTCCGGCTCACCACCGCCATCGCCGTCGATAATACCTTGACCCCTTTCCTTCTCTTTTTTTCCTTCCTTTTTACCTTCTACTTATTAAGGGGAGGAGTAAAGAGATTTTAAGGTTATTAACCTTACCCTTTCATTACGAGTAAACCCTTCTTTACTTGTAACGGTTACCTCTCGCCGTTATAAGCGTAGCTTAGCCAAGCTATAATGCGATCCGTATTATGAATTCCCTATTTAACTTATATTATATAAAGATTTTGAAAAATAAAATCAAAACGGGCGACTTGGCTCATTGCCTCGGTTTATGGCTCGTTAAGATGCGCTGCGAGTCCTTTTTTACACATAAATCGTTAGAGCGGTGTACCCGAGTTAGCGTTCTTGTGCTGCTAATAAACACGCCTTACTATCCATGTGTCGTATTCGTGGCCGCGGGTAAGTTTATTAACGATTACCGTTAAAAAGAAGGTCGGTTAGCCCGTTATTATCGTTATAAGCGGATTAATAACGGATACGCCCCCATTGCGGTGGTTTTAAGGCTGTAAGCCGAAGTTTTGTTACGCTTCCACTGGCTCTAGGGTAAATTTACTTTAAATTCATCATTTTTACCAATATTAATAATAACCTTTTATTTTACTTTTTCTTTGGGAAGCTCTTAAAAAATAAACACTTTTGTAATAGTTAAAATAAGCCGATACTAATTAGTAATAGGCGTTAACCAGTGGTTCAAAGAGACAGTAATAGTTATTGTTGCCCAAAAGGCGGGTTTACGTATGTACCACATAAGCGAATTAGACGACGTTATCGTATGATGTTGTAAGAAGAGTACAAAAAACCCCGCGCTTTTGCCTAAGGGTATATAGCCTAAAACACGGGGCCCTTCCTCTAGCAACGCCGGTAACGGCATCAATAGAAGTGATAATTGTAACGTTAATAATAACGGTGGCGGCGAGGGCTATGAAATAAAGGATGACGAAAACGATGAAAACGACGATGCTGTGCTGCCCTCCTCTCTTCCTTTGGTAGAAATTAAATGCCTGTTTTATTATTTATACCAGTTTATCCGGCCCTGGTATATTTCGATATATAGTAACAAAATTGCTTTTTGAAACAAATCGTAACGTAAATAACAAGGTTTAAAGGTAAGAAGTAAAAAATGTTCCTAGTAACGTCGTAAACAGTAAAAGAAAAAGTGATGATATATCAGAAACGTTACGAATCGTAAATCTAAAAAGTAATGAAGTTTTAAAAGCGGTATAAATAGTAAATTAAAATAGCGACAAAATATTAAGAAGCAGTTAAAATAGCCTAATTAGGGTAAGGTTGTAAAACCTTTCCAATAAAGTTAACAAAAGAGTGTTTTTAATACGAACGCTTTTAATTCCCATTGAAGACGCCCTTGGTTATTACATTTATTGGGTTCGACTTTCCATCAATTTACCTTATTTCCTTAATTTCGCGGCGTTCGTGCGATTCACGTAAGGTTATAATATCGATTATAAAACGTTTTCAATTTGTAGTGAAGAACTCAATGAGTCATTCGTAAAGGAAATTTTTTTTAGTGTAAACCACTAAAGGTAGAGGGTTCAAATCAAGGTTTAAAATAATTATTCGCAACTTTATTGTTATAATAATTCCGGTATAGAATTTTCCAATTATACCGTCGATTTCCAAAGCTAAAACGCTTTAAGTAATCCGCTTATATTTTATAACATTCAATAGATAATGGTTTTATAAAAGGTACATCCATGTCGAGCTGCTACTTAGTTATTGTAAATAGAAATCAATACTATTTTTAAATTGTATTCGGTGTTATTTACAAAGGATTCGTTCATAAAAATGAAAGTTTTGTTATAGTTATATCGAGCGATACAAATTCTAAGTCGCGTTTCAAATTACTTATCTATTAAGTAAAGCGCTTATTAAACGCATTATATATGTTATCTGAAGAATCGGTTCAATATTTTACGGTAATCGAAAGGTTAAAGGCCGTATTTAATTACACTATTAATACAAAACAAAGGCCATATGTACGTTGATATTTACATTTATTATCTTGCTTAGTACTCGTTAGGTTAACTCTGGTAACTTCATTTAATAACCCCTTTGAAACGAGGTTTAGAATATCGTTCTAAAGCGTGATTGTGACGTTATTAAAATCGATTACGCGGTCCTCTGTTAGGTATACTTTGGGTTTTTGGTTTTGCTTTTAAGCCGGCTTTTCAAAGCTTCCTCTTCTTTATAAAGGGAAACGACGTATTATATAACGTTAGTATATCTTTCTTTTATATACCAGTAAGTGAAAACCCCCTAGAACGTGGTTTTAAAATTGATAGATATAGGTTGCAGATCGAGCTAGTTATGTCGAGCCGTTTTTAATAATATCTTGAATAAGTACTGTATTAGTATAATCTAGTTTTAGAAAATCTATAAAACTGTTTTAGGATACGTAAAATTGTTCTGAGTAGATAATGTTTTCGGGGTTTTACAGGTATATAGGCGTAGATATAAAGTTCAAGACGCTTTTTTTTTATGTAAGCTTCTATAATATTATAAAGTTTGATATAAAGGTTGTAGATTATATGTAGGGAGGCGGCAAATGCCAAAATCAAATAATAGCTTATTTTTTGTAAAGTGTGAGATGAGGTTATAATATTATTTCTGCCGGCGATATTATATATTTTAACTAAAATGAGGATTTTTTTATAAGACTTACCAGCGTTGCTTTGCACTTTATAGACTAAAATTAGAATGAAAAGAATATGGGCGCCGTAAATTACTAAATTGAATGATTTGGAATGAAAAAAAATTCATTAGATAAAATCCCTAATTTTATTTTAAGTAAATTATTTTAAATGAGTATTTCAATCGAAAATAAAGCCTTTTCGACGAAATTTTTTACTGAATTTACTATCCGACGTTTCCCTTTACGTGATAAAGAAATTTTTAATAAAGGTTTTAGAATGTTTAGTTTTGTTTTTTAAACTAATTAAACGTTTTTAGCGGTATGGTGTTGGTTTTTTAATGTAGGTAAGCCGGTTTCGTAAAGCGGTAAAGGCTATAAAGGTATGTCTGGGGGGTATATAGGTTATAGAGGCGGTTTCAATTCGTTTTAATAAAAGTAGTTTAGTTGGTATCATTTCTTCAATCACGTTTTTGGGATGTAATCGTTAACCACTTCTTTTTTTTATTTTCGCACTATTTCTTACTGAAATGAATTTATTCTATTTAATAGGTTTACAGACACGTCATAGCCTCTAAACCCGTTAATTTTCTAAGGGTTCGTTTGTCCGTATTTCTTTCATTGGACCAGAATTTTCAATTGTAATGGAAATTCTAAAATACCAGTTTTACGAGTGCTGTTTCTTGAAGTTAATGCCCACGAAATATCATTTTTGGCCCGTAGAAACGTCATGCTACCTTAGCTTTCACCGCAGAATTTTCTCTCTATATCGTGGCTAAAGACGATGTAAAATCTATATAGACTTTCAGGTAAATACCGAGAACGAAAATTAGTAAATTATCTTACTTGGGCTGAAAATGTTGTTCATGGCGTTAACCGCTATTTATAGGATTAATTCCTCAAAATTAACACCTTTTAGCCTCTTAGATTATATTATATGTTTCTTTTTTGGAAATGGTTTATAATACTATTTACATTTTCCAATACCTTATGGTACTTTTACCAATATTTAATTATATTCATTGTCGGTGATTTTGACCTCAGTACTTCATTAGGTCGATTCGAAGGATGTACCAATATGGTAAATAATTTAGTTTCAAAGTTATAAATAGAAGTTCAATCAACAGTTTATTAAGGCATCCTAATAATTCGCATCGAAAGCGTTTCGCGTATATTCAGCGGCCTAAAGTATTATTATTACATCGAAGACGTATAGTATTGGCTAATTATTAAGGTATATTATATCTAAAATAACCTCGTAATTCTAGTTTATATTTTTTTAAAGGCGGAATTTAAACCGTTGTAAGGCCTCCAAATACAACTGGTATTAGTAATGAGACTTTTCGATAAATTGTAACGTATCTCCCCTTATACTTGTGTGTTTTCCTATATGGAATAACCGTAAAAAGCGTTTTACAGCTGGGTATCCAAATCGACGGTATAATATGCTTAGTTTAAGCTACGTCAAGTAAAATGATTAAATTATACGCGAGGTATGGAAAAACCATAAGTGGTTGAACTTAAGACGAAGAGATATGGATACGTTATTTAAAGCGAAGATAAGTTAATTTATCGTATTTCGAACCTTAATCACATGTTGATTTATATTCATTAATTATAGTCAAAATAGAGTTTTAAAGTTTATTACGTAAAACTTAACCGGTCTAAATCGTATATTTTTAACGAAGGTGCTAAATGATAATGCTTTGCCTCTTCCGAATAAAAATTTCTGGTATTTTTTTATTCGGTCGAGTTAAAATTTGTAAAATTTCGCTAAGAAAACGTCGAATTGTTGTTTTCCGGCGGTGAAGATTTTCATTACGCCGGTATTTGGCATAATACCTTAGAAACGATTGCCGTATCTATTAGAAAGTGTAAATTGCGACTCTATATAGGCGTTTAACACTCTGTTTTTGAAATTTAGACCTGCGATGTATAGAAACAAGGTGTCTTGTAAACTTGTAAATACTCACTGGTCGGTTTCGTTATCCTAGAATATTTAGTAAGTTTTATATTCCTTTATGCATTTGAAAGGTATATTTTAAACTTCGGCGTTTAAATTACCCTTAACGCTTTTGTAATCGGTTACCTATATTATCAAATTAGATTTAATCTGGGTTTCATGTATGTAATCGGCACAAAATTGTCGTTTTATCCGAATTTATTTATATACTCAATAATTATTCCACTAATAACCGCCTTCATTACATATATTACAACGTTTTTAAAAACCTACAAAGTTTTATATACTCTTTTGTGGGTATTGTATTACACGGAATAAGTTTCGCATTTAAGTATAGCGTTGTTCTCGTTAGTAATTATTTTATCTTCGATTTATTGGGCTCCATTTTTAATATTTCTTGTTTCAGTAGTCGTATTTAGGGAGTTTATTCTGTTTAGTGTATATTTTAAACCTTTGGTCCAGTACATAGTGAATTGTTTCGACAAGGTTGGCTTTAGTAATCTGGCTTTAGTTTGTAATCTTTTCGGCTGACAATGTGAATCTAAAGCTCGTTTATCGACGTATGAAAATACTTAAAGGTTTTTCCCGGCTTAAATAACGTTAAGTAAAAGTTTAGGTTTCTACGGTATATCTTCATGACTATTTCTATACATAGTTTATCTCATTTTCATTTTATTTTACAGCCGACTGGCATTTCCGGATTTCTTTTTTTTAAAGCGATCAATACTCTTGTTAGGATTTGATTCACGTTTTTACGCTAATTTTTTACGGATTTCCTTTAATTATCCGTCTAATTTTTACCGTAAAATTTATCATTTATTTTCGTATCTAATTGTATTTTGAATCGCTTATAACAATTTTTAAATATATCAACTGACGTAAGGTAATAAATATACTACTTTTTAATTTACTTAATTAATATACCAGGTAAAATGATATACAACTATAACGGCTTAATATCCAGTTTTTATACAAATATTTAATATTATACAAATCTTATTGTTTAGGACGTCATTGGGTTCGCCACTATAATTCTCGTCCTTGTTTTATAGTCTGTCGACATTAATAAGTTTCGTAAGGTTAATTTTATTAATAGGAAAACGGTAGAGTGAGAGGTTGCGATAGGGGTCGTAGTTGGTAGGTATTACTCCGTAAAGCTTATATTATCGTTTTACGCTACTTATCCTCTCTCAGGGAATGTCGTTTACGTCGTTTGTTCCGATTTTACTATAGCCGAAAGCTGTATTAATTACATTTAAAGAGTGTTTCAACCTTTATCTTTCTTTCAGTGGACGTATAGGGATGGTTATATGTTGTAACCACGAGATAGATAATATTCGTGGTCATTTTTCCTTTTCTTTAACTTCCACATACCTCATTCAGGGCGCGAGCACATTGTCATAGCGTCTTATACTTCATATTCGTACAGTGTTTTCACGTTGCTTTTTTATTCGCATATCTTTTATAATTTTTTTTTTAATTTTTTTTAACGTAGTACCTTTTTAGAAAGTCCGTCTAATATACTTCCTTTTCCTCCCAATTGACAAATCTAATAAATAGGGCCATATTAAATAAAGCTTTTATAAAACGGTCGTTTTGACCTCCTGAAGTGTTAATACCTTCGTTTCGTAACTATACCTATGAAACTTTGGAAATCGAGTTGTATACCATATATCAAATTCGTATTATTGAGTTTAAAAATCTTTTATAGAAATTATCCAATATATTAGGTCCTTGGGTCTTTCCCTCCTAATAGCGAAAAATTCCCGTTATGATATATATGTTTGACGCATAAGGGTTTAAATCCTTAACTGATACGTTAATGACATTATCCTATTATCTCAGGTTGATCTCTTATAGAACGACTTGTCTAATCCCTATATACTGAATTAAAAGGTCGAAGTATTCTCTATTTTAATCCTAGCTTGTTAATACTGAAACCATGATTGAGAAAGTACGAAGTATATTGAAGCTTGTAGAAAAATAGTCGGTACGTATATAGGAAATGATGAACCGGTGTAAAAATTGATTGTACGTAGTAGATAAAATTCGGATACGTTTGGAATGTATTATTGAAAAAGGTTAGGTTGAAATAAAAATATATAACATACTTATATGAGTAAAAAAATATAATAAAAGGTTTAAAGTAAGGTGTTTAACTCTTTCTAATATAAATGAAATTAAAATAAGATAAAAATACTATATAACTACAAACTAGTTAAACGTCCTAAATCAACCCTCGAACGCTTCATAAAAATTGTACTAGTAAAATAAGTAGTAAATTAAAACTTTTTTACTAATAAGTTTAAATAAATGGTGTAGGGAAAACGAGGGAAGGTGAACAGAGTAGTGGAAATCGTGGGAAAAAAAGGAAGTGGGAAGGTATATGTATGTATGTAGAAGATAAGATGATATATAGTGAGCGTTTCATTTATTATATTTCGCCCGTAATATGCGTTTGGAACGTGGTTCAATCATTGTTTTTGAGGCTTGGATTAAATGTAAAGACGTTCAATAAGTCATGTTTTGGTTGCTTTCAAAGTATATAATCGATTTAACTATTTTATTTTTACAGTTTCTCAAGTTTATAAACGGTTTGGATGTTGTTTTAAAATTGAACGGGTCTTGATGAAGGGTTTCGAAACTTGGTAATTTTAGCTCACGTGGACTAATACGTAATAAGACTCTTTTCAAAAGATATCTGGATACGTTCAAGCGCTAACCGAGTTCATAGTAACGTAATAGAGCTTTTAGTAATCAGGGCACTAATGAATTTAATAATATCATATTAAATTTATCCTTTTCACAGTTACTTTACTTTATATTTTTTATAAATTCCCGTGTAATTCTTGTAAAGTGTAATATTAAAGCAAGGATGGTTAAGACTATTATAACATTCTCCTATAAGAATTTAACTTAGGGTTGAATTTTCCTCCTTGGCTATTTCAAGTTGATCAAGTCAACTACTAATAAATATCGATAGAGTTCATTATATCACGTACGTTAAAAAATTATCATAAAAATTGGTAATTTATATTAAAGTAGATTGTAAAATCAAAAAGGCGAAGAGGTATTCGAAGAGTACACGCCTCAAGTGGGAGCTTATAAGCTTTTACTCGGGTAGTGGCACTTTATCATACATTTTACCAATCTCTCTTCTGGGCAGTAGCGTTTTACCGTGCACTTTTCTAATACCACTTCTAAGTAGTGGTATGCTATCATATACTTTGTAGGAATGCACCTTACAGAGTGGCACGTTATTATAAAATTTGCAAAGGTGTAACCTACAATATAACCGCTTACTAACTGTAGAAACATATGATAATATCTACATTTATGGAATACTATGCATTTGAATTTATCGAGAACTTTATTACTATTTCCAAAAAATGATTATAACATTCAAAATGTTCAAATTTACATAAAAAGACAATGAGAACTTGAATTGTGAGATTTTGGCGAACGTCTCCAACTTATAAAACAAATATATTCTTTATGATATCAACTCGTTAACCTCTTTTTACGACTTTAAGTTTCTTCAGTCCCTATAGGCAAACAATAACTGAAGAGAATTCAAGATATTATAGATTAATATAAACTTAGGGTTACTCAAAACCATGTTCCACGACGTAAAAACTAACTTTACAGCGGTAAAATTCTGAAAGAATGCGGGAATAAGAGGGATTAAATGTAAAAAATATATCTATTAAATCCTATTGAAGTATAGGAAAAGTTTAAAAAAACATGCACTTCTTCAAAGAGCGTATAACATCCTCATATAAATTATTAAACGCTTTATAAACCAGAAGGAACATTTTCAAATAACGTTAAAAAGCCTAAACAATACCTTAGGCTCTAATAGCTTGATTTCAACCCCATTAGTCTTTGAAGTATATCCTCGTTTAACGAGTAAAATATTCTATCAAAAAACATTCATAAAAGAACTACAGCGTACGGCAAAGCCTTGAAGAAATGACGGAGGTAATCCTCGAAACGCTAAGTCAATAATTCCTTCAATACTAGGAATGATTCATCGACACTTGACGTGATAAATTTATTATAATAAATCAAAATCTTAGTATAAATTTAACTAGGCACACGTGATAGCCAATTCAGAATTAGAAGTATCGGCAATCTAGAACCAGTTATCAAAATTCCTGACGGTTTCACGATATTCTATATAAGCCATATCAAACTCACAATCAGGGCAATTGCTAATAAAAATTCCTAAGCCAAACCAAGCAACTGATACAACCCACCTGCGCTAGTAATTAACAAACCTATTAGCTGATGGTCATGCGGTCAGTAACTAAAGGGTAAAAATAATAACGATAAAAAATGTAAACCAGAGCGTACGTATGTAACTACTTGTGTTAACAGAACTAAGAAAATAACCAGGACCTGCCAATCAAACTCCGCACGTAAGAAATCATTAAAACATCGGGTAAAACTTTTAAATAAAGTGATAAGATTGAAATGAACAGATTCCTTCCACGAAAAGTAATAGAATTCGTAC
Source organism: Anisogramma anomala (assembly GCA_038502455.1). Lineage (NCBI taxonomy): Eukaryota > Fungi > Ascomycota > Sordariomycetes > Diaporthales > Gnomoniaceae > Anisogramma > Anisogramma anomala. The sequence continues at coordinate 10,791,884 of JASMMZ010000004.1, read as the reverse complement.
ATAAACGCAACTTTAACATCAAAAACACTAATATCATCATTTTAAAGTTAAAACGTATCCAAGACGTAAAAAAAGACCACGGATTAACCAAACGAAAAACCATATTAAATCTCTTAAACGTACTATAATAAATGCAAAACCTGAATATTGACACGTTTGAAAACTACCCATAAAATCAGCTAACGCATAATAGTCACATTAGCAACAGGTTCAATAACAAATACTAATTGTAAGTTTACCGTTAATAACTGTAATATTACTCAAGAGCACCTGAAACTTATGAATAATATACAATGCATTATCTTGTTAAAGTTACCTTTAGAACTACATAATAAGTACCTATCAAAAATAGTTAAACGATGCATCGAACCATTATACAAACTAACACAAATAGGTATCAATTGGTTCCTAATTTACCAGATGCATTTTAAGTTCCCTACGTACATAAAATCTATAACTTATAGCCTGTACCTATTCCTTACGTAAGCGGACCATAATTTCAACGTGATAAGAATATAAAATTGTTATACTTATGGAATAGAAGTCAATTGAAGTACAGTCAAGTCAACTATACTGATAATTATTTGAATGTACTGACTTTAAATTGACCGTAGTTTCTGGGATTAACTGCATTGACTGCAAGTCACGTGAAGTAGGTGCCCACTTCAGACTATGGTACATGCTAAGCAATTGGACATACAAATTAGTATGAAAACAGGCTAGCGATCTACAAAACTTAGAAGTAGAACATCTTCATTTTGAATGCAACACCAGTTACTTCTACTAGAGATTCTAATCGACTACGTTGAAACGATAAAACCTTACAAACAAATACAATTTTTGTCGAAACTATTGGCTTTGTAGGTATAATATAAAGTACGACTAAAAACTCGAAATTTTGGGATTACAATCTGATTACGACTTTAACTAGAAACAAACATAGAAACTTCAACGAATTATATATATATATATATAATTCTAAATATACCAATAATAAATATATTAGTTTCCATAAAAAAAAGGTCAAGGTAATGGCCTAAAAATATAGATAAACTACCGTTACCAAGGTTTAATATTACTTATAATAACGTAATTATAAAAATAACATTGCAACTTGATAACAATCCAAAACATCGTACAGTCTTTCAATTATAATATAAATCCTAAACCAAACTAATACAGATTGCAATCGTTGAAATTAACGATCAAAATAGCAAATGAAAAATTTGTACTAAGGAGTTCATAAGGTCTCTATTAATTCATCGAAAGCTAAATTAATAGGATTCACAATCAACTTTATCAGAAAAAATCATAAGCTATCGTGATATATAGATTTTTTTGATAATAATTGTTAACGAGGATAAATGAGAAAAAAAAAAAAAAAAAAAAAAAAAACAGATTCGCTATCACTAATAACCTGAACAACTAAAACTTTATCAAATGTAAAAAGTATACGAAGTGTACTTGTTTTCGAAGTCTACAATATAATGACCGGCTTTTATATACGTATATTCCTGTAAAGAACCCCTTAACATCGTCAGCAAAAAATTAATAATTCTATTTATTCCGCTTGTTATTCACCCTAATTTACAAAGCTTGTTCGGATGCCTTTCTAAACTCGAGCCAAACAACCAAAAACGCTTAATAATTGACGTAGTAGCTCTCTGCATAGCCGAAGAAAGCAAAAAAATTGAAGACTTTTAATAATCCATAATAACGATAACATAGATAATACTATAACAAAATATAAACTAAATAAAGCCTTGAAAATATTGGTAGAAAGTAATGAGCCAATTATATAGATTGAAAGTTACGTGGAAAAGCTACCTATCAAGGCCAAATGAGGTAACAATAGATAAGATGGGAGGTAAGGTTACACTGGCATACTGTTAAGGCCCCATGTCAACATTACTGGTATTTAAAGTATATCCTCGTCCGAAGAATCAATATATGCTATGAGCAAATAATTAGACAAGAGCCACGGCGTACAGTGATTCTTTGAAGAAACTACAGGGGGAATTCACCAGGGGTTAAGTAAATAACACCCTAAACACCAAGAACAGTCCTACAATAATAAATGTATTGAATTTATTATTGTAAAGCGAAGTCCTTAAATGGCGGAAGCTATATAAATATGATAACTTATGTGATATTTATAGTATTGTTAATGTAAAAATAATTATTGAAACTATTAACTGTCCCACAATGTTATGGATGACTTAGGTTAAATTCTATATCGAGACTAATATCAATAAGAATACCTCATACAAGCGAATGAATCAACATAACCCTTCCCATTTCATAATTAATAAACTGATAAAATAATAGCGACATAGCCTACTACTGAAAAGGAGAAACACTATGAATAAGGAATATATATCAAAGTACAAGTATAAAATTTCTTTGATTAAAAAAGATAATGAAGACTTAGCCGTCAATCTTCGAATATAAGGAATTATGAAGACTTTAGGTAAATCCTTGAAAGAAAGTAATAGGGTTGAGATTAAAAGACTTTTCACACAATGACTTTTATAATTTATGCCTTAGCACGACATTAACTCTCACTATCCTAAATTTATAATTCTTAAGTCGAGAATCATTCATAAATTCAATAGTAACACCACGGGTAAACCGTACGAAAAGTTACTTTTAATAGTTTCAAAAAATGAAGATAAGGAATAAATCTTTACGAAATCACCAACCATTGAAAAAAATAGTCAGTATCTAGTAGTTGTATCAATATTAAGTCTCGTGATAATCATTAATAAGAAGTTCACCTTGAATAGACGTGATATTATTTAAGCTCATATGCGATTGGCGTCTAATATAAAAAGGAGTGTCTTACTTAAGTTACTTAAAAACTTCGTAACAAGTATTGATTAGAAACGGTTATACGATAAATCAAGTTATGGTACGAATTAGCTGAAACATGTGTTTATTGATTTTTAATCTAGGAATTAAACTTGTAGTCAAAATTAGGTATGGAATCTTCAACCCACAACCTTTATAAATTAACTATATAAGATAATGGAAATTTCGATATTATGGGTATATAAATTGACAATACTGTTTTCGTTGGTATTTTTGGCTTTATAGTAGCAAGATAAAGTGCGATTAAGGATATAAAGTTCTGGAATTGCAAGCCAATTGTAACTTCAACTAAGGGTTAACATCTAAATTTCAATAGATAGTTAATCCGTATACATAGTATTAACGATGTTTATCTAAGTATTCGTTCAAAGAGTTAAGTGGTTACTTAAACTTAGATTAATAAGACTGACCTAGCGAAAACTTTAGGATACTTCGATTAACGTACCTATGATAACTTTATTGCGACCCTATAATTACCAGAGGTATCGTACAATCTATCAATTAAGGAATAAGCCTAAAAACCACCTGATAAGGATTTGGATCGATTAAGTAAAAGATTAGACAAATGAAAAAATTGGACCAAGGAGTCAATATAGTTCCTATTAAACTCATAGGGTTTAAGTTGATAATCTTTACGAAATATTAATTTATTGATAATACCAACTTATCGTTATAAATCGGACTCCTCATAATAATCATCAATGATTATATATTATAAGATGAATAATTTGTTCAGTATAAGAGAGTTAAGTAAAACATATTTATTTTGAAATTTACAATATAATAGCCGATATTAATATGGTATAACTATACTGGAAATATTTAATATCATTGCTAACTAGTGATGGATGTCGCCCATATCGTTAGTCATTTACAACGATTGAAATTTATAATTCGAATACGATTTCAAGTTGGTAACAATTAATCATTTTTTTTTTTTTTGAAAATATATCTAATAGATTTTCGCGAAGTTTACGAAAACCGTAAAATGAAAAGAAATACGATGGATCGATATCAAAGATAACCCGGTAAACTTTATAGATAAGTTTATACCGACTAGAGCCCTAAAAATCTTTGTAGATAGCAATATGCTAACTATTTGGATCGATGGCTACTTCGAGAGTCTACTTATTAGAGTATTTATATTATGGGAGATAGGAAAAGAGACAAAGGTACTCTGAACAACTATAAAAATGCCATGGGTTCGAAAATGCTGTCAAAAAAAATTTAATTGACTGTTATGGATGAGTAAGGCATATGGTTGTATATATATTAAAGAATTAAAATGTGAAAGTTAGTATTATACTTCGTAGCTGTAATTTTAGTGGTGGGGAATAATCCTACCATATAAATAGCAGTGTAGTTAATATAGGGAAGAACTTAAGTAGCCGAAATATATTTTTAATGAAATGCATTGATATTGCAACTGGCACTACAAAATAAAAAACCGTTATAGTTGGAACTGTTTTCAAGTATAGTGTAATTAAGTTGATTGAATTATACTAAATTTAACTGTACTGACTATAAGTCAAGTGTAATGGAGTCCCTAATTCAATGTAGAGAATGAGCTAAGAAATTGACTATACGAATTAGTGTGCAAACTAACTAGCGATTTGTTAAACTTAGAATAATACATCCATCACTTGACCATACAATACTACTGTTACTTTGACCACGACATGAATCGACAACGTTGCAACGTCTAAAAGCTTATCAATATCCCTATAAAATTGTTATTACTGTTGGAAATGGTACTTCGATAATAAATTATCCTTTCAATTTATGGTTATATTTTATAGTAAGTATTTAGTACTCAATCACCAGTCTCAATAAGGCTAAGTATTCTTTTATATCATTTGGGATTGTCTCTAAAGTCAACATAATACGATAAAGATAAGTCTGACATCAAAAAATGAGAAGTTAATTATGTTTCGGATAAATGTTTCAACCGTTGCTGTAGCTTTAACTATTAAGTTTATAGCTTGATTAAATGGGAATATTTTGCAAGATAAGACAATGAATGGAAAACTTGGGTGGATTTGAAACATTTTAAAGAACTTATCAAGGATTTTGGACGAGGTTGAAAGGGGATAATGAGAATGAGACGTGATTTTCGCGAAACTTTATTCTCGCAAAAAGGGAAAGCATTCTCGTCAACTTTTTTCTGTTCAACAATGAAGACATTGTACTTTTTTTGGTAGCCAGCATTTTTCATGCCACAATCGAGTATTATAGTAAGACACTGTAATTAAATCGATTTATATACTTAGTTAGTGAACCTGTAAGTAAGTAGTTTTAGTCTTTGTTGTTTAAACCAACGGTTCAAACTTCCTCTTCTTCTCTTACGCTCTTCAATTACAATAGCAACATTTTTAGCCCTACCTTAATTTATACCAAATGTTAATGTTAACTTAAACTTCCTTTATTATAGCTGCTACGAATTGGTATTATCTCTTTTAGGGGAACCACCTCTTCTAAACGAAAGAAAAGATTCATTCCCCCGATTGTAAAAGAATTCATGGCAAAGAGTTTTCTATAACCGGTATTAATAAACCATTAACTAGGCGGTTAAACCGATATTAAATAAAAAAAGGCGTACAAAAACATTAGTAGGGGATGTTTACTTTTTATGGGCTGAAATTTTGGGATCTCAAAGATTTATTCTTAACGAAATTCCTTTCATTATCATTTATATAACGCTTGCCAAGTTCAACCGTAGTCGTTCCCTTAGTATTTAACCTTTTAAACCCTTTATAATTATATTGAAACTTATATAAACGAGTATTAAAGCGCTATTTATACATTTAGTGTTTTTTTAAAACTTTATAGAGTTATTTTCTATATATAATAGTTATATAGTTAACCTTATTATTCAAGTAGACGTATTTGGGGCTAGCAGGCGATATAAGAGTTTTTACAATAATAATTTTATGCGGAAAAAGTAAGATAAAAAGTTCAAAGTTATCTTAAATAAATCAATAGTATAATTTTAACGGTGACGCTACGGTAAATCAAGAATAGAAAAAAAATGTTATGTGTAAATTTAATAAAGAAAAAGATTGATTTTCTGTGGTAATATTAGGTTATTAAAAAGTTTATGAACTTTATAACGATATTTGAAAACATGTTATGAATTAGATATCAAGATTGTTATGATAGCAAACGATAAAGTTGCAATAAAAGTAAAAGGATGAAAATTTGGTTGGTAAATATATCTAATACATAGTTCAAATGAAAATGATACCAGTGATAATAATAAAACGGGGTCACATGAAAAAAGAAAGATATAATAAATTGATAAAACTTCATTATTTACCACTCGTAAATAAGGTAAGACTCCCTTAATAATATTTTGTTACCAATATCCAAGGAAAAGACTATAGCGATTGAAACCTAAATTGTTTCCTATCATTTGGTATCAAAGGCAGAAGCAATGAGTTCGTTATAAAGTTCAAAGTTATAAGAGCCGTCTTTTATATTATCTTTAAAGATAACCTCAGTATAATTAAAATTAGTATCGTCGGACTTAACTGAACGTATTTAATTATGATAATGGATTTCAATATTTCAAATGGTGTTTTATTGATTATTAAACCGTTGTTCAACTGAATGACAATTGTAAACTAATTGGTTACTATCGCTGCAAACAATAACAACGGTATTCCAATGGTAACTGAATATATATATATATATATATATATAGACTCAGACGTAATCTCGATAATCATTAACAGAATAGGTTTTAAAACCTTATAACCATTTACAAATATAAATTTCATGAATAAAACAATATGATTAGGGTGACTGAAGCATACTCTGTACCAATCTTTATAATACCCGATTTATATATAAATTATATATTAATTCAAGGATACATTAATCAGGTCAAGTTTTTAAAGTTATTACCTCTAATACGAGATTATTGTTATTAAGGTTAGTAAATTGATTTAGGGGTTAGAATATACGTATCACTACAGAGACTTTATTAACAAAGTTTTCAACCTATTAGGACTTTTTTAATTTATTATACATTCCTAATTAAAGTTTCAATCAAATTTTATAATCTTGAAAGACAGGTATATCGTTGAAGGTTTTCTTGATTGAATATAGCTTCCTTATAATATTGCTATACATAGCATCGATTGGTTGGTTTAGAAATATATTATAACAAATAATTTCGGTGTAAAATCGAAGTTTAACATTGGTAAAAGTGATGGTTTTCATTTCGAAAATGATTTAATTTTGGGCGGTAGAAACAGTATAATATTACATAACCTATCGGTAAGGTCTAAAACCAATTCATGTAAAGTAGGTAAGTAGAGGAGTAATCGTTGTATTGGTATTATAGTAATAAAAGAAGATAGTCTAGAAGGAGTATTCGAGAGATTGCACGCCACAGATGGGAAGTTATAAACCTCCTATCTGGGTAGTGACCCCTTTGCCATGCGCTTTGGAATAGCTAATCTAGACCGCTTCATGTATTGCCATACGGCCTGTAATAACCATTCCAGACCGCTCTATGCATAATAAACTTTATGTTTTGCAAGAGTGCAGCCTGTAGCGTAATACGTTACCATATATATTGAAAGACAGCACCTTATAATACAGTATACTGCCACTTAGCCCATATATACTGTTTATAAGAGTATATAGTAATATTTACACAAGTAATATTTTCTTTTTTTTCTTATATGCTTATGGCCTAGTAGTTGCAGTTTAGTTGTGTTTGTAAAGGTCTTAATTAGTAGGCTTTGTAGTAACAGTGTAGTTGTAGTTATAAAGGTTCGAATTAATAGGTTCTACAGTAACAATGTGGTTATGGTACTAATTGCAAAGGTTTAAATTAGTAGTTTCCTTAATAATAGTATGGTTGTAAAGATCCGAAACGGTAAGTCCTAGTCGCGGTAATGATTGTAGTTCGGTTAGAATTAGTAAGGTTTAGCTGCGGTAGTAATTGTAATTCAGGCCTGGTTAATATAGCTAAATAAAGGCAACATGGTTATTAATAACATCTCTTGTTAGTTGTAACAAGGGTGTAATTACGTAGGCGTTATGGGGATGATTACGTAGGGGTGATTGCGTAGGGGTAATTGTATAGAAGTGATTGCGTAGGGGTGATTGCATAAGGGTGATTGCGTAGGGGTAATTGCGTAGGGGTGATTGCATGGGGATAATTGCACCGTTACAAGCTTTGGGGTTAGTATAAAAAGATATATCGCTATTAATTGAGGAAAAACGTTTTTCCCCTTTAACAGTGCGTATCATTAATTAATATTAGTTACGACCTTAATTTAACTTCTTCTTTATTTTAATTAATCAATGTAAACCGCCTTAATAGATGATTCACTTAACTAATACTTATATACTAACAATTCCTGTAAATAGGTGACACGTCAAAACAAGATTGCTAGGCGCTGGCTGGCGCGAAAGCGCCGCCACGCTGCTGCTGTCACCGTAGCTGTAGCCGCCACCACTACCGTTATTGCCACCGCTACCGCCAGCAGCAGCTCGCCCTTAATGGATATAACCTTATTCATAGCCGCCACGCCACCCGTCGCCACTACTCCTCCGGCTTCGCTAAGTTCTGCCGCCGTCGTCTCCAATCCTTTCCTAGCCTTATTATCCGCCGCCACCTTTACCATCCACTTTCTGGCCTTATCAACCCCCACCGCCGCTGCAATACCTTTATTAGCCTTGTATACTCCTACCGCCGCCACCACTACTACCCCCTCGCTGGCCTTATTAGCTCCCGCCGCTACCATTACCCCCCTACCAGCTTCGCCCGCCTTTACCACCACCATTACCCCTCCCTTTCCCCCCTCGCCCTCCCACATCCCCTTAAGCTTTTAAAGGAAGGAGTTGAGGTCTCCTAAGGTTATATACCTTACCCTTTCACTACGTTTAAAGACTCCCTTAACCATAAGGTCCTCCCGGCGCTGTAAACGTAGCCTTACGAAGCTTTTTTTCAGTTTATATTACTTTAATTCTCCCGTATATATGCTTTTAATATCTCGTAGATAAGGAGTAGAAAACGGACCTACTCCGTCACCTAAAGCTTCGTATCGCCAGAGTGCGTCGCGAGGTATCTCTAACGCGTAAAACGTTAAAGCGACGTACTCGGGTATGTAGCCTTGGGCCGTTAATAGATACGCCTTACGTGCTGTATATTGCATCCGCGGTCGCGGGTAAGTTCGTTAGCGATTAATACGAAAGCGTGGGGTGTTCGGCCTGTTGCTACCGTTACGAGCAGACTAGTAATGGACACGCCTTAATTTCGTTAGTTTTAAGGCCGTAAGCTGAAACCGTATTACGCGTCCACCAGCTTTATATTAAGTCTACCGATCTTCAAAAATTTCTCCTATTAGAAATATAATATGCGGGACGTAACGAAAAATAGCCGCGGTTACAAATAATCAAAAGAAGCCGATATTAATTAATACCATACGCCAACTGGCCAACCAGGAAGTCTATAATCGTTATCGTTACCTAAAAAAAATGCTTACGCATATACTACGTAAGAGAGTTTGACGACGTTATCACATGTCTCTGAAAAAAGGATAAAAACCCTTTTACGTTTTTTCTTAAGGGCATACGACTTAAAGCGTAAGGTTATATCCTCGTTGACGTCGATGGCGTCAACGGCGATAATGGCGATAACGTTAGTACAAAAGGAAAAAGCGGCGGGTGGAATAGTAAAGAAGTAACGGCGTCGTCCTTTTCCTTTCCTTTAGGTAATAAATAACTACCCTTTTTAGTCGTATCTGTGCGCCCAGTTATATCGATTTTATTACTTCTTTTTTAAAATAATGATATATAAGTAATAAATATAACTTAAAATGTACAAAATAAAAAGACGATATATTAAAAGAGATGTTATATTGTAAATTAAAATGAAAAGAGGTAAATGATCAAATACCAAATAGGTTCAAAGTACATAAAAAACTGTAAAAGTATATTAAAAGCGGTTCGAAGTCTTATATTCGAATCGATGAAAAATGATCGGGACAAAGAATATAAATCAAAATATAAAGATATTTCAGGAGCAGCGTAAAATGGTAAATTTAAATAAAGAAAGTATTAAAATGAGGAATATGAAAGGGTCGATGTATATAAAATAGAAATTGATAAAATGCTGGGAACGGTACGAAATAGTAGGGTAAAACAAAGGAATAAATTAGAAATCGACGTAAATAATAGATTTCGGACCGTTTTAACTTGGTATAGTTTTCAATATTACGTTTACAGAGTTCTATTTTACATTCATTTATCTTGTTTCTTCGATTTCCCGGTACTTATATAATTCGCGAAGTGTTATAATATTGATTATTAAATATTTTTTACTTATATTACTTAATTTAACTTAATATTTATTAATTGAAAAGAAATCGATATATATAACGAGAGGAATAGGCCATAAGCTAGGTTAAAAATAATTATCCGGACTATTATTGCTATAGTAATACCCGAATCGAAACCTTTAATTATGCTATAAATTTCAGAATACAAAACGCTTTTAATAACCTTTTTAAATTTGGTAATTCTTTAATAAATGATCTTTTTACGGACTGTAAAGCTGTTTCGTACTAAGGTTTCGTTACCTAAAATAAGAATAAAACCTATTTACAAATTATATTTAAAGTTATTAACGAAAAACGTTAGTAAAAACAAATAGTTTTATAATATGTATATTTGAAGTTATAAATTGTTAACCACGTTATAGATCATGTATTTGCGATTAAAGGCGTTTCTTAAACTCTTTAAATGTATAATCCCATGGGGAGGTTTAGTATTACGCGGTTACCGAAAGGTTAAATGCTGTTTTTGGTTATATTATAAAAGAAATTTAATCTTTACGTACGCGTTAGTATTTATAATCGTCGGCCTGTTTTACACCATTAAAAACGATAAGGGTAACTTTATATAATTACCCTCTTTACATAAGGACTAAAACGCCGTTTCGAAAAGTGATATTGTCGTTATTAAAATAGATTATATAGTCCTCCGTTAGGTACGTTTTAGGTTTCGCTTTTAAAAATTTTTTCTTTTTAGATACGGAAAACAGGGCGTTATATAACGTTAGTTTATCGTCCGTTTATATACCTGTTAGTATAAAGCTATCGAAGAGGGTTATTGATACTAATAGGCATGGGTCGAAAGGTAAATTAATCATTCTGAGCTGTTTTTTATAATGCTTTTAACAGGTATGATACTAGTAAATACCTGTTTTGGCTAAGTCGTAAAGTGGTTTTATAATACGTAAAATTGCTTTAGGTCAGTGGTGTTTTTTAAGATCTTTTGGAAAATCATCGTAAATACATCGTTTAAGTCGCTTTTCAAATTAGGTGTATACCTGTGTTATATTATGAATCTCTATATATAGGTTATGTGGTTCACTAAAGAAGGTTACGAATACAAGAATTAGGTGGTGGTTAGCCCATTGTAATATAGGTGATTAGGTTATCATATTCTTTTTACCATCGTTGTTATAGCCTTTAACACCTAAACTAGTCTTTTCGTAAGGCTTTTCGGTTTTATCCTTTATTTCGTAAAATAGGCGAATGAGAAACATTCTATAGGCGCTGTAAATCGTCAGGTTGAATAGTTTGAAGCGAAATACGCCGTAGTTAATTAGGATAAAAATCTTTATTTACGTAAACTATTCGAATGGAGCACCTAGGGTAATGATAATATTTTTTGTAACGAAACTTTAGGTTAATTTCGCGGTTAGTTATCTTCTTTTAAGTGATAAAAAAAGTTTACGGTAAAGTTTCCGAGGTGTATATTAATTTTCTAGTTTAAGGATCAGCTCCAGCAGCGAAATATAGGCAGGCTTAGTATAAACCGACCGTTTTTATTTGGTAAAAACGGGGCGGGTACATGATTCGGAGGGTAGGCTAAAACTAAAAGTGGTTTGGATTCGTCGTCTTAGGGGGTGTCTCGTTAGAGGTTTTATTTGGATTACGGTTTCGGGTCGCTTCTTTCCATCCTTTTTTATATTTTCGTATTATTATCCAGCGAAAGGAACTTATACCGTTTAACAGGTTAACGAGTATATTATAGCCTTTCAATCCGTTTATCTTTTAAAGTTCGGTTAATTAAATTTTTTTTTATATTGAAACCTTAAATTATAACGGTAGGTTTAAAATGTTAGCATTATGTAGGATATTCCTTAAGGATAACTCTTTCAACATATAGTTTCTAGCCTGTAAAAAACGTAATACTATCATGGCTTTCTTTATCATATTCGCTCTTTGTACCGTAGTTAGTAATTACTCAAAGCTTGTATAAATCCTTAGGTAAATACCGAAAAATAAGGAGCGTAAGAATAATTCTATTTAAGCTAAAGGTATTGTTAACGGCTTTAACCTCTATTTAAAGTATAGATTCCTTAAAATTAGTATCTTTTGGGTTTTTAAATAGTATTGTATACGTTTTTTGAACGATTTATAGTACCGATTATATTTTTCAATACCTTATAGAGCTTTTCTTAAAATTTATCTACACTCGTTGCCGGTTATTCAGGCTTTAATATGTTGTTCGGTAAAATCGAAGGTTATACCAACGTTGTATGTAATTTAATTTAGGGGCTTTAAGTAAATATTAAACTAACAGTTAGTTAAAGTATCTTAGCAATTTGTAATGAAGCGTTCCGTATAAACTTGTCGGCTTTGAATTATGTTATCGAATTGACGGCGTAAATGACCAACTAACTATTTAAATACATAATATTAATAATTACCTCGTAATTAAAGTCCATATAGTTTTAACAGCGGAATTTAAACTATCGTAAAGCCTATAAGTATAGCTAGCACTTATGGAAAAACCTTTTAATAATTTTAAATGCATTTTTTCTTTTATCCGTATAGCTTAAGATGTGAAACATGTATAAAAGGCGTTTTATAGCCGGGTATCCGAATAGGCGGCATAGTATTCGTAATTCCGGTTATATGAAATAGATAGCCTTAATTGTACCTATTTCTGGAAAAAACTACAAGTAGCCGAATTTAAGTCGAAGAGGTATGAATACGCATTCGAAACGCGGATTTGTTAATTAGTTTTATTTTGAAGTTTAATTTCGAGCTTATTCATATTAACTAATAAAAGTAAAAATAATATTTTAAAGTCTATTACATCAAAAGTAACCGGTTCGAAACGCGTATTTACAACGATCATTCCTAGTCACAACGTTCTATCTTTATAAAATAGGACGTTTCCGTATGTTTTTATTCGGTTTAGTCGAAACTTCAAAAACTCCATCGCAAACGCGTCGAATTATCGCTTTCCAGAAGTTAAGATTTCGGCTATACCAGTATTAGGTATAATAACCTGAAACCGATTGCCGTATTTATTAAAAAGCGTAAACTACGATGTTATATAGGTGTCGAACACTTCTTTTACACAATCCAAAACTATAACGTAGAAAAAGAGGTGTTTTATAACTCTTCGAAAATACGTTGAGCGGTTTTATAGTCGTATATTATCAGGTAAACATCGTTACATTTAAAATCTTGATCTCTAGAGGTATATTCTTAATGATAACCATTAAATTTATTATTTATACCTTCGTATTGGGCTACTTATCATATAAAATGAGCTTTTATCGTGTTATTAAATATATACTAAGTTTCAAATTATCGTTTAATCCGAATTTACTCGTAAATGAAGTGGTTAGTAAATCAATAGCCAATTTTACCGCATACGATATATCGCTTTTGCAAACCCATGGGGCTTTGTATGCCTTTTCGAAAACATTACTGTGGTCGAGGTACGTTTCGCCTCTTTTCGAACGATATTCCTTACCCCTTATTACTATGGTTTCCTCCTTAATTCTTGTACCTTGAGCGTTCGTTTTACTTTAGGTAAACTTTCAATTTTTGATTTAAAACGTGGTAAATAATTTCGATGAGGTTGTTTTTGGTAATTTAACCCTCTCCTTGGATCTCATTGGTTTTAAACGTTAATCTGAGGTTTTCCTAACGGTGTACAAAGCTTTTGAACAATGTTTTAAGGCTTATATAAAAGGCCTTCAAGTTCTTTTCCGGCTTAAAAGTATAAGGTCGAAATCTAGGTTTTTGAGGTATATTTTTGTTACTATTGAAATCAATAGTTTATCACCTTTATATTCAAGTTTAGGGGTTGCCTAGTATTTCCGAAACGTGAATAATAAGGAGGTAAAATTTTCTACACGTTTTCATTAGCGTTTTCTTATTAATATTTTACAAATTCCCAGGTTATACCGGTTTAATCCTTATCGTAAAATTCGTAATGAATTTCTGTATCGAAGTGGAATTGTGAACGGTTGTATTGTTTTAGAAATATATGGACTAATGTAAAGTAACATATATATATAATTATTTAACTCAACCGAATATTATTTCGTGTCAAAAAATTTAAAATTGAAATAATTTGTATCTAGTTTTTTATATATATTCAAATTAACCCGTACCTTATTATTAACCATATCGTACGGTTTACCTTTCTTATTTTCGTCTTTATTCCAAAGCCTTACGAAGTTTATAATCTTTTTAAAATCTCTTTTGTTAGTAGGAAAGCGATACGGTAGAAAGTTACGGTAAGGGTCGTAGTTGATAGATATTAGTTCGTAAAGTACGTATTAACGTTTCATGCCACTCGTCGTTTCCTGGGGCGAGTTATTTTTTATATCTCGGCCGCTTTCGTTATAATCGAGCGGGCTATTTCCGGTGTTTGAAAATGATTTGGTATTTAGTTTTATTTTATGTTATATACCGGTGTAATGATATATTATATTCGTATGGTTAATCATGATTATATTCGTTTTTTTTCTTCGTCAGAGCTTTTATTTCTAACTTAGGGTATACGGATAAGACTAAGTAGCCCTTCGTCTGATTCTCGTTGTTTTATTAACTATCTTTTGTATTCCGTTAGGTAACATATTTTTCTAAATTCTGTTTAGTATCAATTTTTTTTCTCTTAATATAATACGTTGGTAAGTTACGTTATTTCAACTAAAACTATTGTAAGACGGCTACTTTTAACCCTTAAGGTATTAATTCTTTTAATTCGTAGTTGAATCCCTAAGGCTTTGTTAATAAAAAGGTTCACTATTTACCGTATACCTAACGTTTAATTAGAAAATATTGTATGAAAATCATGTAGTAAATGTCCTTAGGCTTTTTCATTTTAATAGAGAAAGATAACAGCTAATATATATATATATTTGCATATTGGACTTTTATTCTTTAATTGGTATATCGATGTTATAATCTCAAAAGATCAAATTAATTTCGTATATTATAACCTTTTTGATTCCTATATAGTTAATTTAAAGCTCGAAGTAAACGCAGGCTTTTTCCAATATCGTTAGTATTAAGGCTATAGTTGTAAGTGTCTTATAGAAATTGAGGATATAGATTCTTATATATACTTGGTATACTGGAGCGGCGTAAATTGGTGGTTTCGCGCCGCGGTTGGATTTGTGTATGTTTAAATTTCAAAGTTCTAGTTAGTTTAGAAAATGAAAAGTAAATAAGATAATTAGAAATGTTAGAATGGGGCTTATTAACGCTTGCTAGTGTGAATGAATTTAAAACGATACGCAAATAAGACGTAATCATAAACTGGTTAAACGTGTCAAATTAGTTTTTATTAACGCTTGGTAATGCTATATTAGTGAAACGGTTAGGAAAACTTAAACGTATTAAAATCTAAATTCAGAATATAAGAGGCAAACGTGTAAAGGAGAATAGGGTAAAGGAAGTGGAAGGCGGATAGGGTAAAAGATGTGTGGGTAGGGGAGGAGGGGAGTAGTGTGTGGTCCGGTATTTGGCGTATCCTGGCCGCTTTTGTTGGAGTGAACGATTCGGATGATGTATTCATAACCGCTCTTGAATTTAGCGAACGGTTTGGATATTTCACTTGTAGCCGCTTTTGTATTTTGTAAGCGGGTTGGTTGCTGTATTCGTAACCTCTTTTATGTTTTGTAAACGGTGTGGATTATCGATTTTAAATCGGACGATTCCTAACTAAAGGTTTCGAAACTTGGTGGTTTTGGCTTACGTGGTCTATTACGTAATAAAATATGTTCCAAAAAGTGCACGGGTACGTTAAAGCGCCAAATAAAGGTTAATAGTGGCAAAATAGGGCTTTTAATAGAAAAAACGCCAAATAAGGGTTGATGATATCATATGAAACTTATACTTTTTAAAATTATTTAGCTTTTAAAGTCTTTTTACATATCCCGTATAATCTTTCTTAAAACGTAGTATTAAAATACAAAGATTTGAAGCCGTTATTACATTCCGTTATAAGTATTTAACATATATTTATCTTTATTCCCTAAGATATTCATAGTCAATCGAATCGACTACTAATTAGTAAAGGTAAGGTTTAAATCTATTTACCTAAAATAGGTAAGTAAAATGGTAATCGTTAGATTGGTATTATAGTAATGAAAAATATAGTTTAAAAGGAGTATTTCAGAAAGTGTATGCTACGAATATGAGGTTATAAACCTCTCATCTAGGAAATAGCCCTTGTGCCGTGCGCCCTGGAATACCCAATCGAAACCGTTCCATGCATTGCCGCGCGGCTTAGAATAACCATTCTAAACCGCTCTATACATGATGTACTTTGCTTCTTGTAAGAGTACAGCCTGCAGCGTGACACGTTACTGTGCACTGCTACTTGGTCTGGGTATACTATATATGAGGGTATATAGTAATATATAAATAACCTATTGCGAAATAAAAACTTCGTAATATTTGTTTAGAATGTTTTATAATCAACATTGTTATTTTTCTAGATATTGGAAAATAATATTAAATTCGTTTTAAATTTCAATTGGATCTACTACATAAAAGATAGAAATATTGGTAGGTTGACTAAAGTTGATTTTGTGACCGGTAAAGTAAAAGGGGGTAAAATAAAATAAAACCGCGATGAATTAATTTAATAACATTGAAGATAATTATCGAAGATTAGAAAGATAAACTAACACTCAATAATATTCTTTTTATTACTTTTAAACTTTTCAAAGTTTTCCCTAATACTACCAGGGGGGGTAATAGTAATGATGAAGGAGATAAAACAGTTTTCGAGAAGTTTAATTGAACGATTTGACAGGTTTTAAACCGTAATTTTGTATTTCGTTATAATATGATGGATTAGTTATTTGTATTGGTGGATAATATTGGGTTTCTTATCAATTCCATTATTGAGAGCATTAGTTACATTAATAGTATAGTTGAAAAGGTTTATTAAAACTTTGTTAGTTTAAAGGAGGACAATCAAATCGAAAGCTTTGAAATATCATTACTTAAATAATTAATACCCTTAACGATTTGAATTAGTTCTTAGGTAAGAAAAGCCTTCCCAACAGAAAAAAAGTTGATTTTAAACTTAAATTAATTGTTATGAATTTTTTTCGTAGTAAAATATTGTTATTAGTTGTTAAGGAATAAAAAGGAGTAAAAGTAGACCCGAACCCGTTTTACATTAGAAAATGGAATGGCAGGCAATCTTAATATTTATTATCAATATCGAAAAAGTTATTTATAGTTTTTGAAAATTTAATGGACAGAAAAAAAAAAGCCTGGTTTCTTTGGGATTTGGATATAAAAACTAAAGGAAATAAAAATTAGTGGTTGTTGAATAAACAAATCTAACTATTATAAGCCAAAGATAATGTATTAATACATATAGATTTTTCTATAAAAATGAAATTTCAAACGACCCATTAAATAAATATTACTGGTATAGTAATAAGACCAGGGTTAGGGTTGTCCCGTGCGCTGTATAGTTATGCAGTATCATTCAGGCTTATTATATCATCTGTGGTAAAATCCAGTTTTACCTGTCCTAATATCCGTATTTTTATATAAATACTATTACTTTGATACCTAAATCCAATACGAATATTCGATTTTGTATTTATAGTCATTATATTAGCTGAAACTATTTCTGTATTCATATAGATTAATATGGTTGAAATTATCATAACTAATAATATTTGTGGATATTACTATATACCCTCATAGATAGTATGTATAGACCAAGTAGCAGTGCGCTGTATTGCAGGGTGCACTCCTGTAGGGTGCACGGTAACGTGTCACGCTGCAGGCTGCACTCTTGCAAGATGCAAAGTGTATCATGCATGGGTCGGTCTGGAATGGTTATTTCAAACTGACAACTATGCGTGGATCAGTTTGGAAGGAGTATTCCAGAGTGATACGCTCTGGGTGGAGGACTTATAAGCCCTCACCTGTAGCGTACACCTCTGGATTCTTCTTCTTATCACATTTTACTTTATACTACAATTACCAATCATTCTGATTACTTTTCAAAGACCTTATGTTCACGTAAATATTATAGGCCTAAGACCTTATCGACACTGATTAGTAACCGATTCGGTCGACTATAAATATCGTAGGAAGAAGGAACAAACATACGTTAAAAACCTATAGCAGGATATTATAGCGGTTTGAACTATTTGTACTTTAACATTTTGTTTTTACAAAAATTAAACGCCGGCGTATATAAAAACTGTAAAAACTAAGTAATTTTAAAAAATAAAACTTTAACACGATATTATTAACCTTTGTTTGGCACTTTATCTACTAAAATCCCTGTTACGCCACCATTAACCCTTGTTTAGCGCTTTGACGTATCCAGGTACTTCTTGGAGAGCGTCCTATCACGCACTAGGCCACGCAAGCCAAAATCACCAAGTTTTTTTTCGGAACCTTTTATTAGGAACTACCGGATACCAGACCATTTAAGCCAAAACCACTAAGTTTCGGAACCCTTCGATGGGATTTATCTGATTTTTATTTTATAAATTACTTACTTTAGAAATGACACGATCGGTTGCATACAAACAAATAATCCGACCACTCCATTACAATCGGTTACACATCAATTAGCCAACCGACTCCCTTTACCAAGTTTTGCTGCAACACGCCAATACAAATAAACTACCGTACCCCAAAACATAAAACAACTCGATATTTTCCTTGGCCTTGCTTTATTTCCCACATCTATATTGTTTATTTTAAGCTTGCCTATGTTCGTCTTATATTTCTTAAATTTAGTACCCATAACATTTTGAATTTTCGTAACCGTTGAGTTAATTTGATATTATTAGCGTTAACAAAACTAATTCGAAACATTTAACTATTGTGTAGTTACGCCTTATTTGCGTATAGTTTGAAATTTATTAGTACTAATAAGCGTTAATAAACACTATTTCGATCGCTTTAATTCTTTTATTTGCTTTGTATTCGCTAAATTACCCCAAGCTTTGGATATACCCATACATATTACGAGATTACTATACTTTAACATGTCACCTAAACACCCTAAAATAATTGCAATTATAGCTCTAAATCCAATAATACTGGAGGAAGCTAGCGCTTTTTTTGATATCTTGGTTAAATATATGGGAATCAGAAAGGCTATGATACAGGAGATCAACCTAAGTTTTTGAGACAATACTATCGATTTACCAGTTCAGGAACTTGAACCTTATATCGGAAATACATACATTTTGGCCGCCATATACTATTACTAGAAGGAATAAATCCAAAGACTTAACTTACTAGACGAATTGTATAATATTTTTTGGTTTGGACGTTAGAAATATGGCAAAGGGTAAACCCTATTATTGTTAAAGTTTTACGAATCTAACTACGAATTAGAGGAATCAATACCTTACGAGGTAAAAATGGGCGCTTTCTAAAGGCCTCATTCGAAATAGGACAACTTATTGACGTATTAGACTAGGAGGATAAATATTTGTACCTTACGGACTTTGTAAAAAGGGTATTTTACCTTACGGAACTAAAGAGACTATTGTTGGAACAAGGGGGACTACGTATAAGACGGCATAATCCCATACCCTAAGTTAAAAGCGGGAGTTAAAAGAAAGAAGAACGCCTACGATCTTTATTTACCATATAAATACAATACATCTTTATACTGGCTTATGTCGTAGCGTGAAACCGAATACCAAACCACTCCCTAAATGTAGAAAATAACCCGACCGGTTACAACAAAGTCGGTCGAAACGTAGAAAATAACCCGACCGGCCATAACGGAGTCGACCGAAATGTATAGAATAATCCGACCAGTTATGGAAAAGTCGGCCGAAACGGAAAAAAAACCCGCCCTAAGAATACCCGCCCTAAGAATACCCGCCCTAAGAATCGACAATTAGCCGGAACACAGAAAATAACCCGACCTAGGAAATAACAAGTAGTATAAAACGCTAATATGTATTATACGAATTGATGCCTTTTAATTACGACCTTTACCGCGACTTTTTATTATATCGCTTCCCCACAAATAGGAGCAATCCTACGAAGTGAATTAACTTTACTAGGTTATGGGACAGGATTAATATTTATAACGGCGAGCTGTACGACGCATTAAATAATAAAATACGCGATATACTTAAAATATATAAAAGATTAGATATTAAATTATTATAATTTTACGTTATTTTACCCGGTTTACTTTTTGAGTAAGTTAAGCAATAGTATATTTACCACCCTCTATAAGTCAATATATTCGTAAAGTGTTATAGTAGTTTTAAATCCTACTTTAATACCGAGATTAATTACGAGTTATACGATAAATATTAAATGGAAATAACGTGGGAACTTGTAAAAAATCAATAGAAGCATGTCGATAAAAAACCCTAGGAAATCTTTACCGCCTTATTAATATAGTTTCGAAAATGTTAAATAGCCTTCGAACCGGAATATAAAGGCGATAAATTGTTTATTTAAATAGTGATAAAAGTTTACCGTGGAAACCCAGATTTTGACTTTACACTTTTTTAACCGGAAAAAGATTTGAAGGTTTTTTATATAAGTTTTAGAATATCTTTCGAAATCTGTATACGCTGATAAATAAGTTTCTGATCAGTATTCCTAATGAATAATAATAAAGGCGAAGTTTAAATTACTAAAATGAACTTTGCCAAAATAATTTAATATCTTTTAGACCAGAGATTTAAGGTTTAACAGAAGTAAAACAAAAGTTTAAAGTATGGGTACCAGAGGGGAAACCTTAACGGCAAAAGATAAGAACGATCTTTTAAAAATGAAAAAGAAAAACCGAAATTACAACAATATTTACGGAAAGATATACGACGCCTTATAGGTTTTTAAAAACGGTGTATTGTATATGGTAAAATCGGCTATTAGTTTACAAACCACTTCGTTTACGAATTAATTCGGATTAAACGATAATTTTGGGCTGAATATCATTTTAAAGATCGGTTAATAGCCAATTTTACAATATACGTAACTGAATAAGAAGGTATAGATAACGAATTCGACCTATACCCTTATGAAGATACATTTGGAAAAGATAACCTTAAATAAAAAATATTTATTTGTTAGCCTACAACGATAAAAACGTTTAATGTATTTTTGTTAGCCTATAGAATACCTCTTTTTTGTATAGTATAAGCCTGAGTTACGCAAACAAAGTGCTTAACACTAAAATAAAGGCGTAATTTACCTTTTTTAAACAAATAAGAGCCAGATTTCAAGGTATTATATCTGATATTAACGTAACCAAGATTTCAACGGCTGTCAAACGATAATTCAACGTATTTACAATGAAATTTCCGAAGTTTTGATTAAATCGGATAGGAAAACACCGAAAAATTTAATTTAATGTATTTTAAAACACTATTTTTACTTTTATGAATTAATATAAATAAGCACGGAATTAAGGTCTGAATTACGACTAACAATCCTAACCGTGTTTCAAATAATAAATCCGTAACGTTTAAACTTAAATTCGGTTATTTATGATTTCCCCCCAAAATACATATAATTATGGTTACTTACTTAATTTAGTTAGAATTATAAACTTTGAATCGACGATTTGAATACCTAGTTATAAAACGCATTTTATGTTTATTCCATGTTGCGAGCTATATAAATATAGGAAAAAACGTATTCGAGGTTATCGAAAAGTTCTATTATAGATATAAGCTTTACTTATAATCTACACAACGGTTTAAATTCCGTTTTAAAAACGATATAAACTTTGATTACAAAATAATTATTGATATTATGTACCTGGATGATTAACCAGTTCTTTACCTCATCGATACGGCTATATCATTTTAGGCCGCTAAATTTATACGAAGCGTTTTTACTTTAGACTGTTGTGACGTTTTAGAAAATTATTAGTTAAAAGTTTACCTTAAGCCTTTAAATTTAATTAAGTACAACGTTAATACGGCTTTTAATTTTATCGAGTCGCGTATAAAAGCTCGGATAAACGGTAACGAATGAAAATAAATTTTAGTTAATGCTTTATAGGGTATTAGAAAATATAAATCATATTATAAATCATTGAAAAAAAATGTATATAATATTGGTAAAAAAATTAAAGGTTATCAGTTTTAAGGAATATCTTTTAAATAAAGGTTAACGTCGTTAATAATACTTTTGCTCTAAGTAAATCTATCCCTACATTTCTCATCTTCAATACTTTTTTCGAGGATTTATATAAACTTTACCCTATTATTATCTATAACGTAAAGGGCTATTATTGTAGTTAATATTATAACGGTCTTATGTTTACTGTAAGTGAAGAATAATATGTTTAGGGTGTTGGTTATAAAAAATAGCCTACGTGAGATTAATGTGTTAAACCTATTATTATAATTTAAAGTTTTGGTTTGGAAAACAAAGGATGGATGGACTGGCCTTTAAAATATTAACAGATTAAAGGGTTATGATGTATTTGTTAATTGACCAAACGAAACGAGTTCTTTTTGTTGAATAATGGTGCGAAAATACAAAAAAGAGGCGAAAAGAAACGGTCAGAACGCATAAAACAAGTAAAACCACTTATAAAACATTACCCAAAACGATGAATTCAAACCGACTCTAACTTTAGCTCTACTCCCAAAACATGAATCCAACCCGACTACGTTAAACGAAATCGCTTTATTTATACTAAACCCGCCAAGACCTCGACGCAAAGGACACCCCTTTGGCTTTAAGACTAAAAAACGTTGTAAGAACTTTGCTACAGATTCCTTAATTATGTAAAAAGAAATGGAAAATTATGAATTTAGCTTGAAGTTTCACCGCGAAGGTATTATTATTACCTTAAGTACCTTATTCTTATAATTTACTCAAATAGAAATCTTAGTCTTTATCGAATAAGGCGTTTTTCATTTTAAACGTTTTGACTTAACTGTTTACAATGCGTATAAGAATTTTTTAACCCGCTTAATATACAAAAAAAAGAATAAAGCCGGAAAAGTGTATAAAAAGATTCATTTAGTTATAAAAAGTTATAACAACGAAGGTAAAAAGGATATTATAACCTAGTTACCTATATTATAACGGGTTAATTAACACCGAACTTTTATATACGGGGTCCTTTTTAGCAATTTATATAATATATATTTTGAACTTCGCGATATAACGTAAGATTATATTCAATTTAAGCAACGGTTAAAACGACTGATTTACGTAGATATATCTAAAAACCTTAGGTAATATTACGTACCCGGTACGATCTTACGTATTCTAAAACCACTTTATGGCCTAATCAAAACGGGTATTTACTGGTATAACACCTGTTAAAGATATTATAAGGAACTATTCAAAATAACTAGTTTTACTTTTGACACGTGTTTATTAATAACTTATTCGGAGGGCTTTATATTAACGGGTGTATAAACGGACGATACATTAAAATTATATAACTCTTCTTTTTTGAATTTGAAAAGAGGAAACTTTGAAATGCCAGCTTAAAAGCTAAACCTAAGACGTTTTTAATAAAAGATAATATAATCGATTTTAATAGTGTTACAATTACTTTTCGGAACGATATTTTAAGTTTTACGTAAAAAGGGTAGTTGAATAAAGTTGCCATTATTATTTTGATAGCACGAAATGAGTCGACGAATACAAATACTAACGTATACGCGGCGTTTAGGTTATTTTTATAGTATAATTAAAGGAATTAATTAACCTTTAGGTCATCATATAGTAATAAACTGATTCTATAAAAGATACGTATAAAGAGTTTAATAAACGCCATTCCTAATAAACATATAATTCGAAACGCGACTAATAATTCATGTTACTAAATATAGTTACAGTAAATATATTTGTTTTTACTAACGGCTTTTTCGTTAATGATAACAATTTTAATTTACAAATAGGCTTCGTTCTAATTCTCGGTCATAAAATACAGGCCCTAAATGGCTTTACTTTTCGAGTAAATATTATTTATTCAAACTTTATTAAATGTAAAAGGATTACGCGAAACGTCTTAGTTTCCAAGATTTATAAAATGGTTAAAGGCTTCGATTCGAGTATTATTATAGTCATAACGGTTTGGATAATTATTTTTAACCTTAGTTTACACCTTATCCTTTTTATTGTATATATTAATTTCTTTCCGTTTTATAAATATTTGGTTAAATTAGGTATTACGAACGAAAAGCATTGAGTAATCGATATTATAACTTTACGCGAAGTATACGAATACCGTAAAATTAAGGAAATCAGGTAGATTAACGTGAAATCTAACCCAATAAATATAATAACTAAGTTTATGCCGAATGGAGCTTTGGAAACACTTATATTAATAAGTATACTATGTATCAGGGTTGTTCAAAAGGTTTTACGACTTAAAAAAGTTGCTTAACTATTTTTTCGCCTATTCAAATAGGCTCGTTTTATAATATTTATATCGATTTACATTTTACCTTGATTGAAACGGCCTATTTGTACCAATCGTAGATTTTTCCTTAATTTAACATAACTATTCTAACCGATTCCCAGTTTCGTTTTACTTTTTATTTATATTGTACCACTTTCAGTATATTACCCCTTTTATTTTACGTTTTATATTACGTTAATTACTTGGAAAAATTGTTTTATGAAGAGCCATAAAATTATTATATAACGTACTATATTATGGCCGGGTACACCAGCCTAGTCTGTGGGCATTTATCTACTATTAAAGGGAAAAAGCGATGTTGTCGCGTCTTTACCGTTTTTTTCGTCGCCCTTTCCCTTTATATTAGCGTTATCGTTATTACCATTAACGACGTTATTAATATTAACTAGGATGTAACCTTTTACCTTATTAATTATACTTTTAGGTAAAGGTATAAGGGAGTGATTACCCTTTTCACGGCGACGTGCGATAAAGTCGTCGAATTCGCCCGCGTAATACATATGTAGGCCCCGTTCCCAGGCGGCGACAACGGTTGCTATTTTCCTAGTTCGCCGGTTAACGTCTGATATTAATTAATATCGGCTTGTTTTAGTTATTTACGACGATTTTTTTTTCGTATCGCCCTAAAAAGTGTATTTTGATTACATAGAGTTTTTTAATTTCAGTTGAAATTTATTAAAGAATCGGTGGGTACATAATACAGCTTCGGCTTACGACTTTAAAATTACCGAAACGGGGGCGTATAAGTTAATAATCCGTTTATAACGATAATAACGAACCGAGCGGCCCCTGTTTTCGTAATAATCGTTAACAGATTTACCTGCGGCCGCGGACATGATATATGATATATAAGGCGTATTTATTAACGGCCTAAGGTTACGGATTCAGGTACGTTAGTTTAACGTTTGGCGCGTTAAAAAGGTTTTATGGCGTATCTTAACGATAAAAACCTCGAAACTACGATGAAAATCCGCCTCGTATTTTTTATTTATAGAAAAGAGAATGAAAAATTCAATAATGAAAGGCTTAAAATATATATACACTAACGTAATTACGTCAAGTTACGTTAACGATGTAAAATGACTCCTACGGGTGATAAGGTTTTTACCTATAGGGAAAGGGTAAGGCTTATAACCTTAAAAGCTCTTTATTTCTCTCCTGTGTTGGAAAAGGGGGAGGGAAAGAGGGGGGAGGGGCGAGGTGGAGGCGGTAGCTGAGCTAGACGGAGTAGGGGCGGCAAAGCTAGGCGGCGTGGCGGCGGCGAGACTTAGCGGTATGGCGGCGAGCAGGGTAGCGGGGGCGGGCGGCGTAGCGGTAATAAAAGAGATTTTACCCAACTACAGCGGGCTATTGCTATTAATAATAGTGGTGTTAGAGGCGACGGTTATCGTGGCTACGGTGACGGTAAGGCGCCGATTCTTTCCCATTAAACGGCGCCTTACAATCCTATTTTTACGCGGTATTTATTCGGAAAATAGGTTAGTATATATGCAGGCTAAGTAACCTATATATTAGAACGACTTAGTTTAATTAGGTAAATTGAAATTTGAATTAAAATAAGGACTTATATTAGTTAAAATTACGCGCTTTTAATGAAAAGAAGAAAAAAGGAAGTTTTACCTGAAACGACGGTGATATATTTTTTATATTAACTTACTATATAATTACGAAAATCCCCCCTACGTAATTACCCTTATTAAAAATCACCAAAAAACGGTATTACTAATTATATCGCTTTTATTTAACTATACGAACCAAACCCAAATTATAATTATTACCTCGGTTTGACTTTGCTAATCTTAGCCGAACTTGTTAATTTGAATCTTTTGCGATTAATACGATAAATAATACTATCACTGCGAAAACTACTAATTTAAACCTCCTGCGATTAATACGCCAACAATATTATTACTACGGAAACTACTAGTTCAGATCTATTATAATTGATATTATAAATAACACCATAAATATTAGGCTATAGGTATGAAGTATATAAGGAAAAGAAGAAAAGATTATCTTTGTAGATATTACAATATATCCTTATAAATAGTATACATAAATCAAGTAACAATATATTATATTATAAGGTACACTCCTGCAGGGTGTACGGTAACGTGTCATGTTACAGGCTGCACTTTTACAAGACGTAAAGTATATTATGCATAGGTCGGTCTGAAATACGTATTTCAGACCGACGGCAATACGTGAATCGGTTTGAAATGGTTATTTCAGACCGACGGCAATGCGTGGATCGGTCTGGAAGGAGTATTCCAAAGTGATACGCTCTGGGTGGAGGACTTATAAGCCCTCACCTATGGCGTACACCTCTGGATGCTTCTTATCACATCTTACTTTATACTACAACTACCAATCATTCTGATTACTCTTCAAAGACCTTATGTTCGCGTGAATATTATAGGCTTGATGTAATGATCACCCTAAATACCCGTGAGTATATAGAAGGTGTCAGAGGGTTTATGTTATCAAGAAGGTAGCAGAGGGGCTGAGTGAACGATATCGCAACCGTGCAAGTAATGATCAAAAGCCGTGAGGCTATACAGAATATACTGAGACTGAATACTTAGATTGACAACTGAAGAACTATCTAATGAAGCTACCTAACGTGGTGATGACCACGTCCTTATATCTAGTTCCTTCAGTTGACGTGGTGGCGTGGGATATGTTGGATATGTGCGCGATCCAACATATCCAGACTGGATCATTTGGATATGTAGCATATCCAACATATTCAGTCTCCGGTTCTCGGTGTGCCGAGTGGGTCCCTAACGACCCCAACCCTGGGGGGTCTGTGAGACCAGATGCCTGCCGTCAGGCTGTGTCCAACTGATTTCCTTCATTAGTGCTGTGGGCCACTGCTGGTGTAACCTGCAGCTGTTGGGTCATACCACTTGAGACCTTACTGACAATATTGCTTATATGGTTTAATTTAAATACTTTATTGAAACACGTTAATGAAAGTATTAGGGGCACTAATATATACTTCAAACGGCAAAGTTTCAGAAATACTACATATTACTTATAATATATCTACGAGTTAGCTTTACCAGTCGTATTAATGTAGTCATATAAGGGACAACCGTAAGTTTTATATACACCAGTTATGTAATATAGACTAACTGTGTGAGTATATCATTCTGTACAATAGTATATATGTAAAGCTATCAACTGCTACTTCTGAGTTAATCATCGATTTCTACTTCACTCAATTCTTCATAAGGAAAGGTGAATACTCTTCACGCCATACCATGCTATCAGTATTTTAAATTATATACTCCCATGTTATAACTTACGGTAGAAACATCTGAATTTCATCGTCTCTATGGTAACTTTTGTAGTGTTCATAGTAATCCCTCATAAAAAAACCTTAACATCTCAACAAATGAGTTGCATTTGCCCAATAATACTGTCCTGGTCATAGTATTGGTGGGATTATAGGCGTTTCAATATACTCAAATTGTATGGTAAAAAAGTGTGTAAAGGCATGGTAGTGTCCAGGTAGGTGACACTAAGGTACAGTATGGCACGACTTTTCCCTTCCTAATGTTACATATGCGTTAGGTTATTTCATATGGCTACAATTGGATCGATTATTGCATCAAACAATATCCAGAGTATCCATTGATTGAACTTCAGACTTTGTATTGGGGTTGTCATTGAAAGTTTTGTGGATAGCATATACCAGTGGCACCGGTTCATTAGAATTGCAGTTCCATTTGCAGCATCGTGAAGTTGTAAGCTCTATTATATTATATCATGCCCGCAGAATTCTGGCTTCCACCCACTCTATGAACAAGCCAAATTTTTCTGGGGATTCGAGAAGGAAGGCCTAGGCCTGGGCAAAGACAATGGTGAATATTGGGACATTGAATGTGCATGTTAATTCAGTACATCACTCAAGCAACCGGTATGTACCAACTCCCATAATTCAACATTTAGCTCCATCACATCAGTTTCTTTTGCTTCACTGTACCCACTTCTGATGAAGTCACCTGCATTGCTGCTGTTCACCAGTCATCCTCTTGCCACTGCAAGCCCTATCCAGCTGCTCGCAAGTCTTCAAAGATTAACAAAAAAAAAACAGGAGGTTTCTCACCTGCTGGAAACCCTAGTCACAAATTCTCGGTCTTCAGGCACTTTCTTTCAAGTGATCTATCTCACTGTGATTCACTGATACTGAGTGCATTGGACTGCCACTGTGAGTCTGTGACTTGATCATTGCTCAACCTTCACTGTCAACTATCAAAGACAAGCCAACACTTTCCCCCTTACATCCCCCTTACAATTACTTGTCTTTTCCTTCCATTCCTGGCCAGAAGACTTGATTGACCACAAGACCGAACTTTCCTGTCAACAGTGATTGACGCAAAACAAGACTTTTCTTGTTTTTTCTATAACTTCTCTTACAATAGGAAACCGTATGTGGCCTCATTCACGATTTCTTTAATGATTTAGAGACCACACTCTGATATAAACTACCAAAAGAAAACCGAGATGGCCACCAAGGAGCCTACCAACAATCAGCACAAGCGGGTCCAGGACTCGAACACTAACCCCACCATGAATCACTACATTGACACTGGTCATGGTGGTGGCAGCAAGACTGCAAAAAAGAGCCATGGTGGCAACAGCAAGACCGCAAACAAGACTCAGAGCAAGCAAGACATGGCAACAGCCGAGTTTCTGCCCATCCCAGGCACCAGTGGGGCCCCGCCCGCGGACTGGCCTGGCCGCCTGCCAAGCCATGCCGCACTACAATACCTGGGCACCGGGGAAGAATGGGCTGCTCTGCCAGCCCAAGGCCGGGCGACGGGGCAGGCTGCTCCGGGGCAGTCCCCGATGGAGCGGGATGCCCGCGTGGAGGGAGCTTGGGAGGGGCGATCACCCCGTCTTCCAGCCATGCGCAGCCCCTGTCGTACGGAGGAGGCAGTCGCCGAGCCAGCACCCGCCGAGTGTTATGAATGGGAGTGGGAGGAGGATTCGGAGGGGAATCCTTGGAATGGGCACTGAGGCACTGTAAAACCTGGCTGGTGTCTTCTGCTTTCACCGCCCTCGCACACCAGTGAGGCCATGTCATCATGGTGAGGACCTGTTAAAATCAGACACACGGGCATCATCGACCTTTTTGGGGGGTGTCTATCACAGTGGGGGGGTGCAGTGGAGAACGTAGACTCGTTGTTGGTATCACAAATGCTCAGATTTGGTCGCTTTGGGTTACCAGAAGAGTGTGGATGTAAAACGAGATACAGTAGGAGCCAGGTACAGATGCCATTTTCACGAACCTGTTCCAGCCTACATGTAGCCAAGCCTAGATACTGACAGGGTCCTGGCAATGGATGCACCCCCAACATAGAAAATGATGGCACACAGTGGTATGCCAACTGCTCTCAGGGGTAGTGACAGCCTGTTGTATAACAGAGTGACACCGAGGCCAGATCTATACATCTTTCTGCCGTGGTAGGTTCATTGGGTGCTTGTAAACAAACCGGCGGCATCACCTTCGACCAAGGCTTGCAGTCACCCAGGGTTGGGTCATGTAAATACGCCATTGATGTGGAAATTTACACAACATCCAAGAGATAAAAGGTGACACGGTAACTTGACAAGGTAAGCAGAACAACATTGGCTGCTGGAAGAAATGGATGGTGCCAGCTGTGCTGGATTATGTATGTACTTACATACCCATGGCAACAATGCTTTCCTCAAGTCCACCCCAGCTGGGGACCAACAAGGCCGTGTTTCCTCATAGCCCATACCGTGTGATACAGTCCTCCCGATGAATATCTAGACAGTCCAGTGCACACACCCTCGTACCACACTTCATACATCTTACCCGGCCCCAGTACCCGCACACCTCACAGAAGCTCCGCGGCGGGTACGGGTTATCATCGTCGGCCCACGTCCCTCGCGCCTGGTTGAAGTTCAGCGGCGGTGCCTTGACCAGATCGCGCAGCTCCTGGTCCGTCGGCAGCGGCGGCAGCCACGACGCCAGCAGCGGGTTGTGATCCTGCGGATGCGCGGCCACCGCAGCGCGCGAGAAGGGCCGCAGGATCTTGGACTCCGTGTCCGCCGGGGCGGTCTCGTCCCGAGCCTCGTCGGCCGCGGGTGCATCCGCCATGGCGACGTCCGGATCTGCCCCCGGCGCCGGCGTGGGTGCCTTCTTCCTGCTGCCGCCGGACCGCGCCCTTACGCTCGACGCCGACGACGCCGCTGCCGCCGCACCGCCGCCCTTCTTCTGCGCCGCCGCCGCCGCGCCACCGGCGCCGGCGCCGCGCTTGCTCGCCGGCGCCGCGGAAGACGCCGCGGGCGCCGGCGCCGGCGTGCTTGCGGCACTGCTGCTCGCGTGGCCCGCCGCGGCGGCGCCGTCGCCGGCCCGCGCCCACGCCGCGAAGTCGTCGAGGTGGTTCGCAAACGTCTTCTGGCTGGCGAGGATCCTGCGCACGTTGGGCGTGTGGCCGCGGAGCCTGCTGTCGCGGTCGCGGCCGCCGCTCGGGACGGGGATGGCGTGGTGGAGGTGGTGGTGGTGGTGAGCGCCCGCGAGGCCGCCGCTGCCGCCGCCGCCGCCACCGCCGCCGCCGCCGCCGCCGCCGCCGCTGCCGCCGCTGCTGCTGCTGCTGTCGCGCTGAAGCTGCTCGATCTCCTTTTGCAGCTTCGCGTCGTGGCGCGCCGAGATGTCGTTGTGGTGCTGCGCGGCGGAGCCGGCGCCCGCGGCGCCCGCGGCGTTGGCCTGGCGCGCGGCGCGCTTGCTGCGGTTGACGTGCAGATGCACGGCCGAGACGGACTGCGAGGGCCCGGAGGCGGTGCCAATATCGGGAACGTAGGCCCAGCCGGGAGCGTTGGTGGTCTTGGTGGAGGCGACCTCAATCACGCCAAAATTGTTCATTGTGGATTGGGTTGGGTGGGAGAAAGTGCAGGAGTTGGAGTTGGAGTTGGGAGTTGATCTTTGGCGGGGCAGCTGCTTGTCGTTTCGGGCCGATTTCGGTACAAATAAATAAACCCTCGGCTACCCTTGCATTGACAGAATTGATCCAAATGTCAAGTTAGTCTATACACCGACCTTCCTAACAAATCGGCTTGCAAGCAATCCTGCAGCTGCAGGGAAGCGGGTTTATTTGCAAAGGCGATTACTTGGCAAGGTCTAGTAAACTAAATTTTGGCATGTTTGCGGCCCCAACGTTTACTATGTATTTGACTAGGGTACCCACCTGATTCAATTGGCTGCCACATGCCACCACCTAGCTACCAGTCGGCTTAACCGTTTTTTTAACTATTGTATTACCACCACACAATTTTATTCAATTGCTTAATATAGTACTATATGTTTCGGGAAATCCCTTATTAATAACCGATAAAATTAGGGCATTTTGTGTTAAAATATTTATACAAACCAAATATATGTGTTCATATTTTTTGTTGATAATACAATTTGTATGCTAATTATTTCTCCTCAATATGTATAAAAAAATAAAGTATTGGATGGTGATATTAAAAAGATATAAATACGGGTTTAAGCTAATACATAAATTATATCCGGAATGCATTAGATCTATAACATTAGATTTGTACTATAGTTAGCACAACTACTATATTCCTTACAATATATGGTTTCGAAATCTCGACTATAGTTTAGGGGGTATTTCTTAGCAATATACGACGTTTCACTTGTTTGAAAGATTCATCCCTATCATATTAGTGATTTGAATTTCAAGTGAGAAACCCTTATAGCAGGATAAAAAAATATTTTTACCAAGTTAATCTATTGTCTTTGTACCAATACCTTATCTCAGATATATATTTTTAATGATTAACGTTTCGATTTACCGCACAGTTTGCATATATTTATATAATCGTCCTATATTAATCTTTTTTTTGCTGGTCTCCATTAATAATGCTGTCATCCGATTCCTTTGCCAAAAGATTTAGGTAAGTTTACAGTTAAAACACACGATCGACTAAGGATTTCGCTTTGAATATTAGCCTAGAGATGCAATAAACTAGGAGGTATATTTAAGCCCTTATTGAAAGTTCAAAGTTACATTGAATTGATTCAAAGTTTATTTAGTAAACTTTCAAAAAACTAATGATAATAAAAAAGACTCAAAATTAGTTGCTAGATTAGGCGAACCAGCTACAAATTTAGGTTTTAAACTAGTATTATCTGGATCTCTCCCAGGATCTCGCTCGGATCTAAACAAAGGGTCAATAGTTAAATAAAACATTAAGCTAAGACTAGCTTTCCAGATTCAAAATACGAAACTGTGAATCAAAGTTAGATTAGATAACAAGTTATTAAATTTTAAAGTTATTAATTAAAAGCTTAATATTCATTGAAGTCTGACGTAGATACTTCGGTTGAAGGTAATAATTCTCTAACTGGTTATGTTAAACTATAGCCTAGTTAAGTTTGAATATATTGGATAAAATGATGTGAAATTTTCAGTTGCTTTGAAGTTCCAGTTTATTGATAAGATAATGTTGATTCAAGTAATGAGGATTTAAACCTCTTTATGAATTTGTCAGGTTTTTTATAGTAAATGAACTAATACACTGTTTGTAGAGTTGATTGAAAATTTTAGCATTGGTAAAGCCAGATATTATCTTGTAGTTAACTTCAATAGATAATGTTATTAAAGCAATATTAATGATCTTTTATCGTTACTATTTGCTGTATATAGTTCTGTTTGACTTTCTAAAAACTACTCCTAAATACAACTAGAATTATTATTGTTGTAACAGTAGTCAATTGCAGTACAATCAATTTAACTATACTGATAATTAGTTGATTATACTGACTGCAATGTATCTGTGGTTGGTAGGATTAACTGCATTGACTGCTAGCCAAATGCATTAGGTTCCAACTTTAAACTAAAGCACAGGTCAAGCAAATGGCCGTACAAATCAGTGTGCAAACCGGCTAGCAGTCTGACAAATTTAGAAGTAACATATTACCACTTTTATTGTAATAAATCAGTTACTTCAACCATAGATTCGAATCGATTACATTGCAACAATAGAGGCCTACCAACACTAATCAGTATTTATTAGGTTATGTATAGATAAACTTTGTAGAAGAAGCTATTTTCTGGTTTTGCTTGGGAATTGCGCAAGATAGAGGAAAAATTCTGGCGAAGTACTACTATACAATGTGCAGTTATTTGCGGTAGCAAGTAAGTAGGAATTATGAAGTATGTAGTTATTTGCGGCATTTTATAATTGGCAATAATATAGCTAATCCATTTAAAATGCCAAGAAACTTTCATTAAACTAGTCTTAATAAAAAAGTGTTAAGATTAACCGTTAAAAGTTCTAAGCTCGTCAAATTAGCAAATAATTAAGTCAATACTATTACATTTATTACTATTATAAATTTCAAATCGCAAAACGACTAAGTCCTACTATCTTCAACGAAAAATAACAACTTTTATAACAAAAAACCTACGACCTACCTTTCTATACAATTATATTTCCTTTACATTTTTAATCTACATTTCGACGGCTTCCAAAATCATTGTAATTAACAACGTTACCAACCCCGTTAGAAAAGAGGCAATCAGAAACCACGGCATCGTTTTTGCCAAGTATAACGATAAAAACCTCTATTCTATAAACGCCGACGAAAACTCTTTAATTCAATCTTAAGTAACATAATAAACTGCTATATCCTAGATATAAAACCCACTAAAACTGATCAGAATCCGAAGGCACTTGACGACTTTCAAAATTGATTCATAAATTGAACCTTAAACATATATAAAACTTCAAATAAGCAAGTCAAAAATAGACTGAATATTAAATTATTTAATTAAGACGTTGCACTCCCTATAACAAAAGGGAAAAAGCGTAATCATACAAACTTAATATAAGATTTAATAACAAATAAGGACTTTAAGTGAGTATATGTGGGTAAAGGTAAAGGTATCGCTGGTGATAGCATCTTTTAATGCCTTTATATACATTTGCAAGGTTACGCATAAGCCCAGATAAATTCGTAAAACCTTTGCATATAAAACAATTCATGCGCCGGCATTACTGGCTGTAAGAAATTGTTGACCCAACAGTTGCAGGTTACACCAGCAGCGGCCCACAGCACTAATGAAGGAAATCAGTTGGACACAGCCTGACGGCAGGCATCTGGTCTCACAGACCCCCCAGGGTTGGAGTCATTAGGGACCCACTCGGCACACCGAGAACTGGAGACTAGATATGTTGGATATGCTCCATATCCAAATGATCCAGTCTGGATATGTTGGATCGCGCACATATCCAACATATCCCACGCCACCACGTCAACTGAAGGAACTAGATATAAGGACGTGGTCATCACCACATTAGGTAGCTTCATTAGATAGTTCTTCAGTTGTCAATCTAAGTATTCAGTCTCAGTATATTCTGAATAGCCTCACGGCTTTTGATCATTACTTGCACGGTTGCGATATCGTTCACTCAGCACCTCTGCTACCTTCTTGATAACATAAACCCTCTGACACCTTCTATACACCCACGGGTATTTAGTGTGATCATTACAGGAATGAATGAACATATGTGTAACAAGTTCTTAAATCTATTAGTTAATTAAGTAAAAACATTATGAGAAACCCCCTTAATTCCAACAAAACTATTGCTAAGTTCCCCACAACAATACTTAAGTTCTTTAACACGTTCATTTTCAATAAGCCCGCTAAAATTAACCTGAAGAATAGAAAGACTTTACGCATAAGCTTATTGTATGCTCGATTACTAGGCTTTTCCTTCCAAACTCTACCAAATATAATTATTATACCTTCTAATAACAGTACCTATCTTAGATTTCAAGGGTCTCTCCGACTAATATATAAATTTTTCCTCTCTAAATGTTTCCATAATAAATACAAATTATACGGTAATTACAACCTTCATTAAGATTTGAAGAGGAAAGAAACAGTATAAAAGTAAGCTGTATAACCTTCTTAACGTCAAGTTACGACCGTTTCTTAATATTTACCACTAGATAATGATTAAGTTATCAAGATTAAACTTGTTGTTTTCCAACATCCTTACCGATCAAGCTAAAAATTATTACCTTGAGTTCTTAACGCATTACTTATTGTTATGAAAAATTTACCAGGGTTTTAAAAGTTATTTTGAATTCAACATCAACCTTGAATAATGCCACGAGAATTAGAATATTATCGAATCATTTCACATTTTGGATTACAAAAAGAAGTCTGAAAATAATATAGATTTTTTGAATTAAATGTTTCATTGACTAATACTTGGTCAGCAAGCTGTAAGAAATATAAGTGTTGGTGAGTAAATATTACGCTAGAAAGTTTGATAAGCATTTATGGGTTATGAAAGGGTTTAATACATCTTATAGTATTCTAACACTATCTTTGAAGGATTCTTTGACTAGTAACAGTTATTTTTTGCGATTGTAATAATATAGGTGTCGAATTTGACTAATATGTACCCCTAAGCTTACGACTTTAAAGGCGACGATAAAAACCTCGTTTACATGCACTATATAGACCATCAATACGGTAAGCCCAAATAATACGATTAATAGAGAACCGTAACTTGGAAGCATAACCGGTGTGCGTAAGGAGGAAGATATTTCTTTTCGTCAAAATCTTTAAGTTAATTACAAAAGTTTCCTTAACATAATAAAAGGAATTGAATTTTAGATAAATAAGGTTATTGGTTAATATTTTACACTGCTGATAATCGTAAACTAAATCAGTGGTTATACTATACTTAGTACCTCTACACTTTTAATTGAGAATATACTAAACGCGTCGAAAATTTTAAAAACATAGAAAAATAAGATGAGAAGAAACTTAAAATCATCGGTTAATATTGAGATATTGATACTGACTCGAAAACAACGTAATGACTGGTTGAGCACACCTTTTTGTACTTTTTGATAGATAAAAACCTTTATTGTTGTTATAATGATAAAGATCTTAACCTTATACACTTATTTTATTGGTAGAGCCGTAGATCGTTTCAACGTTATCGATTCGAATCGTGGTCGAAGTAACAGTAGTATTGCATTGGTCAAGAAGTAGATGTATTGTTCTAGGTTTGGCAGACCGCTAGCTGGTCTACACTGTAATTTGTATGGCCAATTGCTTAGCCCATACCCTAGTGTAAAGTGCAACGTACTGCACTTTACTAACACCTAATGCGGTAAGTCTACACAAATAATACGCTCAACTTGCAGTACATTCAACTTTACTGTAAGTAAAGTTGATCTACTATACTGCATGTAGTACTGTTCCAATATTCTTTATTCTATACCTATTCGCTTTGCGTAAAGTATATTTAAGTTTCACAGTGTCAGTTTTTTTTTAAAAAAAAAATCGATACCTAGATGAATAAAACGTTATCAGAGTATATAAAAATACGGCTCAAGTAAATTTCAAAGAGAATATATGAATGATGTATAGGATCGGAGAAAGAGGGAAACCTTAAGATATTCTATAATATAGGTCCGTAAATCCCGTATTTTTTATTTAATATCGAATCTTTATGACTCTATTTATTAAGAAATTCAAGATCAAAGTAGGTAACCTTTAATAAAACCCTAAACTCTATATCTTTTATATAAGGCGATTATGAAGGAGAGCTTTGAAGGTTTATGTTGGAATAGTACTACATGCAATGCAGCAGGTCAACTTTACTTACAGTAAAGTTGACTATACTGAAAAATTGAGTGTATTGCTTTGTGGAGACTTATCGCATTGAGTGTAAGTCAAGTGCAGTATGCTGCACTCTACTCTAGAATACGGGCTAAGCAATTGACCATAAAAATTACAGTGCAAACCGACTAGCGGTTTGCTAAACCCAAAATAGGATATCCACTATCTGACTACTGCAATACTACTATTATTTCAACCAATTGAATCGACAACATTACAACGATATAAAGATCTACCAATACTAATCAGTGCTTATTAGGTTAAAAACAGATTGGCTAAGTAGAAAAAAAGCTGCTTTCCGGTTATTACGCTTTATTTAGAAAAGATAAAGGAAAGGTTTTTACAAAGGGCCACTATACGTTGTGCAGTTGTTCGCGGCAGAAAATAGGGAAGACTTATATGCTATACAGTTGTTCGCGGCAGTCCATAAGTAAGCGACGGTATCAATACTCGAAAATACCAAAAAATCTTCATTAATCCTTTTTAAAGACGTTAAGATTAACTATCAGAAGTTTTAAAGCTCAGCAAGTTGACAAACGGCTAAGTCAGTAATACTACGGGTACTACTACTATAAGAAAAACGACTAAGTTCTTACGTCAAATAACTTTTAACCTTCGCTTTCTAATAATATCAAAAGAATTTCAACCTTACCCTTTATACCAAACTTTTATCCTTACTTTACTCCTTTCACTTCCCCTACACCAATTTAATCGTTAAGATCAATACTTCGAACGAAAATACAAAGTAGCGCCAAGAAATCCACGTCGCGCGAATCCACATTAAATCGCCAAGTCCACACGCCCCAAATCACCAAATCACTACGCTTAAGATTACCAAGTCCCACGCCCTACACGCTCTATACAAGCCAAAACGTTACAATGGTTTCAAAACGAATTGAAATCTATGGCATTATCAATCCCGCTAGAAAAAAAGCAATTATTACCCTCGACGCTATCTTTGAAAAGTATTACGACGAAGAGTTCTAGTTTACCGATGCTACTAAAGACTTTACCCCAGAATACCTAACTAACGTAATCGGCCGCTTTATTCTCAACTTAAACACTACTAGAACCAACCATAGCCCTAAAACCATTAACGATTTTCAAAATTTGTTTTACGATTAAAGTATAGACATATAGAAAAAGGCGGACAAACAAGTAAAGATAAGTGTAAAGACTAAACTATTAAATCGAGAAGTTAAACTCCCTAAGAAAAAAGAGAAAAAAGGTAATTTAACCAACCTACTTTACAAATACGCTATGGATAAAGACCTTTAATGGATCTCAGTCAAGGGAAAAGAGATTGCTGGCGACAGTAATCCTTAACGCCTATATACACGTTCGCAAAGACCTGCCTAAGTCCAAATAAGTGGATATAAAAAAATCAGTTAACCTATACCTCGTAAACCCTCAGATTCACTAATCAATTAAACAGGAACTACGACAGACCCCTTAACTCTAAGAGGATTATAGTCAAATCTCCCACGACGGAAACCCTTAAGCCTATTTCCCTCAAACTCCTCAACACATCCAATTTTAACAGCTAAATTAAGGAAAGAACGGCTTTACACGCGAGCCTATTATAGGTACAACCACTGACCTTTTCACTCCAAACTTAGCCAAAAGTAATTATCCGGCCCACTAACACCAATAACTTTGGTCTTTTCTACAGCTAAAAAATATAAAATTTCCTTATAATTAATATATTACCTTTCCTCCCTAACACGTTCCTACAGTGAATACGGAATATATAGCATTTACTACGTTCTTCAAAATCTAGGGAAGAAAAGGAAAAGTATAACGGTAAGCCGTACAACCTCCTTAACGTGAAGTTACGCCCATTTTTTAATATCTATCGCCAAAGAAACGTTGAATTTCCAGGTTTTCACTCGTTATTTCCTAATATCCTTACCGGTTAGGCCAAGGATCATTACCTTCGGTACCTAACGAACTATTCCTGCTTCCGCGAAATTTACGATAATATAAAAGGCTATTTCGAATACTATATTAATTTTACCTAATATTACACCGATTAAAACATCATTAAATGGTCTTATATATTAAATTACAAAAAAGAGTCGAAAAGTAAGATAAACCTCCTTAATTAAATATTTAATCAGCTAATGTTCTACCAATAAGTAATAAGAAACGTGAAAGCTGGTAAAGACACCCTACGCCAATAGGTCCGGCAAGTCGTCAAGGGTTACAAAAAGTTTAAATACGCCCTTTAATACTCCGATGCCACCTATGAAAGGTTTTTTTTAGCAAACTACATTCCTTGTTAACGACTGTAACTATTCGAGTCTCCGAATCAACTAGTATATACCTTCAAGCTAGAAACTTTTCTGATGTAGATAAGAAAGACCTTACGGTGGTTAATTGCGTTGACCGAAAATACGGACGCCTATAACTTCTAAGATTTGACCTATCAACCTGGACCACAAACTAAAGGTAACAGCTATATTAATGCCAATAAGGCCAAGATTTAAGCGGGTCTATTAATCGTCAACACTATAGTTATAATAATGGCAAAAAATATTAAATTTGTGGTAAAACTAACTACTAGTCAACTCGATACCCCTCTGCCGAACGAATCAATAAAAAGATAATATATTACATCCAGTACCCTACCACTTTTAAACAGGATTACTTAAACCAAATCGCAAACTTCGAGGGCAAAGAGCTAATTAACAGCGTTAATACCCCTAAGAAAATCAAGTAGCACGAAAATACTGCTCCTAACGCGGCCCAATAACTATCCGACCATGCCTTTCTATACCGTTTAGGTAGTAAAAACCCTTACCTTTACTTTAATAAAGTCCTTGATCTCTTATATACCTTTAACCTTTACGATTGCTATATGAACCATACGTTTTAAGGTATCATACCAGATATAGGGGCAGTAAGGTACTTAATAGGAGTCTATTTGTAATACGTGACACTGCGAAGAGAAAACACTATAGCTACTTAGATTAATCGTCACAATGCTGGCAAAGCTTAAGTTGGTTTTAGCTCAGGCAAACACCTATCGTTACTAGGGACAACGATAATTCAAACTTTTATAAAACCAATGACCTTTCATATCCTTAAGTCCCTTGTTCCTTTCCTACTTTATTTAAAGAATATAAAAACATGCGGCGTCAACGTCGATATTAACGTAGATAAACTAATCAAAAACGGCTTAAGGCTTTTACTCGCTTTTAAATAGGGTATTTATAGTTTTATATTTAAAGGTTAAAGGTAGTGGTATTCAATTCAACGAAACCAGAAATACGTCAACTATACCGACGTTTCAATCATTCAGTCGTTAATAGGTTATATAAAGTCCTAAACTCCGTAAGGCATAAAAATGCGAAATACTCTGCCTTAATATCTATTGAAAGACTTTGCCACCATTGCCAAACGTATACCTAAACACCCTGAAGATTTAAGTTTACATTAAAAAACGATGAAGACTTTAACCACGAGATCTTTATTAATGTGTTTTACTTAGGTAACAAGCTTGTTTTTTAATTCGTTAACTTTATAACCTCCTTTTACAAAGCCAAGTTTCTAAAGTCTATTTTAAGAAAGGATACGTAGAAAACGCTAAAAATGTTATGGATTAACACGTACCTAGGCCTACCTAACATCGTTATCTACGATACCGGCACTAACTTTATGGCGGCTAAATTCCAGAAAAATACCAAGATAATAGGTATCTAATGTAAACAGATGCCTATAAAATCCTACTAAAATATTAAAAAGGGTAAAGGAGTACACTCATAGCTTCGCTAAACGTATAATATGCTTACATTGGAAATTGAAAATTTTACATATCTGGAGGCACGCTTATAAATAGAAGTAAAAGGCCTTAACAACACTATAGACCCTAACGGCTTGATACCAACGCTACTAGTATTTAAAACGTACCTACATCTAACGAGTGAATCTCCACCTTTAACAAATACTCAGAAACATACTACAGTATACGGCAAAGCTCTAAAGAAACTACAAAGAAAATAGGCATGCAGCCAGGTCAATAACGCCTTTAATACCAGGAATAACCTTTTAACAATCAACGTACTTACTTTGCTGTTACAAAGTAAAGTCTTTATATAACAGGAGCTAGGCAAATAAAAAGACTCATATAGGATCTTAAATATTGCGAACTCCGAAGTAGTTATTAAAACTGCTAACGATCCTATATTTTTCCGAATCACCCAAGTTAAGCCCTACATTAAGGCTACTAACTATAAAGATTCTTAAGCCAAACGACCGCGCTAATATTAGCCTCCTTTATACATTATCAATAAGCCGATAAAACACCGTAGTCGCAGATGACTTCTAAAAAGAAACGTTAAAGAAAAGGAATATATACCGAACCGTATTTACAATACTACTTAGCTAAGTAAAAAAGAAAAAGATAACAAAAACTTGACACTAAGACTTTAAGCGTAAAGAATCATTGAAACTTTCGGTAAACCCTTTCAAAAAAAAAAAAAAAACGACAAAGTCGAAATTAACAGCTTACTAACTCGAAGGGTTATATAATTCGTGGCGAAAACCGACTTTAACTTTCAAAACCCAAACGTTACGATGTTTAAGTCCAAAACTATCCACGAGATTAAAAGCAAGACTATGGGGCGGGTGTATGAAAAGTTACGCTTAATCGTTTAAGAATACGGCGATAAAGGTAAGGACTAAATCCTTATGTAGTCGCTAACGATTTAGAAAATCAGCCAGAGCTTATTAGTTACTTTGGCAATAAGTTTAATAGCTAAAATAAAGGTAAATTAACACTTAATAACCGTAACATTTCGTAAGCCTAAATATAATTAGTAACGGGTTTATAATAGATCGTACTACTAAAACTACCGTAGGAGCTATGTATTATCTACCCTTTAAAAACGGTAATATAGTGTGTCAAACCATTATATAGACTAGCTAAAGCAGGCGTCCATTTGTTTTTAACCTACCAGTTGTACTTCAAATCTCGGTTAATAATAAAGTCTTTGATGTACGACCTATACTTGTTAATAACGTAAAAAAAGGACTTCGACGTGGTAGATATACAAACTAACGATACCCTTTTCGTAGAAACAGCTGGCTTTATAGTAATGAAGCAATAGGCGATTAAAGATTTCAACTTTTAAAATTACAAGCCGGTAATGACGTTAACGAAAGGTAATTAACTTAACTTTAATAAATTGTTAATTGACATGATTAATGTTAATACTAGCCTAATTTTTCTCAAAAAGAGCCAGTGCACTATTTTAACTAAAATTAATAAGATAAATATAGCTTAAACCTAACGGTATCTCGAACAATATACTCGTAACAACTATATAGTTACCCTATACCAACTGAAGGTATTATACGATCTATCTATCTCCATATAAACACAAAAACTAACAGATAAAGAATTTAACCGGCTAAACAAAAGACTCGAATGACAAATGCAAAACTTGGACCGCGGGATTAATATGGTTCTAATCGACTTATTGAAGGCCAAATTAATAATTTTAACGGACGGGTCTTTTATAAATAACACCGACTTATCTTTACAAATCGGCTTCCTAATAACCCTCTTCAACGAAAACAGGCAAAAAACCTAATTTAATATCACCAGCAACCTAATCCACTAAACTTCTATCAAATGTAAAAGGATAACATGAAACGTTTTGGCATCGAAAGTCTACGAAATAATAACGGGTTTTAACGTAGGCATAACACTGTGGAAAACCCTTAACCTTATTACCAGGCAGCTGAAAATTCCTCTTATCCCGGTGGTGATTTGTACCGACTTAAGGAGCCTCTTTAAATGCCTTTCGAAGCTCGAAACTACCAGTAAGAAACGCCTGAAAATCGATATGATAATACTCCGTAAGGTATACAAAGGGAGGGAGATTATGGAGTTTCGATGGATCGATAGCAAAAACAACCCTGCTAATGACATAACGAAGGCATCGCTGAACAAAACCCTGAAAAGGTTTGTAAATAGTAACAGGCTAACCGTACGCATCGAAGGCTACGTTAATAAGCCGCTCAGGAAGCCTAAATCACGTAACAGCAAATAGGGACGTGTTGGTAAATTGAAAGATTTCTAAGGGATTAAAAATGGTAATCTGTTTAAGTGACACAGTTAAAGTAAAGGCTTATAAAGGCTTATGGCGGAAAAACTTTTTATAGGAGTTAATAAACTCGAACTTCGAAGCAATGGAGTAATTAAGGTCAAATAGAGTCAATTTGCATACAATTGGGTGCAATTCAGTATAAAAGCCAACTGGAATTGGAGGGAGTCTGGCCAATTGACGAAAAGATAATTCAGTAGTAACCGAAAAAAATTGATTAACCACACTAGCGTACACGTACAAACTAAAAAGCCGCTAGTGTTAGAATAGTACTACATGCAATACAACAAGTTAACTTTACTTACCGTAAAGTTAACTATACTATAAGATTAAGTATATTGCTTTATAAAGACTTACCGTATTGGGTGTAAGTTGAGTACAGTACGTTGCACTTCACTTTAAAGTACGGTATAAGCAATTGACCATACAAATTACAGTACAGACTGGCTAGTGGTCTGCCAAACCTAAAACAAGACATCTACCATCTGACTATTGCAATACTACTGTTACTTCGACCAATTGAATCGACAACATTACAACAATCTAAAGACCTGCCAATAGTTTCTTATATATTGCGGGAAAGAATTAAAGTCAACATATTCCTTATTACGATAGATTCGATATCTTAAGTGAAGGACGTTATAAGGTCTAAAGTAAACCATATAAACGTCACCATGCTATATTAGTTACTAATTAGACTTCGAGTAATAAACGTTCTAAAAAAAATACGTACCATAATACGTTTTAAATCTTTGGAATATACCGAAATTTAAGCGATAGGCTTTTATGAATAGGGTTGTAATAAATCCCAATTACCTCATTTTAATATCATTAACACCTCCAATTATTGTTGAACCTATAATAAGTATCAATTAACACTAAACTATAATAAATAAGATAGGAATTGTTTCAAAGTTTCCATAAGTTGAAATTTGCTATTTATTATTATTTTTATCAACGCTATACTATTTGTAATTTGATTAACAACCTAAATTGACACTATAGCTACAACTAATGCCTGTGAATATTAAC
Organism: Anisogramma anomala; assembly: GCA_038502455.1. Lineage (NCBI taxonomy): Eukaryota > Fungi > Ascomycota > Sordariomycetes > Diaporthales > Gnomoniaceae > Anisogramma > Anisogramma anomala. Next base: position 10,747,459 of record JASMMZ010000004.1, on the reverse strand, counting down.
TTTGCTTACAGGTATTAGTGTGTGAAAAAAAAAAACTCTTTTTATTTCAGGGGGTAAAATATTAAACCCTTAGCGCAAATAAACGTTAAGATGTAACATGATTAATTATACGATCTAACTAAAGGTATTTAATATTTTACAGTTCTGGATTTGACGATGACTTAACGAAAAGATTTTTTTTAATGTATTACGGAATTTACGGCTTTAGGGCCCCCCACTTTTTAGGTAAACCTGCGATGTAATTCGCGATTATTCCGCTCGCAGCGTAAACCCGAAGGCAAAGCTGCTTCTGCTGAGCCGATATTGTTAAGGGGGTCCCGCCTACTATATTTAGGACCGCTCGGGTTACAATCGTTCACGTTATTGTCTACATATTATAGGTAGCCGCACCATTACGTGGTGCCTCGTGACTGGAAACACATACATACATATACACATCCATGTACGTAGTACGTATTTCTTAGGGAAAGTAGGCTATACGCCCGCCCGAGAGAAGTCTTCCACGTCCATCATCAAGCCTCTTTTGCAACAGGGTGGAAAGGAAAGTGGCAAGAAGACCCCCCTCCGCTAGGCATTGCTTCCCCCGTTCCCATGCCCCGTGCCTAGCCAAAATTCCCAACCCAAATCTCATCCTTCGGGGCCGCGCCCTTCTCCAGCTCGCCCAGCGGCGCCGCGCACAGCCGCGCGTTCGCAGTCGGCACCATCCAGTTGCGCACGAGCCCCCGCCGCGCCGCAAACAGCACACCCATGCCGGCCGCCGCGTGCCAGACCACGTGGCAGTGGAACAGCCAGACGCCCGGGTTGTCGGCCACGAAGCGGACCAGCGTCCAGCCGAAGCTCTCGACGGTGGCGACGTCGCGCCGCGTCGGGTTCGCCACGAGCGCCGCGCCGCGGGCGCCGTCGCCGCGGCGGCGCCCCCCCGGCGGCGCCGGCCGCAGCAGGCCCTTGCCCTCGGGCCGGAAGCCCAGCGCCGCGTAGCCGGGGAAGTAGCCGTGGCCGGCGGCGAGGACGAACATCTGCGCGCCGTGCAGGTGGAATGGATGCGCGCCCTCGTCGAAGTTCTGCAGGACGATGTCGACGACCTCGGCCTCGTCCGAGCTGATGACGAGCTCGTGCGTGGGGTCGAAGGCCGCGTCGCCGCCGTCGCTGACGAGGCGGTGCAGCGTCGGGGCCTGCAGCTGCGGGCGGAAGGTGCTCTGGTTGAGGAAGCCGCGCTGCAGCCGCCAGGCGCCGATCGCGAGGTTGACGCGGAAGTACCACGAGTAGTGCGCGTGGGCGGGCGCCGCCATGCGGGGCCGGGGCTGGTACGTGCCAGGCGCGGCGTCCTTGCAGACGATGCTGAACTTACCGCTGTCGGCCGTCGTCTCGGGCAGCAGCACGGCGTGCGTCCCGTCGACGCGCGGTTCATCCCGGCCGCGGCCGTAGCGCAGGACGGCTGTGGCTTCGATCACGGCGCCGGGGCGCTGGGGGAGGACGGTCTCCGAGAAGCAGTGCGTCATCAGCCGTGCGCGGAGCCAGAAGAGGCCCGAGTACTGCTGCTGGTCGGTGCGGAGCTGGACGCTGTACCGCTGGCCGGGGCCGACGAGGACGGTGGAGTCGATGTGAGGCTCGACGGCGACGCCGTCAACTTCGGTGATGGGCAGCTCGAGGTGCTTGTCGGCGCTGACCTCGAGCCAGCCGATGCCGCCCACGTTGATGATGCGCAGCCGGTGACGGCTGTCGGGCGCGAGGTCGAAGGTGGCAAACGGCGTCGCCGGGTTGTCGCAGTGCCGGTCCGGGTGCTGGGAGCAGTCGACCTTGTTCCGGCCGTTGATCAAGACTCCATCCGGGATGGGTGGGCTTTCGCTCCCGGGGGCAAGGGCCTGTCTTAACAAGCCGGGCGAGGGTTCGTGATACCAGTCCTGGACCATGACCACACGATCTGTATCATACTGGTACGCTTGCGCTTGTCTCTCCTGGGATGATAGGATGATCAAGGGACCGTACAGGCCGTCCAAGCCTTGGGCAGCCTGATGGCTGTGGTAAAAGTCTGGGAGGAGGAACGAGTTAGAACGGAGCTCCTACTGGACGGGGGCAAGAACGGAAACGCACACGTTCCAGCCTGTCCCTTCACCGTGAATCGATAGCGGAACGAGTGGCCCGGAGCAATGGGGCATTGGGTTACTCCGACTGCACCGTCCATGAAATTGGTTCCGTTTTGCAAGATTCCGTGCCAGTGTATGGCGGTGGCGTTCTTCGCGTGGTTGATGACATCCACCACGATGGTGTCTCCCTCATTCGCCACTATCATGGGCCCCGGAAACTTGCCATTGATGACTGTCATTGGTCGGAATACCCCGTCCGGGTTGGCCGTGATGTCCGTGATCGTCCAGCGATGGTATCGAGCCTCTGGGGGGGCCTTCATGTCCCAGTCGTCGGGTACGATGTAGTCAGCCGACGGTCTCCCGAATTCCTGGACCGCATTGCGCTCGCTGGCTACGGCCGAGAAGGGAGCCACGAGAGTTGCAGCGAGCGAGAGGAGCACGATTCCAGCCAAGCTGTAGAGGCCGAAGCAAGGCCATTTGCTGTACAGTGCCCGCGCACCGTCGCCGCCGCCGTGGTCTCCTGCTCCTTCTCTCCCTGGTAGGAGGCCCTCTGACTCGTCGGTTTCTAGCGGCTGCTCCTTGCGTTCGATTTCATCGCTGCTTCTGTGCTTGTTGGAAGGGGTGGGGGAGGGGGACCGGACTTGTCTGTTTGTCCCCATCTTGCCGTACTTGGTGGATGGAGAGTAGGTGATAGGTCCTTGCCGAAAATACTTGGTACTAGGTCTCCATCTTGAATCGAAGACACTGACAAAGCGATCGTTGTAGGAAGACGTGGGCACAGCCTGTGGTGATGGATGAACAAAAGAGTGAGGGGCGAGAGGATAGGCAAGAAGGAGGAAGGAGTGGGTCAGGCATCCTGGGCCCTGCATATGCAAAGTCATTTCAGTCCCTGGTGCCCCTTTGGTACCTTGACTGACCAACTGTGGCCCTCTTTGCCCCTTGCACTCGTCTGCCTGAAGATGTTGTATAATTGTAGAATTGTTTTGGGGGACTTGGCCGGACGTTATATTGGCACATTTTGTTGGAAAACTGGTAAATCTATCGCTGTGGGTAGGTCTTCGTAGCTACGTTCTCGATTCGAATCGCGGTTGAAGTAATAGATATAACATTGATGAAGTTGATAATAATGGATTGTAAAATGCGGAAACCGCTAGCCAATTCCCACTTAATTTGTTGTAGAACAACCTTAATTCGTGCCTATTGTATAAAGGGACACTTCACTATTGGTATGCAAGTAACGCACGCAATAATCCCAATACTGACGGCTTTTTGCTTTTATATATATAACATAACCTTTTTTTTTTAAAAAAAAAACCGATCAATGGGTTAAACCATTGACCTTTCCATGCTTTCAAATCAAATTAAACGTCAAAATCAGTTGCGCAATTGAAAATTCAAGCTATCACAAACTTAAAACAGGTTTTTTCAGTTAAAATCAAAGGAAGTTAAAATATAATTTTACACATGATTATATACATTTGTTGAATTTCCTGTGTATTGAAACATTAATTGGATGTATTTAACAAAATCTGTTAACTAACGTATATAAATTTCAAATTCGCGTATAACCAATAAATTTGTTTTTTTTATGGAATCATATTGCTAAACTCGTACCCAAATATACAACTACAATTGAAGGTTCCCCTATTATTTGGGATGACAACCCGGTAATTACACTGGATATTGGTAGGCCTTTATCGTTGCAACGTAGTCGATTCGAATGTCTGTGGTCGAAGTAACTGGTGCTGCATTGAATTTTGGTGGATGATGAAAGTTCTAAGTTCGGCAGACCGCTAGCCGGTCTGCACGCTAATTTGTATGGCCAAATGCTTTGGCCTGTGCCCCACTTTGAAGTGGGTACCTACTGCACTATACTTGCAGTCAATCCCACAAACTGCAGTCAATTTGCAGTCAGTACAATCAACTAACTATAAGTATAGTTGACTTGACTGTACGGTATTTGATTGCTATTCCAAAATTGGATATATTATATTGTTTTGGGGTTGTAAAATACTAAAATTGATTACATTCATTATGAACACTTTTATATATATTTTAAATCAACGAGATTTATTTGAGAATTTCAATCAAAGTTTTAAAATCAATATTTATCTCTGCATTTAAATTCGCAACTTCATTCGGTTACATTTATAAGAATTATGCTTTCTTACTAAAAATTACTGGTTTTATTACTATAGTAGTTTTTTTTTGCTATAGTAGTATCTTTTATCCCATATTTTGCCAGTTCATTATCTTTAATAATAACGTTGACTTTATTTGATTGGATAGCAACGGTCAGTTTTACATTTTTAACAGTGGTTTTATTAATGTTATATTTTTGGATAATAGCTTTATAAATCTTGAATACTATTACTAATCATATCCCTCTTTAAGGTAAGAGTTTTCCATTATTTTCTTAGGTTATTGTACAATTAAATAATTCTATTGTTGGAATAGTACTACGTGCAGTGCAGTAGATCAACTTTGCTGTAAGTAAAGTTAACCATACTGGCTGTAAGATAAGTGTATTGTTTGTGTAGACTTATTGCATTGTGTGTAAGTCAAGTGCAGTACGCTGCACTTCACTCTAGAACATGGGCCAAGCAATTGGCTATACAAATTACTGTGCAGACCGGCTAGCGGTCTGCTAAACCTAAAACAAGACATCCACCATCTGACTACTGCAATACTACTGTTAATTCAACCAATCGAATCGATAACATTGCAACGATCTAAGGTCCTATTAATACTAATCAATGCTTATTGGGTTAAATACAGATTAGCTAAGTAGAAGAAAAAGCTATTTTCCGGTTGTTACGCTTTACGTTATCGTTAGGGTAAAGGAACGATTTTTTCGAAAGGCCCTTACTTTATGTCAGTTTTTATAGTAATATGTAAAGAAGACATTTGTGTTATACTAGTCTTTACGGAAGACTAGAGGTATCGACAGTATCGCTATTGAAAAAACCAAGAAATCTTTAACAGATCTTTTTTAAAGACGTTAAGATTAACTATCAGAAATCTCAAAGTTCGGCAAGTTAGCAAACGGTCAAGTCAGTACTACTACGGATATTACTACTGTAAGCAAAACGACTAAACCCTTACGCCAAATAACTTTTAACCTTCGCCCTTCACTAATAACAAACGATCTTCAACCTTACTATTTATATTAAATCTTAGCCTCTACTTTACTTTTTTTCATTCCCCTTTATTAATTTAATTGCTAAGATCGCTATTTCAAGCGAAAACACCAAAAATCGTTAAGTTGCAACGAAAAAGACACGTTACGCGACTTTACGCCGAATCGCCAAGTTCCTACGCGACTTTATGCCAAAACAACAAGTCCACACGCCCCGAATTACCAAGTCCCTTGTTTACGAAGTCCTACATCTCCCTAAACCTTAAGATATCACATACTTAAGAGATTAAGAAAAGGATTAACAATTATGATCCCTTTTTACAAAATTATACGACGAAAACCTTTAGGGGTAAGATATTAACGAAGACTTAATCAAAAAACACTTTATTAATTTCGTCGGTTACTATATTGTTAAATATAATAATATTAATGATTGTTACTATGCTTTTGTAGATTTTCGTAACCTTTTTAACAACTAAACTATCAATATATTGATTTTAATTTTAAAAGAGGTTGAAATAAAGATTAAGGTAAAATTCAAACGGTAGGAAATATATGTATTAATATAAAGTAATACAAAATTAGTACAAAAACTCTTCGATCTAACCAAACTTTAGAAATGTCTTTAGGATCTATATCCTAAGGAAAAGGATGTTAAAAAACCTTACCGCTCTTACACGCGATTTAAGGGACCTCCCCTTTACCTTTAGCTAAGTTAAGTCTTTTTACGCGCTGGCGATAAAAAACCCGGTAACCTCTATAGTATAGCCCCCCTATTTAATAATGCGAAGTATGTTTTGAGCGAAGGCAAAGCGCACGAAGCGGCAATTACTAATATAGTACAATATATTAACGTTAACACCTTTTACTAGTTCATGAAGTAGGATCTTTAAACCTCCTAAAACCTTCAAGTACCTATCGCCCCTTAATACTTTAATTAACAAACCCTTGAAAAACCTTTTTTTACAATATGTTTGCCTATACGTGAAAGCTCATTTTAGTTTTTACCACAAACCTTTACCTCTTGGGCTAGATGACCAGAAATTACCTTTAATACCGTGTTTCGGAAGCTTTATGACATAAATTGACAGGAAATACTAAGGAAGATTGTAATGATTATCGCGACCTGCCCCTATACCTGTCAAAATAGTAAATATTAATTAAAAGTTACTTACGGACTTTATTAAAATTTGAAACGATATAAAGAAGTATAACGGGAAGCCTTACAACTTATTCGAAACGAAGATATTTTTTTTTTTAAAAAAAAAATATGTAAGTAAATGAAGGTTTCTCCTTTAAGTTTTGACTTACTATTTTTCGAAATCATTATAAGGTACGTTAGGGATTATTACCTAACCTTTTTGATTCCAGCTATTATGTTTCATAAAATTTAAGATGATATAAAAAGCCACTTAGAATACGAAGTCTATTTCGCCTAATACCATATAGATTAGACTATTATGTAGTGAATTACGATAATGGTAAAAAAGACAGAAAAGGAAATACCAATAAATATGTTGAACCAAATATTTAACATATTATTATATTAATAATAAATTCAGAAAGCCTACGTTAATGAAGCTATCCTTCGTGGGTAGGTATAGGTAGCAATTACGAGCGTTAGCGAATTTAAATACGCCTTACAACTCACAGGTGCTGTTGGCTAAGGCTTTTTTAGCTAGCTGAATTCCTCTTTTACCACTGTAACAATGCGTATACAAAATTCGCTTGAAATATACCTTTACGTTGATAACTTCCCCAACGCGGATTAAAAAAACCTTACGGTGGTTAATTACGTCAACCGCAAGTACAGATACAGGTGCCTACAACGACTAAGATTTGGCCTACCGATTAAGAAATGAAGGTAACAATCACGTTAGCGTTAATAGAGTTAAAATTTAGGTGGACCTGCTAACTGTTAACACTATCGTCATAATAATGGCAAGAAATATTGGATCTGTGATAAATTTAGCTATTAGTTTAATCGGTACCCTTTCGTTGAACGAAATAATAAAAAGGTAATGTATTATATTTAGTACCCTGACATTTTCAAAGGAGATTACTTAAATTTAATCACAAACTTTAAAGGAAACGAGTTAATTAACGGCGGCAATACCCCTAAGCAAATTAAGTGTTATAAAGATACTGTTTTTAGTACGGTTTATTAATTAGCCAACTACGCCTTTTTGTACTGTTTGGGTGGTAAAAATCCTTACCTTTGCCCTCATCAAGCCCCTAGCCCCTCGTATACCTTGATTCTTTGCGATAGTTATGCGAATTACACGTTTTAGGGTTTTTTGTCAGACATAGACATAGTAAGATACTTAATAGGAGGCTATTTATATTATATAATACTGCGGAGAGAAAGTACTAAAGCCATTCAAATTAATAATTAAGACGTTGGTAAGGCTAAATTTGGATTTAAACCAGGTAAACAATTATTGTTATTAGAGATGATGATAGTTTAAACTGTTGTAAAAGCAATTTCATTTTACATCTTTAAATCCCCTACCTCTTTCCTTCTTTGCTTAAAGAATATGAAAACCCTTAGTATTAACGTCGACGTTAATAAAGACGAACTGGTTAAAAATAACTAAAGGTTTTCCCTCGCCTTTAAGTGGAGATATCTATGGTTTTATCTTTAAGGCTTTAAAATAGTAGTGTTAAATTTAACGGAGTCGGAAATACGCTAATTATACCGGCGTTTTAACTACCTAGCTGTTAATAGGCTATATAAATCCGTAAAGTCCGTAGGGTATAAAGGTGTGGATTAATTTGCTCTAAAAGTTATTGAAACACTTCATTACTACTGTTAAACGTATACCTAAACTTTCTGGAGATTTAATTTACAATAAAAGACGATAAAGACTTCAATTATAATATTTTTATTAATATGTTTTACTTAGATAATAAACCTGTTTTCTACGTTGTTTATTTTACAACCTATTTATAGGGTTAAGTTTTGAAAATCCTATTCAGAAAAGGTTACCTGTAAAAAGTTAAAGAGGCTATAGATTCACACGGACCTAAGCGCATCCAACGTCTTCGTTCACGATACCGGCACCAACTTTACGGCGGCGGAATTCTAGGAAAATACTAAGATAATGGATATCCTATAAAAATAGGTAACTGTAAAAGCCTACTAAAGTATTGTAAAGGTTTAAAGGGTATATGCATTACTTAGCTAAGCGTATAATATCCTTATATTAAAAATTAGAAGTTTTACGGATTCAGAAACACGGCTTTAGATAATGGTAAAAGGCTTAAACGATACTGTGGGCCCTGAAGGCCAAGTACTAATGCTATTGGTTTTTTGAGCGTACCTACTCTTAACATGTGAATCTCTACAATCGGCAAGTATTTAAAAGAGTGTAAAGGCCTACAGCAAAGCTTTAGGAGACTGAGGAAGGGAATTGGCACGACGCCAAGTCAACAATACCTTTAACACCAAAAACGGCCCTACAATAATAGACGTACTTACTTTTCCGTTGTAAAGTAAATTCTTCGTGTAACAGGAGCCGGGTAAATGAAAATACTCGTATAATATTTTAAATATCGCGAACTTCGAAGTAATTATTAAAATTGCAAACGGTTTTATATCTTTTCGAATTTACTTAATTAAGCTTTGAATTAGGACTATTAACAATCAAGATCATTAAGTTAAATTACCGAATCAATACGATCCTTCTCTACCTGTTATTAATAAGTCGATAAAACGCCGCCGTCGCGGAAAACTTCCGAAAAACAGAAACTTAAAAAAAAGGGAATATATACCGGGTCACATTTACAATACTACTTGGGTAAGTAGAAAAGAGAAGGATATTGAAAACTTAATATTAAAGCTCCGAGTATAAGGAATTATTAAGACTTTCTGCAAACCATTTAAAGAAAGCAATAAGGTCGAAATTAACGGTCTATTAACTCTAGGGGTTATATAATTCGGATGGAATACCGATTTTAACCTTTAAGACTTGAATTTTACGATTTTTAAGTCGAGGATTATTTACGAGGTTAAAGGCAAGACTACGGGGCGGCTGTACGAAAAGTCACGTTTTATCGTTTAAGGATACGGCGATAAAGGCAAAGAGTAAATCCTTCCGTAATTACCAACGATTTGAAAGATTAATTCACGTTGAGTGGTCGTTTTAATAATGCGTTTGCTAACTAAAACTAAATATAAGTTTACGCTTCATAGCCGTAATCTAACGTAATCCTATAGGTATTTAGTAACGGATTTTTAATGGATCGTACTATTAAAGTTATTATAGAAACTACGTACCATTTACTTTTTAGGGACGGTAATACCATATATTAAGTTACTATACAGATTTATTAAAGCAAGCGTTCATCAATTTATAACCTACTAATTATACTTTAAATCATGTTTAAAGATAAAATCTTTCATATAAAACCTGTATTTACCAATAATAAAGAAAACGTAGTTCGGAGTGGTAGGTATGAAAATTAACGATACCCTTTTAGTCGAAACAGCTGGGTTTGTGGTATTAGAAGAAAATGCGATTAAGGACTTTAAGTTTTGAAATTTTATACCGGTGACGACGTTAATAAAAGACAGTTAATTCAACTTTAATAAGTCGTTCATTTCTATATTTAATGTTAATGCCGGCTTCAACTTTCGCTTAAACGGTTAAGATATTGTTTTGGCTACAATCAACAAAACTAACGTGGCTTAGGCCTAACATTACTTGGACAAACGTGACCGCAACATTTATATTACCACATTATACTAACCGAAAGATTTTTACAATTTCTCTATCGAGATACAAGTACAGAATCTGGTAAATTAAAACTTTAACCGGTTGAATAAAAGGCTTTAGTAGTAAATACAAAACCTGAACCACGAAATTGATATGTTTTTCATCGACTTATCGAAGGCTAAGCTAGTAATATTCATGGATAAGTCCTTTGTAAATAACACCGACCTATCTTTACAAATCGGCTTCCTAATAACCCTCGTAAACGAAGATGGGTGGTAAACCCAATTTAACATTAATAGTAAACTGATTTACTAAATATACGTCAAGTGTAAAAGGATTATACGAAACGTATTGGCCTTGGAAGTTTACGGTATAATGGCGGGTTTTAACGTAGGTATAGTACTATGAGAAAGCTTTAACCTTGTTACTAGGTAGCTAAAGATTTTTCCTATTCCGGTGGTGATTTATATCAACTCAAGGAACCTATTCGAATGCCTTTCGAAGCTCGGAACCACTAGTAAAAATCGCCTAATGATCGATGTAATGGCACTCTATAAGGCATGCGAAAGAAGATAAATTTACGAGTTTCGATGAATTAATGGTAAAGATAATCCAGCTAATCTTATGACGAAGGCGACGTCGAATAAAGCCTTAGAAAGGTTTGTAAATATCAATAAGCTAACTATACGTATCGAGGGCTACGTTAATAGGTTGTCTGGCAAGCCCAGATTATGTGCTGGTGACCAGGAATATTTTGGTAAACTAAAAGACTGCCAGGAAATTAACTATATGAACCTATTTAATTGACACAGCTAATATAGAGGTTTGTAAAGACCTGTGGCGAATGACCTTTTGTAAGAATTAATAAAATCGGACCTCGGAGCCGTGGGGCAATTGACGGCAAACGGGGTTAATTTGTATGCAATTGGGTGCAATTTAATATGAAGGTCAATTGGAATTTACAGGGGGTTGGTAAGTTGACGAGGTCTCTATTTAGCGCTAAACGAAAAAAATTGGTCAACCACACTGGCGTGCATGCATAAATTAAAAAGCCGCTAGTATTGGAATAATATTACGTGAAATGTAGTAGGTCAACTTTACTATAAGTAAAGTTAACCATACTGATTGTAAGATAAGTGTATTTTTTAAGTGGACTTACTACATTAGGTTTTGGTCGAGTGCAGTACGCTGTTCTTCACTCTAGGGCACGGGCTAAGCAATTGGCTATACAAATTACTGTGCAGACCGGCTAGCGGTCTGCCAAACCTAGAACAATACATACACCACTTGACCAATACAATACTACTGTTACTTCAACCACGATTCGAATCAACAACGTTGCAACGATCCAAGGTCCTACCAATATAGATCAGATATATAAAAGTGTAAGTTTAAATAAAATACGGTAATTATATATCATATCCAAGAAAAATGGTGTAGGTGAGTATAATATCCAAGTATAAAGTCCACCACAGGGTCTATATGATTGATAAAAACGCTAGTATTTGATATAATATTTATCTTTAATATCTTGAATGTACTATTTTCCCGCGTTCGTAAACATATCAAAAAAATATTATAAAAAAAACCTATAAAATTGAAGCTCAGTGTATACTCCATTAAAAGTTATTATTAGCAACAAATACATAACTTTTTTCCTTCATTTTCTTATAGTTTTATTTTCCTCATCACCAAACGTAAGGATAATTATGCTGCTCAATACATAAAATTCAATACTTAGAACTTTAGGTAAAATTTTGATATTTATATTATATACCTATATCATTACAAAATTTGAATGCTATTATTTAACGTTATTATTAGGCTTTTATCGTTACGTTGTAGTTGGTTCTTATCTCTAATCGAATTAACTGGTATTGGATTGAAAGTGGTGATGTGGTTACTTCTAAACTTGGCATACCGTCAGCTAGTCTACACAATAATCTTTATAAACAACTGCTTAGCCCGTACTCTAGGTTGAATTAGATACACTGTATAATTAACTTTCAGTCAATACAGTAAACTTAGCTTTACTGCAATTGACTGCTGTTTGAATAGACGTATTATATAAATATAATTTTATTAATTAACGTACTGAATTTTATATGTTATTCTTTCAATCGTATCTATATAATTTTCTCCGTATTTCATTTCTATTCCGTATATGATATTTATATTGTAACAGTACTCAATTTCAGTACAGTTAAGTTAACTAAGTTGCCGAAATAAAAGAATATTATTGATAGGAAGGTCTATCAACACTAATTAGTGCTTATTAGGTTAATTAAAGATTGTCTAGGTAGAAAAAGAAGCTATTTTCCGATTTTTTCGCTATATTTAGGTAGGTTAGAGGAAAGATTCTTGAGAAAGGCCCTATTCTTCTGCATCTACTGTTTACAGGTAGCGAAAAGTAAGACTTTTCAATTGCGACTGCTGTTCATAGGTATTTGAAAAGTAGTGACAGTATCGCTATCACAAAAAACACTAAAAAAAGCTTATTGAAACAGTTTTAAAGAAAAAGCGTAGAGATTAAGAGATGAAAGTCTTAAAGATTGTTAAGTTGGTAAGTTGGAAAACGGTTAAGTTAATACTATTACAGTTACTATTATTAGAGGTACCACTAAGACAAATTGTAAAACAACTAAGTCCCAAAACTTTTCAACTACAAAAAACAACTTGAACGGTAAATCTATAGTCCAACTTCGTTTTACACTAACCTTTTGCCTCTTATACTTCTTAATATTTATCAAGATAACTTTAAAAGACGCCAGAATTAAAATAATCGCTAATCCTATCCAAAAAGGGCTATTGGTGTTTTCAATAACATCTTTACAAAATACTACGATAAAGAATTTTGGTTTACAAACACCAACAAAAACTTTTCAGTTAAATACCTTAGAAACGTAATCAACTACTACATCCTCAACTCTGAACCTATTGAAACCAATCAAATCTTGGAGGTATTCGTTGATTTTCAAAAGTAGTTTGGAAACTGGACCTTAAAGATGTGAAAATAGGCAAAAAAACAGGTCAAAATTAGGCTAAAGACTAAACTCTCCAACCAAGGCGTTAAACTCCCTAAAGAAAGGGGGGAAAGAAATATGGAAAAAGTGCTTTATAAATACACTATCAATGAGAACTCTAAATAGGTTTATAATAGAAAAGACAAAGATATAACTAATGACAACATCCCTTAACGCCCTTAAACACGTTCTTAAGATCACATACAAGCTCAAATGAGTTTCTCAAACCATATTGCATAATATCCTCAATGAGCTAGTATCGCTAGCCATGAAAAATCAATTGACTGGCATAAGGTAAATCCTTAAGTCCATCAGTTAATTAAAAAAAAATCATCTCCAAACCCCTCAATACCAAGGGTATTATCATCAAGTTCCTCGCGAAAATCCTCAAATTCCCTTCCCCTAAGCCCCTTGACACTTACAGTGTTAATAATAAAATTAAAGTAAAAGCGGCGTCAGGCACGAGCCTACTATGGGCACAACCATTAGCTTTTTCCCTTCAAACGTTGCCAAAACTAATTACCCTACCCACTAAAACCTGACCCAACACCAGCAAAAGGATCCAAAACGTCCTTACGATCAATACATCACTTTTCTACATCAAAATATAACAATAATGAATATGGATTATATAACTATTACTAAGTTTATCAAAATCTAAAGGGAAAAGGAAAAGTATAACAATAACCTATGCAATCTCTTCGATGTTAAGTTACGCCCGTTCTTTAACATCTTCCGTCAAATGAGGATTAAACTCCCAAGTTTTCACTTTTTATTTTATAATACTATTACCGACTTAGTCGAAAACTACTACCTTCGGTACTTAAAAAATTACTTCTATTTTAAAAAGATTTACGACTGTCTTAAAAGTCACTTAGAACACGATATCAACCTCGTTTAATAGTACCAAAATTGGAATACTATTAAATAGTTTAATATGTTGAATCATAAAAAAGATTCGGAAAGCAAGATAAATCCTTTCATCAGATGCGTAACATACCAATAATTTGCTAATAAGCAATAGGGAATGTGTGAGCTAGCGATAGAACACTACGCTAGAAAGTCCGGAAAGCCGCATAATAATCAAACTAAATACCCGTGAGTATATTGAAGGTGTCAGAGGGTTTATGTTAGTAGTAAGGTAATAGAAGTAACAAAAGGTGTAATATCAAGACTGTGTTCGTGCGAGTGATGATCAGAAGCCGTGAGGCTATTCAGGGTAGACTGGATACTTAGATTGACAACTGAAGAGCTATGAAGGAAATACTATCTATGTGGTGCTGACCGTGTCCTTATATCCTTAATCCTTCATACGCCTTCAGTGCTGGATCATATTGGATCGAAACATGATCTCAATGATCCTTAGTGCGTAACCCTAACCCTAAGGTTGCTGACATAAGAGATATCCCCACCTGATGTATTGGACATCAGGTTCTTAGTAGCTTAGCCCCATACTGGCCTGTTTTCTGACCCTCCGATGTTCTTGGGTCATAACAAGCCATTACATGTTATAAGGAGTTCAAATACGCTATATACTGCCTTAACGCCACCTTGAAAATGTTTTTAACTAAGTATGGTCCTCCTTTACAACCGTGATAAGACAAATGCCAAACTCGATTAATATATACCCCCAATTTCCAAACTTCAACAACGACAATAAAAAACCCTTCCACGAGTATTATATTGATTATAAATACGGTAGGCCTAATCAATACGATGAATAAAAATTCCGGACTTGGGAATGTAATCACTACATTACATAAGGAAAAGGATATTGCTATTCGTTAAAACTTTTCAACCAATTAAATAATTTCTTTTTAAATACTGAAAGGTGTTATATTTACAGCAAATCAAACTATTAATCAATGCGTCATAATACTACATAGCGTAAAGAGAAACGGGTAATATATCAAAAATGATTTCCGTCTACTTTTCATTCGAAATACGTTAAATGTTGGAATAGTACTATAGGCAGTGCAGTAGGTCAAATTTGCTTACAGTAAAGTTGACTTTACTGAACTGAAAGTTAAGTTTACTGTTCTGTATGGACTTACTGTATTGGGTGTAAGTTCAATATAGTACTCCACACTTCATACTAGGGTACGGGCTAAGCAAGTAGCTATATAAATTACAATACAGACCGGCCAACAGTTTGCCAACCTAAACAATACATTCACCATTTGACCACGTAATTCTACTGTTACTTCAACCAATCGAATCGATAACATTACAACGATTTAAGGCCCTACCAATACTGATTAGTATTTATTAGGTTAAGTACAGGTTGGCTAAACAAAAGAAAAAGTTACTTTTCTATTAAGTTCTGTGAAAGATCAAGGTAAAGGAAAGATTTTTGCGAAGGGCTTTTACTACTGCGTCGGTTTTGACGGCAGTAAGTAAAAAAGACTTTTACGCTATGTCTGTTTTTATGGCAGCTTAAAGGTAGCGATGGTATCGTTATCGGAAAAACGAAAAAATATTTATATTTCTTCAAAAACGTTAAAATTGACTATCAGAAGTTTTAAAGTTCGGCAAGTTAGCAAAAGGCTAAGTAAGTATTAGTACGGGTGCTACTACTATAAGAAAAACGACTAAGTCCCAATGTCAAATAACCTTTACCACCAACAAATAACCTTCGATCTTACTTTCTACACCATACCTTTGCAACTACTTTACTTTTTCCACTTTCCTTATACTAATTTAATTGATAAGTTCTCTGCTTTAAGCGAAAACACCAAAAACCGTTAAGTCACGCCAAGAAAGCTATGTTGTACGACTCAACACCAAGTTGCCAAGTTCCCACACGACTTTACGCCAAAAATACCAAGTCTATACTTCCAAAAACCACTAAACACCTCGCCTTACACGAATGAAACGTTTTACACAAATCAAAATTATTAAGTTAACTCTAGGTTAAAAATATATATAAAAAAGTTAAAGCCTTCGGAATAGTTTTCGTTAACTATTACAATGGATAGTTTTAAATTATGGATTTCGACGAAACCTTAATTGAAGCCTACCTAACCAATTACCTTAGATAGTACATTATCGACGCGAATCTCAGTAATGATCACAGCCGTGGCACCCGCACTTTTTAAAACTTTCGTAAGTTTTTTAATTACTAGACTCTTAATATGTGAAAAATAATCTAACGTACGGTTAAGTCCAAACTAAAAAAAGGAGGTTAGCTGCCGTAGTATATAGATATTTAAAAATATCCCGCCGGGATTAGCGAAAACCTTTTTTAAACTAGCTTAACGAAAAGACCCCCCTTAAGACCTTAATCCTTAAAATTCTCGAGGAAAAAGCAAAGGAGTTAAAAGGCTTTAACGCCCTTATATACGTTTTGAGGGACTTCTTTTTTACCCTTAGCTAAGTTAAACCTCTTTACACGCTGGTGATAAGGAACCTGTTAACCTACTCGGCAGTCTAACACCTCTACATAATAACGCGGGGTATGATTTTAGCGGCGGCAAGGCACGTGAAGCAACGGCCACCAACGTTATTAGAGGAATTGATGTCAGCAATTTACACCAGTTAATTAAACAAGATCATTAAGTCTTTCAAAGCCTGAAATCTCTTATTCAACCCCAGCTTTTTGATCTTCAAGTCTCTCAAAAGTCTTTATATGGCAAGTTTACCTATATATGAAAACTTACCATAAACCCTACTACAGAACTTTACCCCTTGGGTCAAGCGACTGGAACTTACTCTTAATACCGTATCTCAGAGGCTCCAAATATTAAATTTCCAGGAAATACCAAGGAAGATTAAGATGACTACTGTTACTTACTCCTAAAACCTATTGAAATAATTCTCTTTAATTACAAACTTTTAACGAACTTCGCCAAAATCTGGAACTACGTAGACAAGTTTAATAGAAAGCCTTAAAACCTCCTCAACACGGAAATAATTCTTTTTAAAACATTTGTAGGTAAATGGAGGTTCCTTCGTCTGGTTTTCACCTATTATTCACTGAATTCCTTATAGGGTACGCCAGGAACTATTACCTAACCTTCTTAACTCGTGCTATCACATTTCGAGAAATTTATAACGATATAAAACGTTACTTCGAATACGACGTTCACCTCGCCTTATACCATATAAATTAGGCTATCACACGATAAACTACAATAATAACGAAGAAAAAAATACCAATTCATATGTTAAATCAAATATTTAACAAGCTAATGTTATGTTAACAAGTAATAGAGAAGGTACATGTTAGTGAAGTTATACTTTGCGAATAGGTACCGGTAGTAGTCACGAGTGTTAGCGAATTCGAATACATCTTATAACGCCCAAATACCACTTACAAAAGCATTTTTAACTAATTACCATTCTCTTTTACCACTATAATATAACGTATACTAAACTCGTTTGATGTTTTCCCTTAAGCCGGCAACTTCCCTGACGTGGATGAAAAAAATCTTACGGTAGTTCATTAAATCGACCATAAATATGGTTATGGCTATCCTTAACGCCTAAAATATAGTTTATCAGCTATAGATTAAGTGTAATACTTACTCTAACGCCAATAAGGTTAAGATTTAGGCGTATTTAGTAACCGTATGCATTATTGTCGTACTAGTAGTAAAATATATTAGATTTATAATAAATTTAGTTATTAGTTAATTTGACACCCTTTTGTCGAGATATATAGTAAAAAGGTAATGTTTTACATCCATTACCCTACCACGTTGGAATAGGACTACTTAAATCAAATTGCGGACTTTAAGAGCGACGAGTCGATTAATAGAGTTAATACCCCTAAGTAAATTAAATGGCATCAAAATACTACCCTTAACACGGGTTAATAACTAGTCGACTACATTTTTCTATACTGTATAAGTGGTAAAGACTCTTACCTTTACTCTAATTAACCATTTAGCCCTTTATATACCATTAATTTTAGCGATCGTTACACGGACTATACGTTTGAAGGTATTATACCGGATATAAAAGCAATAATGTGCTTAATAAGAGGCTATTCGAAGAACTTAGTACTATATAGGGAAAGTAATATAGCTATTGAAATTAATCGTTACGATACTGGTAAAGCTAACGTAAACTGTGGCGTAGGTAAACAATTATCATTACTGGAAATAACGGTAATTTAAATTATTATGAAAGCGATTACGTTCCATATCCTTAAGTTCCCTACCCCTTTCCTACTTTATTAAAAAGATATAAAGACCCTCGGTGTTAACGTTAACGTTAACATAAACGAGCTAGTTAAAAAAAGCCAAAGGTTTCTATTCGCCTTTAAATAGTGACATTTATGGTTTTACCTTAAAGTCTTTAAAACAATAGTGTTAAACCTAATAAAACCGGAAATATGTTAACTATATCAAGGCTTTTACTACCTAGTTATTAATAAACTATATAAATTCCTGAAATCTTCAAGGCATAAAGATATATAATACTTTACTCTTTCAGCTGTTAAAAATGTTTATTATCATTATTAAACGTATATTGAAGTTCTTCTGAAATTTAAGTTTATATCAAAAGATAACAAAGACTTCAATTACTAGATTTTTATTAATATGTTTTATTTGGATAACGAACTTATTTTTTACGTTTTTAACGTTATGATCTCTTTTTATGGGACTAAGTTTTCAAAGTCTCTTTCGACAAAGGATATATAGGAAATATTAAGGATATTATAAATAGATATGTACCTATATTTACCTAACGTTGTTATTTACGATACCGGTACCAATTTTGTAACGGCGGAGTTTCAAAAAGATGTTAAAATAATAGGTATTTAGTGTAAATAGGGGTTTGGAAAAACCCACTGGAGTATTAGGAAGATTAAAAGGGCATACGCCCTATTTCACCGAGTATATAATATCTTAACGTTGTAAATTAAAAGCTTTACGAATTTGAAAGTATGCCTTTAAATGGCGTTAAATGGTTTGAACGATACTGTGGGCTTTCATAGCCCAATACTAATATTATTAGTTTTTGGAGTATAAATATACTTAACAAATAAATCCGAGCTATTAACAAGTACCTAAAAGAATATTACGACTTACGGAAAAGCTTTAAAGAAACTGCGAAGGGAATAGACACGTCGTTAGGTTAATAATGCCCTTAATACCAAAAACGGCTTTATAATAATCGACGTACTTACTTTACCGTTATAAAGTAAAGTTCTCGTATAGCGGGAGCCGGGTAAATATAAGGATCCATAAAAAATCTTAAATATTGTAAATTTTAAAGTAGTTGTTGAAATTACTAACGGTTTTATAATATTCCGTATGACTTAGGTTAACCTTATATTAGGGTTACTAACAATAAAGACTTTTAAGCTAAGCAATTAAGCTAATACGAACCTCCCTTATCCGTTATCGATAAGCCGATAAAATGCTGCCAGCACGGATAACCCCTAAATAAAAGAAGCGTTGAAGAGGAGGAATATATGCCGATCCGTATTTACAATATTATTTAGATAAGTAGAAAAGATAAAAACAACGAAAATTTTGTATTAAAGCTACGAGCATAAGGCATCATCGAAACCCACAGTAAACCTCTTAAAAAAATACAATAAGGTTGGAATTGAATACTTATGAGCTCAAGGGGTTACACAATTTATACTGAAGGCGAATTTTATCCTCCAAAACCTAAATATCATGATCTTTAAGTCGAGGATTATCTACAAGGTTAAGGATAAAATTATGGGGCGACCGTACAAAAAGTTACGTTTAATCTTTCAAGGATACGGTAATAAAAGTAAAGATTAAATCTTTATATAGTCGTTAACTATTTAAAAAGTTAAACAACGCCCAATAGTTGCTTGAACAGTAAGTTATCTAACTAAAATTAAACGTAGGTTGACTCATAATGGTTATAATATAACATAAACCTATACGTAATCAGCAATGGATCAATAGCAAATCGTACTGCTAAAGCTATTATAACAATTACAAGTTATTTACCTTCCGGAAACAGTAATACGATATATTAAATTACTATCATACGAATCAAAGTAGACGTCAATTGGGTTTTAACTTACTAGTTGTATTTTAAATTACAGTTAGGTATATAGTTATCAATATACGACCCATATATATTAGTAACGTAAAAAGAAAACATTGGTTTAATCAGTATATAAATTAACGATACTCTTTTCGTCGAAACCACTAATTTTATGGTATCGGGATAACAGGCGATTGAAGACTTGAAGTTTAGAAATTGTCAGCCGGTAACTATGTTGGTGAAGGATAATCAACTTGAGTTCAACAGATCGTTAATCCGTAAACTTAATATTGATATTAAGCTTAGTTTTCGCCAAAAGAATTAGGTTATTAATTTGATAATAATCGATAAAATTGATGTAGCTAAGGCCTAACAGTACATTAAATAAAATGCTTGTAATAACTATATTATTACCTTATATTAACTAAAGGAATTATACAACTTATTCATTTCTATATAAGTATAAGTGTTAAAAGATAAAGATTTGAACCGATTAAATAAAATGTTTAAATGGTAAATGTGAAACCTTAACCGATGAATCAATATAGTCTCAATTGATATATTAAGAGCCAAGTGGATGATTTTAATACATGAGTCTTTTATAAATAAAATTGACCTGTCTCTATAGATCGGCTCTCTAACAACTTTCTTTAACTAAGATAAGCAGGAAAACAAATTTGTTATCATCGGCAACCTGATCTATTAGACTTTTATCAAGTATAAAAAGATTACACGAAGCGTATTAGATTATGAGGTTTACGGAATAATAGAAGGCTTCGATGTAAGCACATCATCATTAAAAACCTTTAACCTTGTTACTAAGTAGCCAAGGATTTCTTTTATCCCGGTAGTAATCTATACCGACTTAAGAAGTCTTTTCGAATACCTTTCGAAGTTCGAAACCACTAGCTAAAAACGCCTAATAATCGACGTAATAGCATTTCGTAAAGCGTACGAATGGAAGACAACTAAGGAGTTTTGATACGTAAACGGTAAAAATAATCCTGTAAATTCCATAACGAAAGTGTTGCTAAATAAGGTTTTGAAAAGGTTTGTAGATAATAATAAGCTAACTATAAGTATCGAGGGCTATGTTAATAGGCCGCCAGGAAATCCTAAATCACGTAAAGATGGTTAATGATGTGTTGGCAAGTTGAAAGACTGTTGGGGAAGCGTAGGAATTGATAATAGCAATCTGTTTAATTGGTACAGCTAAAGTAAAAGCTTATGAAGACATGTAATAGAAAAGCTATTTGTGATAATTGATAAACTTGGACCATAAAGTCGTAAGGCAATTGACGGCAAACGGGGTCAATTTTAATACAATTGGATGAAATTAGATAAGGAGGTTAATTGGAATTGATAGGGGGTTATCCATTTGACGAGGTCGCAGTTTAATGTTAACCGGAAAAGATTGGTTAACCACACTAACGTACACGCACAAACTAAAAAGCCGTTAGTATTGGAATAGTACTACAAGCAATTCCATAAGTAAACTTTACTTATAGTAAATTTAACTATACTAAACTGTAAGTTAAGTGTCCTATTTTGTATGGATTTACTATATTAGGTATAAGTCGAGTATAGTATTCCACACTTTATACTAGGGAATAAGCCAAGCAATTCGCCATATAAATTACAATGCAGACCAATTAGGAGTCTGCCAAACCTCAAACAATACATCCACTACTTGACCACGCAATACTACTGTTACTTTAACCAATCAAATCGATAACGTTGCAACAATCTAAGGCCCTACCAACATTAAACGAATCATAGATCTTTATAGCAAAAGATTTAAAATAAGCAAAACAAACTTAAAACAATCGGTTGGTATAAAAATACTGGTACCAGTTTCAAATCAACGTAATAACTCTTCAAATATACCTTTTTATACCACCTAATAGGTAAATACATATATCATCGTTATAACGATGAAATCCCTAGCCTTACGTATTTATTTACCATTTTCAAACGTTACGAAAAGCGAGTATCTCAAGATATTATGTCAAATACTGAGGAAATACGGTATTAGATGGGAGGTTATTTACAGTACGTCGCGTTACAAATGGATACTTATACTGTTGCGGAACTTAATTATACGAATACTGATATGGTTAAAATTAGCTTTAACTCTAGAATTTTTTTTTACTGGAATGGACGACTATGATTATATTCGTTAAACTTATTATTTTCCATATTTTATAATCCTCAATCCACTATCTTCTTTACTTTAATTACAGAAAAAACCAATACCAACCTTAATATTTCAATTAACGAATGAGTCAATGTTAAATACGGCTAGAGGTTTCTACTTAGTTTGAAATGAGGATACTTTTTTTTCCACTTTGAAAGGTAGAAAAACAATCGTATAATACCTAACTAAGTCAAAACTTCATTAATCTCATAGACTATTCCACTATCTGGCGATTGATATATTCTAAAAAATACTTAATCTATTTGGTTATAGATATATGGACTTTCCAATGCTCAATATAATTTAAGCGTTTTCACATTATTATCACATACACATCTAAACCACTTTAAAATTTAAATTCACGCTGGAAAAAAATAATACTTCAACTTTCAAATTTTGATTAGCATGTTTAACCTGAGCAGCAAGCTAATACTTTGCGTTATTAACTTTTTCACGGCGTTTCACAATACTGAATTCTTTAAAATCATTACGACGGAGTAAATATGGAAGGTGTTATATACTTCGTGAATGAATACGTACATAGCATCCCCAAATATACTAGTCTACGATACCGGTATGAACTTTACTGCAATAAAATTTCAAGTTAATATTAAGTCGATAGGGATTTAATACAACCAAATTTCCGTTAAAGTTTATTATGGTATTGATAAAATCGAAAAGTCTTACGCACTTATAAGAAAATCCTGTGATATCTTTACCCTAAAGATTAGATGTTCTACAAATGAAAAAACAAGGCTTTAAATAACTTTGAAAAGCCTTAAGGATAATATTAGCACCAACGGTTCTATACTACCTTTACTGGTATTCGAAGACTATCCATGTATAATAACTAAATCTTTACTTTCTTCAAATACTCAAAAGCGTATTGTGGCATACAATAAAACCTTGAAAGAACTAAGTGAAAAATCGACACGCCTCTAAATGAACGATACCCTTAATACCAGAAACGAACCATCCACAATAAATATACCATCTTTGCCTTTTCAAAGGAAAATCTTGACCCAACAAAAGTCAGTAAAATGAAATGGACCTCACAAAATCTAAAATATCGTTTACCTAAACTTAATAGTTAAAACTGCTAACAGCTCTATCACTTTCTATACTATATAAATCAAACCGTATAAAAAACTCCTTAAGTCTAATAAAATTCCTCAAATCGAAGACCATGAAACCAGAAGCATCAGCCAATAGAACCCTCTAAAAACGATTGTTAACAAGCCGATGAAATGTTGACAGCGTGAAAAACCACCAAAGAAAAAGATACACATAAAAAAGAAGGATAGTGACGAAGACTACAAGCCGAAGAGGGAATATATAACGACGTAAATATCTCAAAAAAAAAGTATAACAGAAAACTTATACCTAAATTTTGGGTTAAAACCATCATCAATATACTGGGCAAACCTTGTAAGAAAAGAAAAAAAGATGGAAATCAATGGCCTTCTTACACAAGAAATTGTTCAACTGAGACTATTAACACAATTTAAAATACAAAATATCATAAAATTGAAATCTAAAATGATCTACGAAATAAAAAGCAAAACTACATACCAACCGTACAAAAAATCACAGCTAATCGCATAATGATACAATAATGAAGGTAAAAACTAAATACTTACCCAATCGCCTTCAATCTAAAAGCTCAGTCAACTTTTAATCGTCGTAATTACTGCTAGTTTAACTACTAGAATAAACGGTAAATTCACTCTTAATAACTTTAATATAATACAAACGTATAAAAACTCCACTCGAATTTTGAACGAATTATGTTACTTAAACTGCTGAAAATATCGAAAAACAAGTTTCAGGCTTGCACGGTAGTACATTATTTCAAATCATTATACGAGCTAATTGTAACAAATATCTATTAGGTTTCTACGTACCAAACAAACTTCAAAAATAAACTAAGTATAAAATCTCCAACATTTTACTTGTATTTATTAATCATCTAGGAAAAAAACACCAATACAAGTAACATACAAATTAACGATACTATTTTCCTCCAAAATACTCAATTTGTAACGACGGAATAATACGCTATTCAAAACTTAGGTTTTCAAAATTATTAACCAATTAAAATGTTTACTAAAAACACACAACTTGAATTTAACGAATCGTAAATACGCATTCACGATATTGAAGATAATAAAGACATTCATAACAAGTACCTTAATTTATGCTAAAAAGGGTAAAACATAAATCTAACGATAATTAAAAAAATCAACACGATAAAATTACAAAAATACCCGAAGTAAAGAGCACATACAGCCTACATTACTACTTTATACCAAATGGAGACATCTTATGATCTATCTATTACAACAAAAACGAAAAATTCAAAAAAAACAAAACGTTTACAACATAAATAAAATGATTCAATAATAAATACACATTTTTGAAGAAAGTAATTAATATAATTCTGGTGGATTTAATGATAGCTAAATTTATAATCTTTGTAAAAGGCTCCTTTACAAATAATACTCACCTTGAAGAACAAATTGAATTGCTTATAATACTCTTCAACGAAAAAGATATCCAATAGGCAATTCACTATTACTGGTAACTTCATATACGAAATATCAGTTGAATATAAACATAGAAGACAAAACGTATAAGCATTAAAAGTTTACGAAAAAAATAGAAAACTTTGATATCGGCATAATAACTAACAAAACGTTAATATCATTATCAAATAACTTGAACTACCTCTGATACCTATAATTTTATATACAAACTCCGGAAAACTTTCCGAATACCTATCAAAACTAGGCACAACCAATGAAAAGCGTTCAATAATAAACGTAATAACTTTAAAAGAGTTATAAAAAGTCTGTAAGATCGATGAATTCTGGTAATTCAACGACAAAGATAACTACGCTAAAGCCATAACAAAATACACGCCTAATAACGCCTTGGAAAGGTTGGTGGACAGCAATACACTGACCATATGAATCTAAAGTTACGTAAACCACCTGACACATAAAGTAAAAAAACAGGGATACTCTGGCAAACTCGAAGACTACCAGGGTAATAATAACTATGGAAATAGTAACGGTAACAATATATAGAACGACTGGCAGAAGGTACGCAATGTGGGGAATATATAATGCGCGTAAGTCTGGAGTAAAAAACTTGTATACGGGAGTTAAAGAATGAAGGACTGGGTGATTTGGAGCAAAGAGCTGTAATTATTGTCAGTTTCAGTACGAATTGACTCGAATCAAGAAAGTTTTGGTATACAGATTAAAGAGGGATTTTAGAAATTACTACTAATTGGTAGTTAACTATGTTGGCGCGTAGGCATAAAACAGAAGGTTGCTAATGTTGGAATAGAAGTCAATTACAATACAATCAATTC
Source organism: Anisogramma anomala (assembly GCA_038502455.1). Classification (NCBI taxonomy): domain Eukaryota; kingdom Fungi; phylum Ascomycota; class Sordariomycetes; order Diaporthales; family Gnomoniaceae; genus Anisogramma; species Anisogramma anomala. The sequence goes on along the minus strand of JASMMZ010000004.1, from coordinate 10,721,938 downwards.
ATCTATACTTATAATTAGTTAAATATACTAACTACAAATTGAATGTAATTTATTGGGTTAACTGCAAGTCGAATACAGTAGGTGTCCACTTCAACGTAAGGTACGGGCCAAAACATTTAGCCATAGAAATTAGCATGCAGACTGGCTAGCAGTTTGCCGAACTTAGAAGTGACATATCACTACTTTCAATGCAACAACAGTTACTTCGACCACAAAGATTCGAATCGATTACATTGCAACAATAAAGAACTATTATTAACAAGAATGTCTACCAATAATTTATTTATTGATCATATCCATATATTTCATTTCATTTTATATCGCGTATATTAATTTCAACCAGTTTTCATATACATCATAATTTATATTATTACATGGTTTATCAATGTTTGATTTGATATGGATAATTAATTTATCACTATTTACAAGAGTTTGCAAATCTTTAATCCATATATCTTTCTTTATAATGTTGAAATGTTATCCTTACTATTAATCCACCGGAATTTCTTCATTCTGTATTTTATACGACTTCCAGAATGATAATAAGTCTATTATGAGACTTTTCTTATTGAAGAATGCAAATTTTGAAAAGTATTTCTATATTTGAGATAAGTTGGAGTATATAACAACTAGAATATGGGGTAATATTTAAGTTTTAGTGATGATATTACAGGTGTTTATAGTAGGTATTATTGGAAAAATATTCAATTGCAATACGGTAAAGTTAAATTAATTAAATGTAGAACTATTTCCATGCTATGAATCATCTGGTATGGGGTACGAGTCAAATAATAGCCTATACTGTTAGAATAGCAATCAATTGCAGTATAGTCAAGTTAACTGTACTAATTGTAAGTTGAATGTACTGACTTCAAGTTAACTATATTAACCGTAAATTAATCGCAGTGGAGTGCCCAATTCAATGTAGGTCACGGGCTAAGAAGTTGCTTATATAGATTAGTTTGTAAATGAGCTCGCAGTTTTCCAAACTTAGAAGTACCACATCACCACTTTTGATGAAATACACTAGTTACTTAGATAACGATTATAATCGATTACATTATCACGATAAAAAACTATCTGTACGAATTGGTATTCATAAGATTAAGTATAAATAAGCTAGGTTAAAAAGGCCGATTCTCCGATTGACTTTACGTTAAATTTAAGGGAAAGAAAACATTTTGTAAAATGCCTCCACCGTTACGTCGGCTTTTTACATATATCAAAAGGAATGGATTATGAATTCATTTTCTGTATATATATACATGGAAGTGACGACGATATCTCCAAATCATGAAGAATTATTTATGAAATTAGTTTCAAAATTCAACTTTAAGATACCATGGCTAAATTCTTCTGATTTTGATTTCAAAAAGCGAATATCAATTTGTTTCAATTGATGAATGGCTGAGGTTTTACTATTATTACAAATAATAAACCACTAAAACTAAACCCCTTGAACAGAAAAAAATAACTTTGGAGACATATAACCTATAACCAACCTTTTTACATTAATCTTTTTCTCCACCACAAGATCATTAAGTAAGTACGTAATCAAACGTTGAAATAACCAACAATAACTTTCATAAAACCCTGAAAACGTTGCCGCCTATTTTCACCAAATATTATTATGAGTACACATAGTATAAGACGTTAATTGAAAACGTTACCAAACGATACCTAATTGATTACATCGGCTAAATTATCCTCGAATGAGGTCCTTAACAAATAAATACTAGGGTTTACGCCTACTACTATTTCTCCTAATACTTTGAACATTTTTATTTTGTTATATAGAAAAAGAAGGTGAAAATAGCTAAGACTAACTTGAGAAATAAGTTTCGCACCTGTGATATCTTCCTCTCTAATATGATTTGAAAGAAAGAACACTTGGAAGATATTCTTTACTAAAATACTACTTTGAGAGAAGTCCCGGAGGACCTTATAATGAATGGAAAAGGTACCGCTATTGATATAACTCCATAACGTTTAAATATACATTTATAAAGATCTGTTTGAAATCAAACCCAAATGAATTCCTTAACGCCTTTTTCTTAAACACTCTAACTAATTAAGGCGGTTGATAATAAAGAGTTTTGAATGAATTTAGCTATGCGAAACATTTAAATTCATTAATTTATGAAGTAATAAATCCAGTATTACCAAAAACCCCACTGGAAAGCCTCTTAACACCCTCAAAAATACTATCAAGCTTATGAAAATCCTTAATAAGTCCTCCAACATCTTTTTTACCCTAAGTAAGTTTAGTTTCAATAGGTTCGCAAATAGAACTAGACCTTAGAATAGTTAGAAGAAGCTTTATATGCGAATTTATAGTGGGTACAACCATTGGAGTTTTCTCTATAAACTCCTTTGAATATAAATACTATATATTTCCATACTAATACACTCTATTTATAAATTTGATTAATCATACCACTAATATAATTATTTTTCCTTTAGATATATAGTTATGATAGATACGGATTGCATAGCGATCTTTTTTTTTGGGGGGGGGGGGGAAACTGGTACAGTGAAAAATAATGATGATAAGCTATATAATCTCCTGAATATCAAATTACAAGTATTTTTCAATATTTTAAGTAGGAAAAAGATTCAGGCAATAGGGTTTTGCTCGTTTTTTACATATCCTCACCAGATAAACTAATGATTGTTATCTCTATTACATGATAAATCAAGTATCCGTTTCATAATATTTATAACGGTTCAAAAATTATTTTCAATACAATCTCAATTTCGCTGAATATTATAATAATTAGATCATTGTGAACGGATTTCATATACTAAAATATAAGGAAGAGTCAAAAATTTAAATGCATATTCTTAATTAGATGCTAGATAGGCTATCATTTTACTAGTAAGTAATAGAGAATGTAAAGACTAGAGAGGTTATATTACGCTAACAAGTTTTCTAAGTTATTACGTCGTAAAAACCATTTAATACTTTATATAATGCTTCAACGGTACCTTTAAAATCTTTTTTAATCAACTGCGTTCCTCGTTTACGACTATGATAATACTAGTATTAAGCTTAGCTGATATATTCTTCGAAGCCCTTAATTTCTCTCATTAGGAAGATGACAAAGAATCTTCATTTAATACTATATCGATTATAAGTATAATAAACTTAAAAAGTTAGGGTACTAAAGGACTTGATATTAGAAAATCAAATGGTAACACGTGTGAATAGGATACTTTGACTTAAACTTAAGTTAACCTCGTGAATTTAATCGTTAAAATTACGTCAAAATGTGTGAAAGATATAGTGATGAAAGTTTTTGATCAATATATTGTACTGTTATCTAGTGCTAATCGAAGAAAGTAATACATTATATGTAATACTCCTTAACTTTACACTATAAATATATTAAACGCATTATAAACTTTAAGTGTTCCATGGTAAAAGAAGAGGGGAAAAGTTTATTACTATCAACTAATATAAAGATATTAGCCTGGTCTTAAAGTATTGCAGTAATTAGTCAACTACGCCTTCCTATATCGTTCGATAGGTAAAAACCTTCATTATTTTTTAAAGATAACAACACCAAACCTATACATTTTTTACTATTTACGATATTCATACGAAGCAGATTTTCCAAAGTATTATTCTGGATATTAAGTTAATGTGATATTGAATACGAGTTTATTCACAATGATTTGTATTATAAAGGAATACTAACATTGTTACGGAACTTGACTATAGGAAGGATAATAAGACTAAATTTGGATTTAGCTTTTGAAAGGAAATCTTTGAACTTAGGTCAACGATTGTGATTATAATGAAAATCTTTAGAAACATGGACCACGGAATTAATATGGTTTTAATTGATCTATTGATAGCCAAATTGATAATTTTAACGGACGGGTCATTTACAAACAACACCGACTTGTCTTTACAAATCTGCGTTCTAATAACACTCATTAACGAAAATAAACGGAAAATCTAGTTTAGTATTATCGGTGGCCTCATCCACTAAACCTCCGTTAAGTGTAAAGGGATTATACGAAAGGTATTAAATTAGAAAGTTTACGGAATAATAACGGGTTTTAAAATAGATAAAATATCGTAAAAAACTTTTAATATTATTATTAAGCAGTTAAAGATTTTCTCTATTCCAGTGATAATTTATACCGATTTAAAAAGCTTTTTCGAATATTCTTCGACACCTAGAACTATTAGCGAAAAACTCCTGATAATCGACGTTATAATACTTAGTAAAGCCTATGAAGGGAGAAAGATTAAGGAATTCAGGTTAATTAACGGTAAAATCAATCCTGATACTACTTTAACGAAAATAATATTAAATAAGGACTTGAAATTTTTTATAAATACCAATAGATTAATTAGACGTATTGAAAGCTACGTTAATAAGCCTTCCGGAAAGTTTAAATTACGTAACGGCGGTTAGGAATATACCGGTAAATTGGAAAACTATTAGGGAAGTAAAGGTTACAATAACAACCTGTTTAACTGGTACGGTTCAAGTAGAGAACTATAAAAGCTTGTAGCGAAAGAACTTTTTATAGGAGTAAATAAACTCGGACCTCAGAGTAACAGAAGAATTAAGGTCAAAAGGAGTCAATTTACATATAATTAGATACAATTCAGTATAGAAGTCAAGTGAAATTAACAGGGGTTTAGCCAATTGATGAGGAGTCAATTTAGTGGTAACCGGAAAAAATTGATCAACTATACTAACGTACATGTATAAACTAAAAAGCCGATAGTATTGGAATAATATTACGTGAAATGCAGTAGGTTAACTTTAATATAAGTAAAGTTAACCATACTGATTTTAATATAAGTTTATTGTTTGTGTGGACTTACTACATTGGATGTAAGTCGAGTGTAGTACGCTTTACTTTACTCTAGGGCACGGGCCAAGCAATTGGCTATACAAATTACAGTGCAGACCAGCTAGCGGTATGCCAAACCTAGAACAATACATTTACGACTTGAACAATGTAATACTACTGTTGCTTCGACCAATCGAATAGACAACATTGTAGCGATCTAAAGACCTACTAACATTAATTGGTGTTTATTGAGTTAAGTACAGATTAGCTAAGTAGAAGAAGAAGCTACTTTCTGGTTTTTACGCTCTACGTTATCGCTAGGATAGAATAAAGATTCTTGTAAAACGCCTTTATTAGTACTACGTTAGTCTCTAACGGCAGGAAAACAGAGAATACTTTTTGGTTATGTTAGTCACTAATAGCAATTTGCGAGTAAGCGATGGTGTTACTACTAAAAACACCAAAAAATCTTTATTAATCTTTTTTGAAGACGTTGCGATTGACTGTTAGAAGTTTTAAAGTTCGGCAAGTTAGCAAACGGCTAAGTTAGTACTATTGCGGGTTTCATTACTGCAGAAAAACAACTAAGTCCTTACGCCAAACAACGTTTAACTTTCGCCCTCTACTAACAACAATAAACAACCTTTGACCTTACCTTTTATACCAAACCTTTCTCCTACTTTATTCTTTTTACTTCCCACGCCATTTTAATCGTTAAGTCCGCTACTTTAAGCTAGAATATTAAGTTACGCTAAGAAAACTCCATCACGCAATCCAACACCAAGTCGCTAAGTTCTCACGCAACTTTACGCCAAAAACACCAATTCCCTATGCCCACGATTACTATGTCCCTTGATTTATACGCCTGCCAAGTCCTATATAAGCCAGAACTTCAATATGTTTACTGTTAGCGTTCACTTTAAAGCCATTACCAACCCCGTAACGAAAAACGCTATTGGGGCGCTCGGAGCTACTTTTATCAAGTATTATAATTATGACTTATGGAGACAGGACGTTAATAAATATTAAACCGAAGAATATATTATTAACTTCGTCGGATATTATTTTATTGAGTACTATGATATTAACGGCCCTAACGATGCTTTTAAAAACTTTTATGATCTTTTTAACCATTGAATAATAAACATGTGGATTTTAATTTAAAAATAGGTCAATATGAGGATGAAAGTGAAAATTAAACGGAAAGGAGTCTACTTGTTAACTTAGGCTAATACGAAATCGGCATAATAGCTTTTCGACCTAGATTAGCTTTAAAAACACCTCTAATACTTCTATCTAAAATGAAAAAATGTTAAGAAACCTTACCGCCCTTACATGCGATTTAGGGAACTTCCCTTTTATCATTTGTTAAGTTAGGCCTCTTTACGCGCGGGCGATAAGCATGTTAATTTGCTCGGTAGCTTAGTACTTTTACGTGACAGCGTGGAGTACGCTCTTAGGGGCAGCATGGAACGTGAAGTAGCGGCCGTCTACGCGGCCAGAGGTATTGACGCCAGCGTTCTATACTAGTCAATTGAGCAAGATCGTCAGGCTTTTCGAAACCTTTAAGTACCCATCGCCCTCTAGTAATTTAATAGATAGGCTCCTTAAGACTCTTTCCCCTTTAGATATGCCTACATACGAAATCCTATCACAAGTCCTACCATAGTATCTTACCCCTCGGTCCAGGCGACTGGTAATTACCCTTAATACCTTGTTTGGGAAGCCCTAAGGCCTAAACTTCTGGGAAATACCAATCAGTACTGGGATAACTATCGTGACTTTCTCCTAAGATCTATTAAGATCGTTAAAATTAATTACAATTTTTTACGGATTTTGCTAAGGTTTAGGACGATATAAATAAATATAATGAAAAGCCCTATAACCTCCTCGACACTAAGATAATGCCCTGTTTAAATATTTGTAAGTGAATAGAGGTTCCTCCTTCTAATCTTTACTTACTATTTCCCGGAATCCTTACATGGTACGCTAAAGAATACTGCCTAATATTTCTAATTTAAGCAAATATATTTAGCGAAGTTTACAATAGTATAAAAGGCTAATTCAAATACGACGTCCACCTTACGTAATATCATACAAACTGGGCTATTATGAGGTGGATAACAATAATAGCTAAAAAGAAAGAGGAGGAAACACCGATGAATATGTTTAATTAAATGATTGAATAGTCAATATTATGCCAGAAAGCAATGGGAAAATCTCACGCTGGCGAAGCTATACTCTGTAAGTAGGTACGGGCAATAGTTACGGGCGTTGGTGAGTTTGAATACGCTTTATAACGCCTAGATACCACTTACCAAAGTTTTTTTAGCCAGTTAAGTTTTTCGTTTGTTATTGTAATGGTACATATACCTAACTCGTTTGGTATATACACCTAAGCCGGAAACTTTCCTGACGTGGATAAAGAAAATCTTACGGTGGTTAATTACATCGACTGTAAGTATAGGCGTTTACAACGCCTAAAGTTTAATCTATCGACCTTGGTCCTAGACTAGAGGCAGTAACTACATTGGCTCTAATAAGGCCAAGTTTTGGGCGGACCTATTAACTGCTAGTATTATCTTCGTAATAGTGGTAAAGAATGTTGGATTTGAGGTAATACTTATTGCTAGTTAACTCGATATCCCTCCGCCAAACGAAATGACAAAAGGGTGATATACTATATATAATACCCTACTACTTTTCAATAGGATTACTTGGACCAAGTTATAGATTTCAAGGGCGACCAGCTAATTGATGGAAATACTTCTAAATAGATTAAATAGTATGAAGATACTGATTCTGGCGCGGCCTAATAACTAGCTAACTATATTTTACTGTGCCTTTTGAGTGGTGAAAACCCTTACATTTGCTCTGACTAAGCTCTTCTCCCTTTATAGACCTTTAACCTTCACGACCCCTATGCGAACCATACGTTTTAAGGTATTATTACAGACATAGTTGTAATAAGGTACTTAATAGGAGGTTATTCGTAGTATATGGCATTGCGGAGAGGAAGCATTACAGTTACGATGATTAATCTTTACGATGATAGTAAGGCCGAAGTTAGCTTTAGACTAGGCTAATAACTATCATTCTTAAGGATAACGGTAATTTAAATTGTTATGGGAGCAATTACGTTTTATATTCTTAAGTCTCTTACCGCTTTCTTATTTTTCTTAGAGGATATGAAAACCCTCGACGTTAACGTCAACGTTAATGCAGACGAATTGGTTAAGAACAACTAAAGGTTTTAATTCGCCTTTAAATAGGAATATTCATGGTTTTATCTTTAAGGTCCGGAAGTATTGGTATTAAATCTAACGAAGCCTGAAATACGTAAATTATACGGGCGTTTTAATTACCTAGCCGTTGATAGGCTATATAAAGTCTTAAAGTCCGTAGGGTATGAAAATATAGAATACTTTACCCTAAAATCTATGAAAAAACTCTACCACTACTATTAAACTTATACCTAAGCCTCCTAAAAGTTTAAGTTTATATTAAAAATGATAAGGATTTGAATTGCGAAATTTTTATTAGTTTTTTTTTACATAGATAATCAGCTTATCTTCTACGAAGTTAAGTTTTCGAAGTTCCTTTTAATAATGTATACATGGAAGACATCAAGTGTACTATGAATTGACACGTAACTAGATTTACCCAACGTCGTTGTTTAAGATACCGGTATTAACTTTACAGAGACGTAGTTTTAAAAAGATATTAATATAATAAGTATCCAGCGTAAACAGGTGCCTATAAAAGCGCATTAACGTACTAGGAAGGTTTGAAAGGTATACCTGTTGCTTTGCCAAGCGTATAACATCTATACGTTGGAAATTAGAAGTTTTATGGATCCGGAAACACGTTTATAAACGGCAGTAAAAGTTCTTAACGACATTGTAGACCCTAATGGCTTAGTGTTAACGTTATTGGTCTTTGGATAGTACCCACTCTTAACGAATGAATCTCTTCTTTTGGAAAGTACTTCAAAACGTGTTACGGCCTATAATAAATCTTGAAAGAAACTACGAAAAGAATTGGCAAGCCACCAGATTAATTAAGCCCTTATTATTAGACACAGCCTTATAATAATCGACGTGTTTACTTTACCGTTGTAAAGTGAAGTCCTCGTATAGCTGGAGACGGATAAATAGTAGAGCCCGTATAAGATATTAAGTATTACAAACTTTAAAGTAGTTGTTAAAATTGCTAACGGCTTTATATATTTTCGGATTACTTAGGTTAACCTTTATATTAGGGCTATTAACGACAAATACCCTTAATTCAAACGACCGAAATAACATGAACCTTCTTTACCCGTTATCGATAAGCTGATAAAACGTTTCTGGAACGAACAATCGCCGAAAAGCAAACTTTAAAGAAGAGGAATATATACTGGACCGTATTTATGATATTTTTTAGGTAAGTAGAAAAGATAAGGATAACGAAAACTTGGTATTAAAATTTCGAATATAAAAGATTATTAAGACTTTCAGAAAACTATTTAAGGAAAATAATAAAGTCGAGATTAACGGTTTACTAACTTGAGGGGTTGTATAATTTGTAGCGAAAACCGATTTTAACCCTCAAAATCTAAACGTTACGATTTTCAAATCGAGGATTATTTATAAGGTTAAAGATAAAACTACGGGGCGGCTATATGAAAAACCATGTTTAATCGCTTAATCATACGGTAATAAAAGTAAAGACTAGATCCTTATATAATCGTTAACAATTTAAATAATTAGTTATCATTTGATGGTGATTTTGATAATAAGTTTGTTAACCAAGACGGAAGGTAAGTTTACGTTTAATAGCCTTAATATAAAGCAAGTTTACACGTAATTAGCAACGGATTTACAACGGATCGTATTTCTGGAATTTCTATAGGAATTCCGTATTATCTACCCTTTCAATACGGTAATACGATGTATCAAGCTATTATACAGATTGGCTAAAGCAGGATTTTATTAGTTTCTAACTGATTAGTCGTATTGTAAATCTCTGCTGGTGATAAAGTCTACAATATAAAATCTGTGTTTACTGGTGACGTAAGGAAAGGACTTCGGCGTGGTAAGCATGTAAATTAAAGATGATTTTTTCGTCGGAACGGCTGGTTTTATGGCATTGGAATAGCAAGAAATTAAAGATTCCAAGTTTTGGAATTGTGAGCCTATGACAATGTTAACGGAGGGTATCTAACTTGATTTTAATGGATCTTTAATCCGTATATTTAATATTGACGCCGGCCTTAATTTTCGTTAAAAGGGTTAAGGTATTATTTTAACTACAATTGATAAGGATAATACGGCTAGAGCCTAAAGGTACCTTAAATAACGTACCTATAGTAGCTATATTGCCATTTTCTATTAACCGGAAGTATTCTATGACCTATTTATTACAACGTAGGCATAAAAGCCAACGGATAAGGGCTTTAACCAGTGAAATAAAAAGTTCGAGTAATAGAGGAAAAACTTGGAATATAGGATTAATATGGTTTTAATCAACCTGTTAAGGGTTAAGTTAATAATTTTTACGGACGAGTATTTTGTAAATAATGCCACCTTATCTTTACAAATCGGTTTTTAATCACCTTCGTTAAAGAAGACAGGCGGGAAGACCAATTTAATACTATCGGTAGCTTGATTTACTAAACCTTAGTCAACTGTAAGAGGATTATACGAAGCGTATTGGCTTCGGAGGTTTACGGTATAATAACGGGCTTTAATGTAGGCATGATATTGTGGAAAACTCTTAATATTATTATTAGGTAGTTAAAGATTCCTCCTATCCCGGTAGTAATCTGTACCAACTCGAAAAGTCTTTTCGAATACCTTTTAAAGCTCGGAATTACTAGCAAAAAACGCTTAATAATCGACGTAATAGCACTCCGTAAAGCTTATAAAAGGAGGAAAATTAGAGAGTTCCGATAAATTTATAGCAAAATTAATCCCGCAAATGTTATAACTAAGATAATATCAAATAAAGCTTTGGAAAGCTTTGTGGATAGCAATAGGCTAACCATACATATCTAGGACTATATTAATAGGTCGCCCGGAAAGCCTAAATCACGTAATGGCAGACAGGAATGTATTGGAAAACTGGAAAACTGCTAAGGGATTAATGATAGTGATTTATTTAAGTAACGCAGTTGAAGTGAAGGCTTGTAAAGGCCTATAGCAAAAGGACATTTTGTGGGAGTTAATGAATTCGGACCTCAGAGCAACGGAGCAATTAAAGCTAAATAGGGTTAATTTTAATGTAATTGGGTGTAATTAAGTATAGGAGTAAACTGGAATTAACAGGGGTCTGACCAGTTAACGAAGAGGTAATTTAGCAGTGACCGTAAAAGATTAGTTAGCTACACTAACGTGCGCGCACAAACTAAAAAGCCGCCAGTATTGGAATAGTACTACATGCGGAATAGTACTACATGCAGTATAGTAGGTCAACTTTACTTAGAGTAAAGTTAACTGTACTGCAAGTTGAGTGTATTTCTTTGAAGAGACTTACTGCATTAGTTATAAGTCGAGTGCAGTACGCTGCACTTCACTCTAGGGTACGAGCCAAGCAGTTGTCCATACAAATTATAGGGCAGACCAGCTAGCAGTCTGCCAAACCTTGAACAATATATCCACCACTTGACCAATGCAATACTACTGTTACTTCGACCAATCGAATCGCCAACATTGCAACGATCTAAAGACCTACCAACAGAAACCTTTATTTACTTACAAATGTTTCAAAAGAGCATTATCTCAGTGTCAAAAAGGTTATAGGGATTTCCGTTATGCTTTTTTACGTCGTTCCAAATGTTGGAGAAGTTCTTAAACAGCTTATAATTGATATTGACTATCTTAACAAGCCTTGGAGGCAGGTTGCGATAATTATCCTAGTTTTAATTGATGTTTCCTAGTAGTTTAGGTCTTAAAGCTTCCGAGGCATGGTGTTGAGGGTAATTACCAGTCGCCTAGCTTAAGGGGGAAAATCTTGTGATAGGTCCTATGATGGGCTCTCACATAGAGGAAAACCTAAATAGGGAAGGTTTTTAAGGAGCCTATCGATTAAATTGCTAGGGGGCGAAGGTACTTAAAGGTTCTAGGAAGCTTGATGATCTTTCTTAATTAACTGGTGTAAAATAGCAACGTCAATACCTCTGACTGCGTTGATGGCCCTTACTTCATTCGCTTTGCCCTGGCTAAGAGCGTACTGCGTGCTGTCATGTGGAGGTGCTGGGCTGCCAAACAGGTCAACAGGTTCCTTATCGCTGGCGCGTAAAGAGACTTAACTTAGCCAAGGGCGAAAGGGTGGTCCCTTGGATCGTGTATAGTGGCATTAAGGTTTTTAACACCCTTTCCTATAGGCCGTGAGTCTTAAGGGCATTTTTAAGCTGGACCAACTCGAAGAGTGTTTCTGCTAGCCGAGTAGAGTTTTCTTTTAGCACGTAAATCCCTCGGCATTAAAGTTCAGTTTTCAATTTAGACTTGACGGTCTTTTAAGTTACCTTCCACATGTCGATAGTCCAATCGCCGAAAAATTCACGAAACTTGTAAAAAGCGAGGTTAAGGTCTTCACCGCCATCGTATTCAAGGACAAAACAGCCGACAAAGTTAGTCAAATGCTCTTCGGTTAAGTTTTTATCGACGTCTTAGCCCTAAAGGTCATGGTTATAATACTTAGCGAAAAGGTAACCGAAGTTTTCAATCGCTTTTTTACTGGAAGAGTCGGTAATGGCTTCAAAGTGAGTCCTTGTGGTAGCCATCTTAACATGCTTCCTTGGCTATAGGGGGCTTAATAATCTTAGAGTGTAAAGACTTGGTATTTTGGCATAAAGTCGTGTGGGAGTTTAGCATTGGGTTGCGTAGCGTGGCTTTCTTAACGATACTTATCGATTCTTGGTGTTTTCGCTTAGAGTAGCGAACTTGACAATTAAATTAGCATAGGAAGGTAAAAAGAGTACGGTAAAGGCAAAGGTTTGATATAAAGAGTAAGGTTGAAAGTCGTTTATTATAGTTATTTAGCCGTGAGACTTGGTCGTTTTTGCAGTAATAACACATGTAGTAGTACTAAATTAGCCGTTTGCTAACTTACTGAAATTTAAAACTTCTGACTGTTAATCTTAACGTCTTTAGAAAAAAGTTAATAGAAATTCCTTGGTATTTTCAATAACAATACCGTTGCTACCTGTAAGCTTCCGTAAAAACCGACGCAATCTAAAAGTCTTTTCTAGTTATTGCCGTAAAAACTGATGCAGCAATAGAAGCTCTTTTCAAGAATCTTTCCTCTACCCTAACGATAACGTAGAGTGTAACTGGAAAGTAACTTATTCTTTTACTTAGGCAATTTGTGATGAACCAAATAAGTACTGATCAGTATTGGTAAGGACTTAGATCTTTACAACGTTGTCGATTCGAATCGTAGTCGAAGTAACAATAATATTACATTGGTTAAGTGGTAGATGTATTGTTCTAGGTTTGGCGGACCACTAGCCGGTAACACTCTAATTTGTATGGCCAATTGCTTGGCCCGTACTCTAGAGTCAAGTGCAGCGTAATGAACTTGACTTACACCCAATGCGGTAAGTCCACACAAAGCAATATACTCAACTTTGAAGTTTAGTATAGTCAACTTTACTGTATGTAAAATTGACCTACTGCACTGCAGGTAGTACTATTCCAACAGAAGTAATATTTTACCAAGCTTACAAATAACGTCTCGATCCGCCAATTTACCATTATATTCTATGAATATCTCTACTTTATTTATGTATTTAAAGGGAAATTATAATAAAGATTTCCCTATAATTCAACGATGATAATATTTAAAACGATTGAAATTTATCCAGAAACGTAGTTTCACAGTAATTTAAGTATTTCAAAACGTTTAACATGAACAAAATCGTTCTATATACTAAACCTAAGTTGCTTAAGAAATTTGTATCCCTCTTTTGGACCTAATTTATCCATATTTTATCTAGTCAAACACTAATGCATATAAGTAGGACTTAAGTTGTTACAATATTTAATGATCACGCTAAATACCCGTGAGTAAATAGAAGGTGTCAGGGGGTTTATGTTAGCAGTAAGGTAGCAGAGGTAACAAAGGTGCAATATTAGGAAGATATTTGTTCGTGCTGTAGAATGATCACTAGCCGTTAGGCTATTCAGGTGCGTAGACTGAATACTTAGATTGACAACTGAAGATTTAAGGAAGAAATATTATCTATGTGGTGATGGACGTGTCCTTATATCCTATGGCCTTCATACTATCTTCAGTACTGGACCGCTGAAGTCGCTGGTCTCTTCCTGCGGTCCTATGTAGTATCGACTGGACCGCTCTTCGGTCCTTGCGGTCCCAACCCTAGCCCTGGGTCCTTACATAAGAGATATCTCCGCTTGATGTGTTGGACATCAAGCTTCTGGCTACTGGTCTATTCCATAGTCTGCAGTTGGTCCTTGGGTTATAACACAATAATACTCGATTTGAATTACTATTGTCAAAGTAACTAGTGGTATTATGTTAACAAAAAGTGTGTGTCAATTGCAATCTTGGCAGGTTACTAGCCTACCTGCACTCGAATATATATAGGCTAAAGCTTGACTTGTGCCCTATATTGAATGGAAATACTACAATTGACGTAGGATCAATTACAGTCAATAGTCGTTCCAAAAAGCTCGTAATTCAATTCGACACATTCGAGAAGATTCTATAATTCAAGTCGCTATCATTTCAATATCAATTGAAATTTTCGCAAGTTTTAACTATATGTGTAGTAATTTTTGTAGAACTGTTAAATAATTTTGAAAATGAATTGATTTTTATCCTTGTATTTGAAAGTTTCAAGTATTTTTATAGCTTATTTAAATATACATAGTTCAAATTCTATTTTAATCATGATCACATCGTTTTTTGTTGAGTTTATTATAATTATCTTTAGTGTTGGAATAGTAGTAATTTCAGTGAATTCAGTAAACTTTACTTATAGTAAAGTTGACTATACTGACTTCGAGTTGATTTTATTGTTTTGTAGATCTACTGTATTAGCTGCAAGTTAAGTATAGTATGCGCCCACGTCAGATAAGGGTGTGATCTAAGCAATTAGCCATACAAATTACTGTGCAAACCGGCTAGCGGTCTACCAAACCTAAAATAATACATCTATTATTTGACTATTTCAATACTACTATTACTTCGACCAATCGAATCGACATCGTGGCAACATCTAAAGATTTACCAACACTAATCAGTGCTTATTAGGTCAAATACAGATAAGTTAAGGAAAAGAAGAACCTACTTTCTGGTTACTCTTTGTAAAAGACCAAAGTAAAAGAAAGATTTTTGCGAAAGGTATTTACGAATTGGGTAGTCTTTTACGGCAGTAAGTATAGAAGACTTCTGCATTGCATCGGTTTCTACGATAATTCAAATATATCAACGGTAACTTCATTCAAAACACTAAGAAATCTTTAACATATTTTTTTAAAAAGCGTTGAGATTAACCACTAAAAGTCTTAAAGTTCTTCAAGTTTTCAAACAGCTAAATCAATACTATTACTGGTATTACTACTGTAAAAACAACTAAATTTTATGACCTATAAATTTCAACTACAACAAGCAACTTTTTTCTTTACTTTTTATACCAAACTTTGTCCTTAATACTAAGTTTTTCCCTTAATTTACTTTTTTTATTTTTTATTTTCCATCATATCATTTTAATCAATAAGATCGTTATACTGAGCTAAATTACTAAGTCGCTTTAAAAATGCTATATCGCGTGATTTAATACGAAGTTACCAAGTTCCCATGCAACTTCATGCCAAAATATAAGACCTTACGCTTTGAAATCGCCAAGTTTACTCCACGCTTAGTTAACAAATATTATACAAGTAAAAACGAAAAACCGGCATCCATTTAATAATATATAAAGGTGGTTGAGGCCTTCAGAACTGGTTTTGCCAGATATTATAATAAAGAATTATGGATGAAGGATGTCGGCAAGTTTTTAACTCAGTTACACTTAACTAATTACGTTAGCTAATACATAATCGACGTAGACTTCGGCTAAGACTTTGGTCGTACCGTTTGCGCGTTTTTCAACTTCGGTAGGTTTTTTCACTACTGGACAATTAACATGTAAAAGATAATTCAACATATGGTTAAGACTAAGTTAAAAAAAGGAATTACTCGTCGTAGCATTTATATCTAAAAAAGACCCTATTGAGATTGATAGAAACCTTCTTTGAATTGGCCTAACAAAAAGACTATCCTTATAACCCTTATCCTCAAAATCCACGAAGTAAAGGTAAAAACGTTAAAACCTCTTACCGCTCTTACACGCGTTCTAGGGAACCTCCGTTAAATTCCTAATGAATATAATCCTCTTTATATTCCGATGATAAAAAACCTATTACCTTTCTCGGCAGTTTAATACGTCTATGTAATAACGCGGAGTACATTGTTAATAGCGGTAAAACATATGAAGCAGCAGCTGCTAACGCGGTAAAAGGGATTGACATCGGCGTTATTCGGTTAATTAAATAAAATGATTAAATCCCTCAAACTTTTTCCTACAATCAAGGCTGCTTTACCCCCCTAACCTTTCCTTAAAATCTACAAATCCCTTAAAACAAAGTTTTTTATGATAGATACGACTATACGCGCGAATTCACTATAAGCCCTATTATGGAACTTTATCCCTCGAGCTAAGCGACTAGTAATTATATTTATCGTCGTGATTTGGAGGTTTTAGGGCTTAAATTAACGGCAAAAAACACTATAGACGACACAAACGATTATTGCGACCTTCTCTTCAAACTGATAAAAGTAATTAATATTAATTACAAACTTTGTACAGACTTTTCTAAAATTTAAAATAACGTAAACATATATAACGGGAAACCTTATAACATTCTTAACACGAAAATTATATTCTTTTTAAATATCTGTAATCGGATTTAAGTCCCTTCTTCTGAGTTTCACTAATTATTTCTAGAATATTTAAAAGTCACGCCAAAGATTATTACCTAACCTTCCTAACGAAAGTAAAAACCTTTCGTGAGATTTATAATAATATAAAAAGTTACTTCGAACATGACGTTTACCTTGCATAATATTATACGAATTTGGTTACGAAGAGGTGCATAATGGTAATGGTTAAGAAGAAAGAGGAAGAAATACTAATGGATGTTTTTAACCAAATACATAACAATTTGATATTATGTTAACAAGTAACAGAGAAGACATATGCTAATGAAGTTACGCTCCAAAAGTAAGTGCGGGTAGCAGTTACGGGTGTAAGCGAGTTTAAATACGTTCTATAATGTTTAAATACCACCTGTAAAACCTTTTTTATCCAATGAAAATGTTTTCTTATGATTATAATAACACGTATTTCACACTCGCTTTGCATATACGTTTGAGTTAATGAATTTAGCGATGTCGATAAAACATATCACATAATAATATATTACGCCGATCGCAAGTACCAACGACTCCAATGTAGAAGATTAGGTTTACAACTCATGTATTGGAAATTAAAATTACATTGGATTTAACTAGGATAAGATTTGAATAGAATTTTCAACCGTAAGAATTATTGTTGTAATGATAGTAAAAGGTATTGGATTTGTGGTAAGTTCTGTCAACAGTCGATTCACCATCCTTTGGATAACTGTAATGACAAATTCATGATGTATTACATTTAATACCATATTATTTACTGATAAAACTACTTAGATTATGTTGTAAATTTCGATATTGAAGGAACTATTGACGACGACGATGTTTTTGAATAAATTATATAATATAATAATGCTACTGCTGACGCGACTGAGAAGTTAGCTTACTATATTTTCTTATACCATTTAAGTGGAAAAAACCTATGCTTTTCCCTTAACGAAGCCTCTGATTTATTATATACCTTTAACATTCGTGGCCATTAATCGAAACATACTTTTGAAAGTATTATACCAGATATAATGGCAACAAGGTACTTAATTGAAGGCTATTCACAATATATAACATTACGAAGAAAAAGCATTACTGCTACGAAAATCAATTATCAAAATGCTATCAAAGTGAAAGTTAGCTTCCGCCCAAATAAAAAACTATCTTCATTTAAGATAATGGTTATGTAACTATTATTGATTTAATTACGTTCCATATCTTCAAATCTCTCACCTGTTTTTTATATTGGAAAAATATAAAAACCCTCGGCATCAACGTTAACTTCAAGGCTGATAAGGTGGTTAAAAACGGCTAAAGGTTTCCCTTCGTCTTTACGTGGATGCATTTATGGTTTCATTTTTAAAATGAAAAGTTCAAGGTATTAAGCTTAACAAAGTCGAAAATGCATTAATTGCATTGGCGTTTTATTTACCTAATCTTTAATAGGTAATATAAAATCCTTGAATCCACGATGTATAAATATATGAATTATTACACGTTATAAATATTAAAAATCTTTACAACTATTGCTAAACGTATACTCACGTCCCCCGAAAATTTAAGTTCATATTTAAAAACGATACAAAATTTCATTACGAAATTTCACTAACGAATTTTTTTAATAATAGGCTCATTTTTAACATTAATAATTCTGTAACCCTTTCTAAGAAAATTTATGTTTTCAAAATCCCAATCAACTAAAAATACATAAGAAACGTTAATATTGTTGTAGATTAAAACGTATTTAGTCCCAACTAATATAGTTGTTCACGATACAGGTATAACCTTTATAGTGGCGGAATTTCAGATAAACATCAAAATAATGGAAATCTAATGTAAATAGGAACTTGTTAAGGTTCATTAAAGCATTGTGAAAGTCGAAAGGGCACACGAATTATTCCTTAAAGCGTACAATATCCTAATACTAGAGATTAAAAGCTTGACGGATTAAGAAACACGCTTTTAAACGGCGGTAAAGGGCCTAACTAATACTATGGGCCCTAACGGCTTGATAATAACGCTACTGTTTTTTACATCATACCTACGTCTAACAAGTAAATCCCAGCTACTAGTAAGGACGAAAAGGAAAGTTGTAGCCTACGAAAAAATACTAAACAAATGATAGAAGAAATCGGTACAATATTGAATTAATGATACTCTCAATACCAAAAATAGCCTCATAACGATCTATGTGCTTACCTTACCATTATAAAGTGAAGTTCCCGTAGAAAGGGAACAAGGTAACTAGGATAACCCATAAAAGATTTTAAGTATCGTAAACTTTGAAAAGATTATTACAACTA
Organism: Anisogramma anomala; assembly: GCA_038502455.1. Classification (NCBI taxonomy): domain Eukaryota; kingdom Fungi; phylum Ascomycota; class Sordariomycetes; order Diaporthales; family Gnomoniaceae; genus Anisogramma; species Anisogramma anomala. The sequence continues at coordinate 10,702,868 of JASMMZ010000004.1, read as the reverse complement.
TTTAGGGCCCCGCAACGTTTCATATAATCCAAATTAAACCTTATATAAAACCGATCGACGATAATAATAAAAACCTTACTATTGAACAAATAAATAAAACCGACTTGCCTCCTCCCATTATCAATAAGTTAATGAAGTGTTACCAACGTAACTAACTATTAAAAAGAGGAAAATTGAGGACGAGGAATATATAACGAGCCAGACTTACATTACTATTTAGTTTAATAGGGAAAGGAATAAGGGTGAACTTGAGTTGTGAAGCTTCGGGTATAAAAGTTTATTAAAACCTTTGACAAACCTTCTAATGAAAACAATAAGGTCGAAATTAATGGATTCTCAATTCGAAAAGTCGTATAATTTGTACTTGAAGACGATTTAAACCTTTGAAACCTAAATGATATCATTTTTAAGTCAATGATTATACAAAAGTTTAAGATAAAATCCATGGGGCGGCAATACAAAAATTTACATTCAATCGTTTGAAGAAATATTAAAAAAGGTAAAAATAAGATTTTTACGTAATCGTCAACGATTGAAAAGATTTGTTAGCATGTAATGGTTATTTTAGTAATACATTTCCTGATGAAAAATAAAGAGAAATATACCTTCAATCACTACAATATAACGTGAACCTATACTTAAATATTAACCGATTTACAACGGATCGTCCTACAAAATTTACCATAAGTTTGCATGGTAAATACCCTTGGGGGATGGTAATATAAAATATTAAACTACTATATAAACTGACGAAGACAAACATTCATTAACTTTTAACCTATCAGTTATAATTTAAACTAAAACTCAGCATAAAGTCCTGAACTTATAACCTGTATTTTCTAATAATGTAAAAGGAAGATTTTGGCATAATAGATATATAACTAACGATACCTTTTCCGTTAAAATTGTTAGTTTCATAACATCAGAATGATAGATGATGAAGGATTTAAAGTTCTGGAATTATAAGCCGGTCGTACATTTAACGAAAGGCAATCAACTTAAATTTAACGGATCGGTCACTCGTATACTTAATGTTAATATCTGTCTTCGTTTCCTTTAAAAATGTTAAGGCGTTAACCAGGCAATAATTAATAAAACTAATGTAGTTAAGGCTTAACGGTACTTAAAATAATGCGCTCGTATCAGCTAAATCATTACCTTATGCCAACTGGATGCGTTTTACAACTAATCTATTACGGTATAAACACAAAGCCTAACGAGTGAAAATTTTAACCGGTTAAAGAAGTTAAAATGAAAAATATGAAACTTAAACTAAGGAATTCATATGGTTCCAATCAACTTATCAATAGCCAAATTAATGATGTTTACGAACGGCTCCTTCAAGAATAATATAAACCTGTCGTTACAAATCAGCATTTGAATAGTTTTCGTTAATAAATACCGATAACAACCAATTTCATATCTTTACCGATCTAATTTATTAAACCTTCGTCAAATATAAGAAAATCACACGAAACTTATTTACTTTAGAAGTTTACAGTATAATAGCCAGCTTCTATATAGGTATAGCACTATAAAAAACACTCAACGTTGTTACTAAATAGTTGGGAATCCATTGAAACCCAAGGGAAATTTATCAACTCAAAAATTCTGTTTAAATATATTTTGAAATTTCGAACCACCAGCGAAAAATGCTTGATAATCGATTTAATGACATTATCTAAAACCTACGAAAGAAGATAAATTGAGGAATTCCGATGGATAAATAGAGAAAACAATCCCGCTCATATTATAACGAAAACGTCGCTTAATAAGGCCCTTGAAAGGTTTGTAAATAACAATAAACTAATTATACGTATCGAGATCTACGTTTAACACGCCACCTGATAAGGTTAAGTATTATAGGATAGTGTTTGGGTTAGTGGTAACTAGGGATCTAGCTCTGTCAGTTGTTATGCTCTACGATGCTCTGGAGTTGTTCTATTATGTGACCAGGCCGCCCTTTTTCAGTAGCCTGTAGCAGCTCCTTGGCAAAAGCTTCTTCCTTTCTCTCTCTCTCTATCTAAGATAATAAAAAGTTTCCTAATATCATAAGCAATAACTTGAATTCAATCCCTTAACATATTAACCTCGATACTTTTCCCAACGGTATTTTAATAACTTATAGGTAACTATAATTGAAGGTTATGTTTTTCAACCGTTCAAACCTAAACCCTCAAACCTTTAAGCAATTCCTCCATGCAGGCGTCAGAAATTAATTCTAAATCGTCTTAATAATATAATACGATTAATTAACTGCATAATACAAACAACTTACCTTAACTTTATATACGAAGCTTATCGAGTAAAACTCAGCCATTCGCGGGAATATTTTACATATAGAATAACGAAATACCAATAGATTATCTACGATAAAATAACGAAATATTTATATATAAGTTATGTTAACAAATATCATCCGGCAACTTGAATTCACTAATTGTGCTTCCACGTCTTTAAAACGTACCTCTTTTTAAAGAGGTCCCACTCCCACATCACTCATAAATAACGCAACTACCGCGTCGCCCCTTACTCGGGTTGGCGTAGATAATTACGATAACCCGAACTCATCCGACTCCAACCACAATATTAACGGTCCATGCGATCACACCAGTTTTTAATAAATTGAACTTAAATCTTTCTATTAATTCATTAAAACTTCCAGCATTAAATTACGTTTCTTTATATAAAAGATTACTATATTATATGAATGACATATAAACTGTAAGTTTATTAGTACAAAAAAGTACTTTTATATCATTTTTTAAATAATTAGATGGCACCGAATAAATTATTATAGAAAGTTATTACGCTTGCAATAATGACGGCGTAATAACGACCCCAATATTTCTATAACAATATTCCGTTCGTATTACTATGATCTGAACGCGGTAAAATCCGTTATCGCTCAACTTAGCAACTTGAAACAAGTGACTTGCAAATGGTTTTACGTTTTTTTAACGCTTGAAAGTCTTCAATTATAAAATCTAGCGGTATAGCTTCGAAATATGCCGCTAAGTTTGTTATTTAAAAAGAGTTATTAACGATATATTCCAGAACGTTTTCTTTTCCTTTTAAATATCCGCGAATTATAGTAATTGAGTCTCCTATATTGAACTTATTAATAAATAACTTTATAACCTTTGTATTCGGCGTGGTAGATCTTATTATATTAGTAATATTGGTACCAGCGATATAATTCGTAGCGAAAAGTATAACGCCGACGTATCCGTTCGGAATAGCTAAGAAATTACTACTATAATCGATGTTAACGCTTTTTAAACTAATACTTAATAGCGCGTTATTTGAGTTAATCTTCTGGAACTCTACTACTATAAAAGCATAAGCCTATACTTATGAAACGACATAAATTATTATTATAATTGTACACATTTACTACATTCTGCATAATTCCCGGATAACTTTAATATTATTGGAATCATAATACCTACTGTGAAGTAGGTCAACTTTACTTACAGTACAGTTGATTATACTGACTGCAACTTAAGTGTATTATTGGTAGGCCTACTGTATTAGCTTCAAAGAAAGTATAGTATTCGAACACTTCATACTAGAGCATGAGCCAACTATAGCCATACAAATTACTATGCAAACTGGCTAACGGTCAGCTAAACCTAGAACAATACATCCACCACTTGACCACAAAATACTACTGTTACTTCGACCATTCGAATCGATAAAGGTGCAACGTCTAAAGCTCTACCAATAATAATCAGTGCTTATTAGGTTCAAGAAAAATAATATAAGTAAAAGAAGAAGTTACTTTCCGGTTACGCTCTATGTTAACAATGGCGGCTAAGGTAAAGGAAAGATTCTTACGAATGGCCTTTATTATTATGTCAGTTTCTACAGCAGTACGTAAAAAAGACCTTTGGATTACACTAGTCTTTACGGTAGACCAGAGGTAAAAACGGTATTATTATTAAAAATACTAAAAAAACTTCATCAAAGATCTTTTTTGAAGATGTTGAAATTAACTGTTAAAAGTCTTAAAGTTCATCAAGTTGGAAAACGGCTAAGTTAGTACTATTATGGGTGCTACTATTGTAAAAATGACTAAGTTCTATAACCAAATAACTATAATGAACAACCTTTAACCTTATCTTTTATACCAAAACTTTACCTCTACTTTACTTTTTTTTTTTTACAATACACCACATAGAACCTTAAAATGGCACCTAGTTAAGAGAGAATGAAGGCAATTAAAACCCTTGGACCTCTAATTTCGAAACACGATAATAAAGAGATTTATGGGTACGATGTTAACAAAGACTTAACAGAAAAACATCGGGTTAGCTTTATCGGTAATTATATCGTCGACTATAATAAAGGCGAAAACCTTGATAGCAGTAATATTGCTTTTCGTATATATGGAAAATTTTGAAATAACTCAATTATTAATATACGGAAAAAGGTTTAAAAGGGTATTATGTTCAAGTTTTTAAAAAAGAACTTTAATAACAAGGGATTTAAATATTGGAAAAGAGATTTACTAAGTTGGTAAAGACCCTGTTCGACCTAGCATAACTTAAGAAATGCTTTTAAGATCCATGTACTAAAGGAAAAGGTGTTAAAAAATCTTAAAGTCTATATATACATTTTAGGAGGCTTTCACTTCACCTTTAATTAAGGTAAGTCTTTTTACGCGCTAACGTTAAGGAACCTGTCAATTTTCTCGGTAACTCAGTACCTTTACGTAATAGTGTGGAGTACGCTTTTAGCCGCGGTAGGGCACATAAAGTAGTAATTGTCAATACGGCTAGAAAAATTGACGTTGACGCTTTATACCAGTTAATTAAGCAAGATCATTAAGTTACTTAAAACCTCTAAGCCTTTATTAGCCCTTAATCTTTTAATCAAAATCGCCAAGCTCCCCAGAAACCTTCCTACCGTAGGTTTGCTTATACACGCAATCCTACTACAAATCTTGCTACAGGACTTTACTTTTCGGGCTATGAGACTAGCAATTACCCTTAATACTATGTATCGGGGGTTTTAAAGCTTGAATTATCAGAAAACAATAATAAATATTGAGATGATTATCTCTACTTACCTTTAAAATTTTCCAAGATAGTTCATATCAATTATAAACTTTCACGGACTTCACCATAATCTGAAACTATATAGAAAAGTATAATGAGAAGCCTTATAATCTCTTTATACTAGAATAATGCCTTTTTTGAATATTTGTAAGTAAATTGAGGTTTATCCTTTTGGTTTTCATTAACTGTTCCCCGAAATCCTTACAGGATACGTCAAGAATTACTACCTAACTTTCTTAACTCAAATAACCACCTTTCGTAAAGTTTACGATAGCATAAAAAGCTACTTCTAATACGACGTTCACTTTACACAACACTGTACATATTAGGTCACTAACAGGTAAACTATGATAATAACGAATAAAGAAAGATAGGGAAATACTAATGGATATGCTAAACTAGATATTTATCAAGTTAATATTATACTAATAAGTAATAGTAAAGGCCTAATCTGGCGAAGTTATATTTTGCAAGTAGGTAAGGGTAGCCGTTACGGGTGTTGACGAGTTCAAATACATTTTATAACATCTAATACCACCTTAGAAGGCTTTTTTAGCCAGTTACTCTCCTCGTTTACAACTATGATAGCGTGTACACCGAACTCGTTTAGTATATACCCCCAAACTGGCAATTTCCCTAACGTGGATAGAGAAAACCTTACTGTAATTAATTACGCCGATGGTAAATATAGTTACGGACGCTTTTAACGCCTTAGGTTTTGCTTATTAACTCTAGACTAAAGATAATAACCATGTTACCGTTAATGGAGTGAAAATTTAAACGAACCTATTAACCCCAAAAATGATTGTCGTAAAGGAGGTAAGAAGTATAAAATTTATGGCAAGTCTTAGTATTAATTAATTCGTCATCTCCCGGACGAAAGAAATAATAAAAGGGTAATGTACTACATTGAATCCCATACCACTTTTAAACAGTACTACTTAAATTAAATTAGAAACTTGAAGGGTGATGAATTGATCAACGGCGACTATCCTCCTAATTGAACTAAATAATATAAATATATAGCTTCTACCGTAACCTATTAGTTAGCCGACCACGCCTTTTTGTATCGCTTAGGCGGAAAAAACCCTTACCTTTACCTTAAAAAAGCCTCTGACCCTATACAAACCTTTGATCTTTACGATCATGATGCAGATCATACGTTTCAAGGTATTATTCCTGATATAAAGGCAGTAAGATAGTTAATAGGAGGCTATTCGTAATACGTGGCATTGCGGAGGAAAAGAATTACGTCTACTAAAATTAATTGTTACGATACTAGTAAGGTTAAAATTAGCTTTGAACCAGGCGAGCAACTATCATTACTAGAGATAACGGTAATTTAAATTGTTTTTAGGTAGATTAAGCTTTACATACTCAGGTCTTTTACCACTTTTTTTTGTTTGAAATATATAAGAACCCTCGGCGATAACTTTAGCGTTAACGCTGAAGAGCTTATTAAAAACAGCCAAAGGTTTCCCCTCGCCTTTAAGTAAGGGTGCCTATATTTTCATCTTGAAAGCCCAAATGTAGTGGTATTAAACCTGACCTAGTCAGATATACGTTAATTACCCCGGCGCTTTAATTACTTAGCCGTTAATAGGTTATAAAATTTTGAAAGTCCGTAAGGAATGGAAATATAGAATAATTTAGCCTAAAATTAATCTAAAAGCTTTTATATTACTGTTGAATATATGCCTCAATCCCTTGAAAATTTAAGTTTATACTAAAGAACGATAAATATTTCAATTACAAGGTTTTTATTAATATATTTTACTGGCATAATAATCCTATTCTTTATGTTATTGACTCCGCAGCCCCTTTTGACAGAGCTAAGTTTTCAAAGTCTCTTTCGGCAAAGGATACGTAAAAAGCGTTAATGATGCTATGAATTGACACTTACTTGGGCTCACCTAACTTCGTCGTCCATGATATCGGCATTCACTTTACGGCGGCGGAATTCCAAGAAGATGCTAAGATAATGGGTATCCAGTACAAACAGGTGCCTATAAAGGCCTACTGGAGTATTGGAAAGATTAAGAGGGCATACGCACTGCTACGCCGAGGCTATAATATCTTGAAGTTAAAGATGAAAAGCTTTACGGATTCGGAAGCACGTTTTTAAATAGCGGTGAAAGGACTAAACGATATTATAAGTCCTAATGGCCTCGTGCCAACCCTATTGGTCTTTGAAGCTTATCTACACCTAACGAGTGAATATACGCCATTACCAAGTACCCAGAAGCTAGCTGGGGTATACGGCAAAATACTAAAGGAACTGCGAAAGGAATCGGTAAGCCGCCAGGTTAATGATACTCTTAATACCAGAAACAACCCTACGACAATCAACGTGTTTACTCTACCGTTACAAAGTAAAGTCTTTGTATAATGGGAGCTGGGCAAATGGAAAATTCTATACAAAACCTTAAGTATCGCTAATTTTAAAGTAGTTGTTAAAATTGTTAACGGTTTCATAACTCTTCGTATTACCCAAGTTAAACCTTATATTAAGGTTATCAAATATAAAGCTTTTTAAAACAAGCAACCGAGTTAATATGAACCTCTCTTACCAAGTATCAACGAGTTAGTAAAACTCCGCCGGCGCGAACAACCGCTAAAAAAGAGGAATATTAAAAAGAAAAAATATACACCGGGTATCATTTACATTATTACTAGGGTAAAAAGGAAATAAAAGGATAACGAAGGTTTAAGACTAAAGTTTAAGTATAAAGTATTACTAAAACCTCTAGTAAACACTTTAAAAAACGCTATAACGTCGAAATTAATAATTTATTAATTCAAGGAGTCATATAATTCGTATCGAAGGCCAACTTGAAACTTTATAACCTCAATATTACGATTTTTGAGTTGAGTATTATCTACGAAGTTAAGGATAAACCCACGGGGCGGCTGTACGAAAAATTACGCCTAATCATTTAAGGATACGGTAATGAAGGAAAAAACTAAATCCTTATGTAATGGTTAATGATTTAAAAGATTAGCTAACCAATATCAGTCGCTTTGATAAAAGGTTTACTAGTTAAAACGAAAGGTAGGTTTACGCTTAATAGCTGAAATATAACGTTATCATATAAGTAATTAGTAATAAATTCACAACGGATTGTACTATTATAATTACTACGGAAATTGCGGATCATCTACTATTTGATGACAGTAATACGATATATTAAGCTTTTATATGGATTGGCTTAAACAGGCGTCTATAAATTCGTTACTTATCAATTAAACTTTAAATTACGAATAAGTATAAAGTTTTTAACATACGAACTATGTTTATTAGGAGTGTAAGGAAAAAACTTCGGCTTAATTGGTAAGTAAATTAACAATACCTTTTTTGTTAAAACGGCTGGCTTTGTAGTATCGTAATAACAGTCGATTAAGGACTTTAAGTTTTAAAATTGTAAGCTAATCACGACGCTAGCGGAGGGAAACCAACTTAACTTTAACGGATCTTTAATCCGTATACTCAATATTAATATAAGCTTTAGCTTTCATTAAAAGGACCAAAGTACTAACTTGGTTATAATTAATAAAACTAACATAACTAAGGCCCAACGGTACCTGAAATAGCGTACCCATAGCAGTTATATTACTACCTCATGCCGACCAGAGGTCTTTTACAATCTATTTATCGCGATACAAATACAAGACCTAACAGGTAACGACTTTGACAGGCTAAATAAAAGGTATAAGCAATAGATACGAAACCTAGGCCGAAAATTTAATATGGTTTTCATCGACCAGTTGAAAGTTAAGTTGATAATATTTAAGAATGTGTCTTTTGCAAATAGCACTGACTTATCTTTACAAATTGGCTATCTGATAACCCTAGTTAATAAACATAGACGAAAGGACCAGTTTAATATTATAGGTAACCTAATTTACTGGACTTTTATTAAATATAGAAGGATTATACGGAGCGTATTAGCTTTAAAGGTTTGCGGTAGAATGGTAGGTTTTAATATAGGCATAATATTGTGAAAAACTTTTTATGTTATCATTAGGTAGGTAAAGATTCATCCTATCATAGAAATAATCTATACCGACTCTAAAAGCTGGTTCGAAGGCCGTTTTGAACTAGGAATCACTAGCGAAAGATTCTTGATAATTAACACAATAGTCCTCCACGAAACCTACAAAAAGAAGAGATTGAAAAATTCCGGTAAATTAAGAAGAAAGATAATCCTTCTAAAGGTATAATGAAGGCATTGCTAAATAATACCTGGAAAAGGTTTATGGATAATAATAGGCGAATAATACGTATCAAGGGCTACTTTAATAAGCCACCCAAGAGCTCAAATTACATAGCGGCGGTTAGGGATATGTTAGCGAACTGGAACAATGTTAGGAGACCGACGATGGCGACTTAATTAATTGTCACGATCAAAGTGGAGGATTGTATGAATTCGATGCCAAAGAACAATTTATAGGAGTCGATAAAGTTGAACCTCGGAGCAGTGGGGGAATTACCGGCAATTAAAGTTAATTTAAGTGCAAATATGTCTAATTTCATATGAAAGTTAATTAAAATTAATAGGGGTTTAGCCAGTTAACGAGGTCGAAGTTTCACGTTTACTGGAAAATATTAGTTAACTATACTGGCGTACACAAACAAATTAAAAAGCTGCTAATGTTGGAATAATAATACCTGTAGTGCAGTAGTTCAACTTTACTTACAGTAAAGTTGACTATACTTATTGCAAGTTGAGTATATTATTAGCAATCCTACTGTATTGGCTGTAAAGCAAGTACAGTATACGCCGACTATACATTACGGCACGGGCCAAGCAATTGACCATACAAATTACTATGCAGACTAGCTAGCGGTCTGCCAAACCTAGAATAATATATCCACCACTTGACCACGCAATATTACTATTACTTTGACCAATCGAATCGACAATATTGCAACGTCTAAAGCCCTACCAATAAGTATCAAAATTGATATCTTTATTTATTTTACCTTTACCGACAACTTCATCGAGTTTGAAAAGGTAAAACTACAACTCCTATATATTATCGCATAAATGAGTGAAAAAGACTTTCCATTCATAATGAATCTACTTTAGAATTTATTTTAATTTCTTAAAGCTTTAGTAAATATAGGTTATCAATATTATAACGTTATAAATAAATAGTTTACCCGTCGATCAAAGTTACCGCGTATTTTTATTCCAACCCTATGACTTAATAAAACCACATATTATATTTTTGAAGTCGAACTATGACTTATTTTTTTCATAACTTATTTCGATGTTACCTTGGATAAATGCTGACATCGAATTTGTGTTAATATTACTCCTTTTTTATAATACTATATAATTTTCAGTAAGTTTTGAATGAAGTATAAATAGATGATTCACAATAATTTGAGGTATATATTTTTTTAAGAACTAGTGAGTAATTAAATTATTTCAAAATTTAGTTTTACACTAACAAAAAAAAACCACCAAGATTAGGCGTCTTGACCTTTCATATTATATTCCTCAAGGGTCGAAAGACTCAAATGATTATTAATCAATTCTCTACAGTCTCCAACGAAGATGTGAATAGATCTTTGGCCCCGAAGTTACCCGTTTTCGTTAACTAAAAACTGCCCGAAACCTTTAGGGAGCTCGTGCTCTTATTCGAAAAAACCCTAGAAAACGAATTGCCTCTTTAGTATTCGAAACCCGACCACGAAATCATTATTGAAAATAATAGATAAAGTTGACTTTTCAAAATACTTTGAGGACTATTATACGGTATATTACGAGAGGAGCTTTTAGTATTACGGAAAAAGTTAACCGATTTGATAAATTCAAGTTATATTGGTGTAAATAGATTTTTAACGGGCGCCCTTATACTTTTAGTTGAAAAACCTGGAAACGACTTACAATTTTATATAGATTACTGTAGGTTTAATGCTATTACGAAATTCAACCGTTATTCTCTCCCCTTCATTAAGAAAATGTTTGCGGATATTTTACGAATTAAATAGTTTACCAAACTCGACTTTAATACCGCTTTTCATAAGTTACGTATTGAAAAAGGTAACGAGTAAAAGACAGTGTTTCGTATACGTTTTGGGCTTTTTAAATGACTAGTTGTCACTTTTGGTCTTTTCGGTATACCAGTTACCTTTTAACGATATATTAATAATTAGGTTCGCCCGTTTTTCAATATTTTCTGCTCCCTCTATCCTGACCATATTTCAGTATATTCGCTCCATATTTTGAACAATCACATCATTAAGGTTAAGTAGGTACTAAAAGCATTAAGTATCGTTCATTTGAACCTTAATAAATTTCAATATTAATTTAAATTTCAAAAAATCAACATTTAAGATTTGTTATTGAAGCGGTAATCTCAATACGTATGAACTCAGAGAAGTTGCGTATTATTTGGGAATCAGCAGCTTTTACATTTATACTGAAAATAGGGGATTTTCTAGCTTTATTATTTTTTCCGCTAATTTATTCGGAACTACTTTATAATCATTGGCTTTTCAATTTATCTAACTAAAGAACAATGTATTTTTATTAGGGGTTGAAGCTAAAAAGAGGTTTTCGAGCGATTTAAACTTTGATTTTAAACTAATTTTAGTTTAATGAAAACTTAATCGAAAAAAAGATTTCAAAGCGGAATATTCTAGTTAGACTTTAGGAGGCTATTTATCTTAACGGGACGATTATAGCACTATAAACCTAATAACTTATTACTTTCGTAGTTTATCAATTACCGAATATAATAAATGAATCTATAATAAGCAATTATTAAGGGTTATGATCTATTTAAAAGTATGAAATGCGAAACTCTATGGTATTATCCTCCCGTTTATTCTTCTAATGAATTAGAAGATCCTCAAATATATTATAATTTACCTGACGATTCTTCAACTTCAAATCCGTTAATTGAAATAACTTTATTATTTCCATTTTCAATTCATTTACAACAAATGGGCTAATTATATACGACCCGATATATTATACCAACAAAATCAGGATATTTCTAAAAGCCTTTCTGACTTCCGCCTTTTGGGCCGGTATCAATAATTTATACGCCCTAAATAGGTTTTTTTTAAAAAGATAGCTTTGATATACATAAATTTTCGAACTTGCCATCGTTTACAAATCTATTTGGAATGGTTATAAACTTTTTACCAACGTTAACTTTTAAAATAACTTGAACGCCTCTATTAACCGAGATATAATTCACTTCTGTTTAACTCGTACTATACATAAAAGCAACTGGAGTTTCCCTACCTATATTTGTATTAACACCGACAAAATACTTAAAATTTTGATTTCGGAATATTTCATAAATGAAAATAACATTCTACGGTTTTGTAACCGTATCAGGGTTTCTGTTCACAATCCGTTTATTATCACGTTGATTAAAACTACACATAATTCACTGTTTATCGGTTACCTAAATCATAACATTACTATTGTTATTTTAGTTAAAATATATTTTAATATATGTTATGTCATATAATACAAGGCTTACTGGAACTTCGATATATATGAAAGAATAACTTATTAGTGATATTGTGGAAAGGGACTTTTCAACCCCTATCAGATATCAAATAGCCTTAAAACGAACCTTGAGTTAATTTGATAATCTATTTCCATTGAAAACGAGCAATTAACCCACATTATTTTATGGCTGTTGCGGATTGTTTACATAAAATGATCACTTGAAAAATAATAAATATTATAGACGACGAAACTTACGCGAAACAATTTCTAAATTATTATTGGCGATTTTACGGGTTTCTTCGCGCTATTATTGATAATCGAGGTTCGAATTACAATACTAAATTTCAAAAACGCCTTTACGACTTAACGGGGGTGTTATGGACTCAGGTCACGTACTATTACGTCTATAGGTTACGTGACTATGTATGTAACGGGGTGTGCAGTACCCAGCCCGGGCGCAATCCGAGTGCGATCCGCAAGCATCACGTGCGAGAGCACGTGACGGGTATTACACGGACCGTTCACATAAATCTACACGAAGAATCTTTATAGATCTTTCTATTATTAATTAATATCATAATTATTAACTTCATTTGACACCTACTTGGTATACCATTATAAATCAGAATATAATATATAATCAAGGTTTTCCCTTATCCTTTTGAAAGGATATTTTGATAATGGAAGATTCAATAGCAAAGATAAATCAATTTACGTTATACTTCAACGTTTCCGAGTGGGATAAACCGTCGCCGATTACCTAGTTTTCTACTTTTATAACTATACTTTTCACTGTTCCGAAGCCGATAAAGGCTGATATATTTCATTTATAAGGTATTATAATCTATATCGTCTTTAACTCACAGTTGACTGAACAGCCTGTTTCATCCACCGTCTATTCAATCTTACGTTTGATTTCGTCTAGGTCGTTGTTAATATTTAGCAATTTAAATCTGACTTAATGGCTATTTAAATTGTTTTTCTAACGTCCAAAAGGAGCAGAAAGAGACACAAATAACAGTAAATCAATAAATTTGCATTTGTATTGGCGGTAACACGTTAAACGATCGAATTTATATTATCAGCCAATAATATATAAACTCAAGAACGTCGGTATATGATTTCTTAAGTATAAGGTTATCATACGCCAGCTATAATGTAAGCTGTTACGGTATATTACGAGGCCGGCGGATACGAAGGAATATACGATACAAGTAATTCTTTGGACTATATTAAGGCTTATTTTGACAATCTCTACCGCTTGGACAAAACTTTGGTCAAGTTGGAATAATTGTTTATAAACGACAAAAGTTTTTAGGTACTATTTACCATTGAATTCGAAATATTACTTATTAAGGCGGGCGATTTAAACTAGCCTATAGCCGTTAAATATAATTATTTTTACTTTCGTATGTTCACACGTATCCATAATGAAGTTATTGCGACCAATTTTAGCCGTATCTATTATATTGTAGCCTTAGCGAAATACTACGAGTTTACGGACATATTAAAGTTTTTAAACCTAAAACGATGTTTTGATCGATAGCTATCGAACCCCTTATAAGTATTGCGACCGAAAAAAGATACGGTTATGACGGGGGTTTACGCTATTTTAATATTTTTATCGAAAGGCCACAGTAGTTACAGTCGATTTTCTTAATAAATCCGATCGGTATAAACCCAGAACTAATGACGCCGGACAACGTGGATAACGGTGGAGGAACTCCGGGTCAAAATGTTTATTAGGCTTTACCTATGTTATAACTCATCGGACCATTATTGACAGGGTTGTGGATTTCACCTGGTTTTTTTCCTATATAAATATATACGATTTGAGACGAAGGGTTAGATGTAAATTCCTCATTATCGGCAACAGAAGAAACTAAATATTTAAGTGCAGTTTCGTTTAAGAGTTATATAAAGTTGATACGACGCAATTATAGAATCGAATAAAAAGTAATTTAATTTGAATAAAATACACATAAACCAAACTATATTCCTTATCCTTATACTTTTGAATAATATTTACTTGTTAGATGTCTAAATCAATTTTATCTAGAATTATAATGTTACTATAAACGACATTTAACTTTAATAATAAGGGATAAAGTAAATTCGACTATTATATTTTCGAAATTTAAGTATAATATTATAGTTACAGCGGAATTTTCGTGTTACCAATATAGCCTAATATCGCGTAAATATTTATAAATTTTCCAACCCAATATTAATATATATTATTTCAGAAATGACGCGGGATATAATTCTTGGTATATTATATGTACGATATGAATAAGTAACTTTAAGCATTAACAAAGTCGTTTAATGATGAAAAGTTCAATATGATTAATAGTTAATATAATAACACTATATATTAGGTTAGGAGATATTTGTGGTATTATAAAATATGTTTTATTCGTTTAACAACCCGATTTTGGCCGATGGTATAGCTTATAGAGGATTTGGTCTGATGATCTTTCGTTATTAATTTTTACAAAATAACGCGAATTTTGTAATTGATGGTA
Organism: Anisogramma anomala; assembly: GCA_038502455.1. Classification (NCBI taxonomy): domain Eukaryota; kingdom Fungi; phylum Ascomycota; class Sordariomycetes; order Diaporthales; family Gnomoniaceae; genus Anisogramma; species Anisogramma anomala. Next base: position 10,687,799 of record JASMMZ010000004.1, on the reverse strand, counting down.
TTACGATCGTAAAAAAAAAAGGAAAATTAATCTCTTCTCCTACTCGGTCTGACAAAATTTCGGGATTTATTTAATAAGAAGATGATAACGGCCTTACCCCTATATTGGATAAAGTTTAATTATTATATCTATATTGAACTGAACGAAAATCCATTTTTACCGAATAAACAATAGGGGTTGTTATATTCAATATTATGAAATTAACATTTTAAATTCCAACGTTAGATCATGAAATTCATAATTAAAGATTAGGTTTGAGTAAGCTTTTAATTGGTAACGATTTCGGTAATATCAATCTTTAAATTAGGAGAGGGGTAATAGTTTTACGTCAATTGCCATGTTTTCAATAAAATTACCGAATAGTATTGTTTTCCTTTACCTTAAATTAAGGAAACCCTACAGGTATTATTCAAATCGACGTAACTTTGGAAGTTTGATATTCGAACGGATTTTTAACGTATTTGGGTAATATTCGAATAAGAGAAATTAACGGCTTTTCGTATTCGTTTCGGTTTATTCGAATAATTAGTTACTCTTTTTGAACTAGTGGGAATGTTAACGATGTTTTAATGTTATATTTGTTGGAACAGTATTGCAATGGTATTTCATGCAGTATAGTAGGTCAACTTTACTGTAAGTAAAGTTAACTATACTGCAAGTGTATTGCTTTGTGCGGAATTACCGCATTGAGTGTAAGTCGAGTGCCGTACACTGCACTACACTCTTGGGTACGGGCCAAGCACTTGGCTATACAAATTATATTTCAAACCGGCTAGCAGTCTCTCAAACCTAAAATAATACATCCACTATCTGACTACGCAATACTACTGTTACTTCGAAGACCAATCGAATCGACAACGTTGTAACGTCTAAGGCTTACCAACAATATTAATTATATAATAACGAATATTTTTGATAATTTTGTTACAGCTTACCCAAATGACTTCCTAGTTTTTTTTCCGATACCAAGTAGTACTATATAGCGAAAATTCGCGTGGATTTGGAACGTCTTCGCGATACCGGGGTAAACTTGAACCTGAAGAAATGTGATTTCGTAGTAAAGGAGAAATACCTTAGTTTCATCGTAACGGTCGTCGTAGCTATCTTGGCCGACCCCGTAAAAGTTCAGGTTGTTCGCGAATGAGAGTCCCTACGTACTGTTTAAGAGGTTTAAAAGTACCTTCGGATTATCGTCTCCTTTTCTAATTTTAATTAAGTATTACATCTCTAAGCTTGTTAATTCGAAGAAAATAACTGGAAGTCGACGGTTACCGTGTTTAGTACGAATTAGCTGGCTAATAGGTACAAAATGTTACTTATCCCCAAAGTAGATGGGAATACAAAATCGTTAATTAGTCTGGCGGAACGAGCTTTTACATTTTTGGTGCACTTACGTAACTGAACAGAGCTCATTCAACCGGTTATAATATATATTGAGTAATGAAAAAAATGAGAGTACGTCGTTGGTGACGCCTGATGAAACAATAAAAGGTAAGAAACTAAGTTTCATTCAATTTAAGTGATATTGAAATCAATCGCCACAGTATAAAACGTTATTGATTGTATAATTAATACATATCATCGGTGGTCCAAACCCGTTAAATATGATTTAGAATATTTTTAAAAATAACTTTTATGTAATATAAATTCAGTTGAACACGCATTTACGAATCCTTCTTCATTATAGGTGATTTCCCTTATATAATCGAAACTAATCTTCGTTGCGAACAATATGGAGAAAGGTATAAACGAGAAATTAAAATATAAAACATTTTATCTACGAAAGCGTAGCGGATTAAAATCCGTTATATATCAATTAGGTAAAAGGTTAATGAGAAACAGAAGTAAAAGTTATTGAAAAAAGTTTAATATGTTTTTATTTTGGATATATTCAAGGCAAAATAAGGGGATGTACACTTTTATAATGACCCGACGTTTCGATGTCAGCGCCGGGTACACTTTAAAAAAACTTATATCACAAAAAACGTTTTTACCTCGAAAATTATATAGTATTGATAAAAAGGGGTAAATTTATTACTATTTTACTATAATATAATATATAAAGTCGAGTATATATTATCCATCTTCTTTTGCGAGTTATTTAACTATAAGGTGACTTTTATTAAAAACCTACTAAGTTTTACCTATAGAATATTATTATTGTCATTCTAGTCCTCTGAACTCTAGAGTCGATAACTTTAAAATCCTGATAATAATTAACTCCGGACGTTAAAAAAACTGGCAGGGGCGGGTGACGCGGAGCGGGGCAGATACTGAGCAACATTAATAAAGGCGGCTAAAGTAAGGCGGAGCGGGCATTAAGCGAAGTCAATAAAGACTGATAACTTTAATCGGGGCGTGCACTGAGAAAGGCTAACGAAGGCGAATAACGCGGAATGGAGCAAGGAAAACTGTCATTTAAACGGGATACGAAAAACCGTAAAACGTTGATTTACGCTTAAATAACGCGGTCGGCATAAATACGGTCGTTAGCCCGTTTTCAATTAGCTCGCTTAACCCGTTTTTATATAAGGTTAGTAAATAAAACGCGGACGGATAGAGGGATTTTACGATTAGGCTTTAAATATTATTTATTACATCTGTTATGACCCAAGGACCAATTGCAGGTCATGAAATAGGCCAGCGGTCAGCTGCGTCATTCAGAGCCTGATGTTTAACACATCAAGCGGAAAACATCTCTTATGTCAGCAACCCAGGGTTAGGGTTAACGCACGGACGCATAGGATATGTTGGATATCTTGCTATCCAAGCTATCCAGTACTGAAGACGGTATGAAGGCACGGATATAAAAGGACACGGTTATCACCACATAGATAGCATTTCATTTATAGCTCTTCAGTTGTCAATCTAAGTATTCAGTCTCAGTATATTCTGAATAGCCTCACGGCTTTTGATCATTACTTGCACGGTTGCGATATTGTTCACTCAGCACCTCTGCTACCTTCTTGATAACATAAACCCTCTGACAACTTCTATATACTCACGGGTATTTAGTAAAATCATTAAAACATCTTATACATTGTAACTGATATTGGTTTTCAAAGTATAGTTCACGAAATTATATGATTTTGACCATGTGGAGTAAAATTATAAAAGGGCTTACGACAGATACCGACGCGTATAGAAAAAAAAAGTCGAGTTAATACACGATTAATAAAAGACGTACGGTCTCGATAAACGGGAAAAACAATAAATGAGGATAAAGGTGTTTTTTAAAAAAAAGAAGCCGAAAGAAGGATACGGAAGAGGCATATAACTAAAAGTATAATAGCTTATACAATTGTAATGGTCAAAACACCTTACACGTGAGTAACATTTTGAAACTGAGTTAACTAATTAACCAATTCGGAAAAAGTAGGAACGAAAACGATCCTATAACCTGGAACGTTACCCTGATGCTTACGGTGAGGTAACACGATATAAAAGCCGTTCTGGAAAGCTATGACAAGCTACCACAGCAACGCACGTAGGCCAAGCGAAGCCATAAGCAATTTTCCCCCCTAAACACACTGTAAAAAGAGGACAATATGCAGTTGGGTCTCCTGCAAAATTAATTTTCAGGCTCACCTTGCTGTGCATCCTGCGGCAAGCGCGATATTCTTGGGCATAGTAGCTATGATGAGTATTGTAAGAGAGGACTGCAGCTTAAGCTGTTGCAAAACAATGTGATGAGGACAGGCGGAGGGAGGTGAACTGGCGAAGGAAGAAAAAAAAGAAGAGATGTTTTGCGAGTTACAGTGGGAGCCATATTTGTAGGTGTAGATAGACTGGTATCAACAAGATCTATGCATTATACGTTGGGTCAGGAGGCGCGTTATATGGTGTAGACGACCCGGGATTAGAAAGATCTATACGTTATACGGCGTATCAGGAGGCGCTTTATATGGTGCAAGTGGTCCAGAATCAATAAGGCATATTCATTATAAGGCGTATCAAGAGACTCGTTATACGGTGCATTAAGAGGCGCGTCATACGGTGTAGGTAGCTTGAGATTAGCAAGACCTATATATTATATGGTGTATCAGGAAACGCATTATATAGCACAAACGACCTGAGATCAATACGGCCTATACGTTATACGGCGCGTTAAAAGGCGTATTATATGGCCCGCATTCGGCTCGCGTCCGGTTCACGCCCTATACAAATACGGACCGTACTTAGTATTTAACCGGAAAAATGTCGTAATTTTAACGTTTTTTTAATAAATAGTGGGTTTATATTACGAACTTAAGTCATAAGCTATTAAATACATAAGTTACGTTAATTTGCACGTAATGGAATATGTAATACTCGGCCCGGGCGTGAGCTGGGCACGGTTTGTAAGCATTACATGTGAAGGCATGTAACGAGCCGTATACGGACCATACATATAAGTCCTATACAAAGGACCTCTGTAGCCTTCTCTAATCTTTCTTGGTACCTCGATCAATAACTCTATTTGAAATTTACTTGGTATACCTTCGTAGGTTGGACTATAACAAGGCGTAAAATAACGCTTAAACACTGTATTCCACCCTAAAACGAATAATATTACCAAACGCGTTAATTAAAAGGTTTCAACGTATTTACGTTGCTTTATTATTTAAATCCAATTCAATTGAAACTGCTTATTACCTAGTTACCAATTAATGCTGAATAACAAAGATATTACTACTATTGATATTACCGCTATTGGAATAGTAGTCAAATGCAGTAAAGTCAAGTCAATTCAACTATCATTTTAGTTGATTATAATGACTTCAAATTGGCTGCAGTTCATATGAATGCACTGCAAGTGTATTATAGTGAGTGCCCACTTCAAAATGGGGCACAGATCAAAGCGTTTAGCTATACAAATTAGTGTGCAGACCGGCTAACGGTCTGCCGAACTTAGAACTTACTACTCAACCACAACCAATTTAAATATAGCACCAGCTACTTCGACCACAGTGATTCGAATCAACTACATTGCAGTAATAAAAGCCTATTAACAACCCCGTTTTTTATAATACATAACTATTATATTAGCCTCATATAAATTATTTAACGTTTACTTATTTTAACAACCTAACCATACATTAGAGCTTACACCTTCGTCTAATGTATTTACAACGTTACGGAATTCACACAAGCTGTAATAAGGTTTATATAGTAGCTTATAAAGAAAGCTAATAGATAACGTTTCCCTTCAGAACGGTTTCAGCTTAGCGATAACATTTAACTTTTTCTTATAATCAATAATCGGACTAATTTTAGAGTAAAGAAAACAAGGGTAACTTTATGATAAATACCGTATTATACGTTTTATCGATTCCGACGTGGTTGAATTTAATATTCTGAATAAAAAACACCCCCGTTTTTACGTATACCAACTTATTCCAATCGCTTTCAATTCGTTTTCGAACCAGAAAACCCGCAACTATCAACCACTCGCTATCGATATTATAAATAATAATAATAATAATACCGAACCTAAAGTTCATGTTTATGGTATCTTATAAACCCGGAATAAATTCTATATGAACCTCTCTAATATTAATGACTCCCTAAAACAATAAATATTTATTAAATAGGTGAGTTATATACATTCGACCTAAAAACTACTTTCGAAATTCTTAAATACCGCGGATTTCGACGCTTTCGAATCTCATTATAGTTCAACTAAAAATAACAACGGGCCTTTCCACCTAACCCGCCGGCAAACTTAACTTGATCTTTTCCTTAACCAGTCACCAAATCGCTAAACATTAATATTTCACAACTTCTAAATAGTAGGCTAGTTAACTCACGTAGTTAATAATAACAATTAGTAGTAATATCCTCTTGGAAAAAGCCTCCTCCCTCTCCCTCTCTCTATCGAGGATCATAGACAGTATCTAATTATCATAAGCTATAGCTCTGGCTCAGTCCCTTCACATAAGTTATGTATTAGTGAACAGGCATACCCTGGCGAATTGAAATACTGTTAAGGATTAGAGCCAGCAACTCATTCGATTAGCATGGTAAAATTAGAGGTTTACACAAGTTTAAAGCGAAAGAATTGTTTAAAGGAATTGATGAAGTCGAAACTCGAACCCGTGTGGTAAATGGAGGAAATTAGAGTCAATTTGACTGTATAATTGACAGGGTTCTAGCTGGTTAACAAGGGTCTAATTTAGTGGTCACCGGAAAAGATTAGTCGACCATACTATCATACGCGTATAAAACAAAAAACTGTTATAGACTCAGGCTATGGGCCATTGAGTCTATAGATTACGTGACTGTGTACGTAACGAGATGTACAGTACCCGGCCCAAGCCCGGCCCGGGCGCGGTTCGGATGCGGTTTGTAGGTATTAAGTATAAGGGCACGTGATGAGCTATATTCGGACCATGTATAAAAGTTCTGTATAAAGAACCACAATAGATTCATTTAGTTTTTCGCGGCATATTAATTGTATATTTTATTTGGTACCTACTCGATATACAATTATAAATCTGATTATAATGTATAATTAAAGTTTACTTTTATCCGTTTTAAAGGATATTACTTATAATAAACGAATCGATAGCAAATATTAATGATTTTGCATTACACTTTAGCATTGTAGGGAAGGATAGGCTGTCGGCGAATACCTAGTCTTTTACCTTTATGGATATACCTTGTACCCTTTCAGAGCCAACTTATATCTACATATTCTATTTATAATATATTATAGGCTATATCGTATGTTTTAATGTAAATGAAATAACTTGTTTCATTGACTTTTGAACTCGACATTACATCTAACTTTACCTTAGTTGTTAATATGATTTAGTTACTTAAAATTAATCTGGCGATTATTCGGGTTGGTTTTTATAGAGTTGAAAGATAGCCTAAAGCGATATGATTAACCGTAATTTGATAAATTCGCCTTTACATAGGTGGTAACGCGATCAATAATCGAATTTATATTAAAGGCAGATAGAATACAGACCAGAAAACGTCGGTATACGTTTTTTTACGTAAAGTATTGTTATACGCTAGTAATAAAGTAAACTATTATAACATATTACGAGGTCAGCAGATATAAGGAAATATATGATATTAGCAAGTTTTTCGACTATATTAAAATCATTTTTGGTAATATTTATCGCGCGGATAAGGCCTTAATCGAGTCAAAGAGATTATTTATAAGCAACAAAGACCTATAGTTACCGTTCGCTATTAGATTCAAAATATAACTCTTTTAAGCGAGCGAATTAAATTGGCTTTGGGTCGTTAAGTATCATTACCTACGTTTTTATATATCCCTATGTATTCAAGACAAATTTATTACTATAAGCGTTAGCCATATCGACTATATCGCAACTTTAGTAAAATACTACTAGTTTACGAACGAGATAAAGTTTTTAAACTTAAAACTACGTTTTGGTCAATAATTATCAGGCCACGTATAAATTCCGCGGTTGGATAAAAATTCAATTATATCGGGAATTTATACCTTTTAGGTATCCTAGTCAAAAGTCCGCGATAATCGCTATTAGTTATGCTAATAAACCTGTTCGATATAAGCTTAAGACTAAGGACATCGGGTAATATAAATAACTATGAAGGAACGTTGGGTTAAATAGGTTACAGAGAGTTACCTACATTATGGATCATCGGATTACTACTAATGAGGTTGTAAATTTCGCTGTTTTTTTTTTGTTTTTTTTTGCAATACAGGTATATATGGTTTAAATTGAGAAGGTAAATAATGGTTTTTTATTTTCTGCGATGGAAGAAGCTTAATTCCTCAATACAATTTTGCTTAAAAATTATGTAGCCTTAATGAAGTAATTGTAAAATCGAATAAAAGGAAGTTTAATTTAATTAAAATATATATAAACGAAGATTTATTCCTTATACTCATAGTCTTTAATGATATTCACTTTTAAAACAATCAAGTTCATTTTAGTTGTAATTGTGATTATATTATAAACAAGGCTTCAATATACCGGTCAAATATAAAGTATGTTCGATTATTATATTTTCTAAATTTAGGTGTAATATTAAGGTTGCAGTGGAGTATATCTATTATCTATATAGCTAAGTTTCGCCTTAATATTAATAAATGGTCGAACCTGATATTAGTATATATTATTCTTGGAATAGAGTGTGATATATGTTTTGGTATATTACAGATATGTTACTAATAAGTGATTATTAAAGTTGGCAGAAATAGGTTAATAGTTATTAATTGAAAAGGATTAGTTATTGATATAATAATAATACGCCTTAGATCGGGAGATATTCGGCGTCCTATAAAATTCGTTTCTATTAATCTGATGACTCTATTTTAAAAAACAGTATAATATATAGGAAATCAGTTGTAATTGACTTTTTTTTATAAATTTTTGCTAAATAACGCGGATTTTGTAATCGCGACAGCGCCAATGATAGCGGAAAAGAAGAAAAATCAATAATGTTTTTTACTAGAATTAACGGAGTTTTGCGATTTGATTAATAGAGAAAAGATGACGACTTTACTCATATACCAGGGAAAGCTCGACTAATACACTTATATTAAACCTAACAAAGATAAAGTTTTACCAAAAAAAAAGAGCGTTATATTCGATATTACAAAATTAATTTTTCGAGTTTCAACGTTGAGTTACCGAATTAATAAATGAGGGTTAAGTTTTTACGAATTCCTTATCGGTTACTACATAAGTATTATTTATTTATAAGCCGGGAGAGTAGTGGGATAACGGTTTAATATCTATTACCTGAATTTAAATGAAATTATTATATAACATTGTTTTCATTTACGCTTAATTAAAAAAAACCTATATGTGTTATCAAAATCGATATAACTTATGAAGTTGGATATTTAAACAGCCTTTTACTGTATCCAGGTCATATCCAGATAATAGAAATGAACGGCTTTTCGTATTTGGTTCGGCTTATTGATATAATTAATTACCCCTATTAAATTGGCGGGGACGTTAACGACGTTTCAACGGTATATTGATTATATAATAACGGATATTTTGAATGATTCAATTACAATTTACCTAAACGACCTTATAGTTTTTTCTTCCGATACTAAGTAAAATTATATAGCAAAAGTTTGCATTATTTTAAGACATCTTCGCGATACCGGTTTAAACCTAGACTTAAAAAAGTTTTACTTCGTGGTTGAGGAAGTAAAATACTTTGGTTTTATTATAACGGTCGTCGTAGATAACCGGTTCGACTCCTAAAAAGTCCGGGCTATTCGCGAATATGAGTTTTTACGTATTATTTGAAAAATTCGAAGTTTTTTAGGTTTTTCCAACTTTTATTGAAACTTTATTAGTAATTTTTCCGATTGAGTTAATTATATTATTCGACTTACGAAATACGGAATTCGTTGGGCTTAGACGAATCAGAAGGAATATAGATTTGAAAGGTGGAAATAATAAATATTATAGGCCCAATTCTGACGTATCAGTATCTAGATTAGTTAACGGTGGTGAAAACCAATTATTCGGAAACAACTTTCAAAGGGTATCTATTGTAAATGGAGAAAGATAATATCGTGAAACCTATAATATATCATTCCATACGATTATCTAACGCGAAGAGTAACTACACTATTTATGATAAAGAGTCATTTACAGTGTTATCATATTAAAAACCGTAATTATCGGAATTCTGAAGTATTTGTACCCCGTTTATCATTTTGATGGATTAAAAAGGCTTCAAGTATTATTCTTTATTACGTTTGATTTTGAAATATTAAATTCTATAAGTCGAATTTTTTTTGTTTTTCTTAATACTATTCACGTTACCGGCCCTCGAATTAAGGCGTTAGCCCTGATATATTAACCCGAATATTGTAAGATAAAAACGGGATTAAAAAGCGCCGCGTGCGTGTTTTTGAGCCTATTTTAATAGCTATGTTGTACTTGGTAAAAATAAACTTATATATTGTAGAAACGTATATTATAACGGTGTATACGGATGAATTTATTAAAACAATATTCTTGTTACTAGATTACAATAATATAAGTTTAAAGGGGAAGCCAGATAACTTTATGGTATCGGCGATAATAGTATCTTTTCAAACACGGTCTACGCTTGTGCCTCTAATTACGGTGACGTCGAAAGATATCTAAATGTTAACGGTTATGACATCGTTTTAGTTCCGGCCCCTATTAATATCGCTGACTTAGTTAATACTGGGCGATTACCTTATTTTCAGATCAGATTTCTTTACGAAGTTATAGGATTAAAGTATAACGAACGATCTGTTATACACGATTCGCTTATTGACGGTTATCTAAAACGCTAAATGTTTTCCAGTTAATTTAGGATATTCAGTATAGATTACAGATTATAATATCGATCCGAAGGGAATATTACGTTACCATATCCTTTTATAACTACCGGATAAAGAACTATTAACAACGAAGATTTTATAATAACCTTACTATTTGTTTATTATGAGTTATTTAGGTAAAACGTTTTATTTCGAGATTTTTAACGGGATTACCATTTAAAAGAAATACTCGTAAAAATTCAACGTTTATATAAAACGTATACCTAATATAATTGTATAAATTTTAGTCATATTTTGGGATAAGACTTTATTTAACCTCTTTTTATATCAAATAATAACTAATTTTACATTTCCATCGATTTTACAATCGACTTGTCTGTTACCGATAACAGTTAACAGTATTTATTAGTTTTTACAAATCGATTATTTACCTTTATCTAGTCAAAAGTAATGTAGTTTATAACCGCTGAAACGTATATAGAGCGTTTCTGGGATATATAATAGCGATTTTATAAATTCCCAGTATTTATTATCAATGATTGCAATTTGGATCAGGTAGATATATTTCAAATAAAATCTTTTTTAGTAAAATCTTAATTGCTCTAGTCAACGTCTTATTACTTATAAATGGATAACGATATTGAATTAGTAAATTAAAATGTTTAAATGTTCTTATAGATCGACATCGTCTTTTTGTAATTCGATGAAGTATAATATTTCCAGGCCTATTAATTTATATTAAGTAACTGCAAATCGATGGTTACCGGGTTTATTATAAATCAGCTAGTGCATTAATACGAAATATCCTCTATCTCAGAGAAAACAGAAATATTAAATTATCGATTAATTTAGTGAAACGAGACTTCACGTTTTTATTATACTTATACAAAGATATAAAAATAATTTAGGAAACTATAATACATATTTAACAATGAATAAAGATAACGGTATACTGTTGGCGACGTTCGGCGAAACTATATAAAATAGGTTAATAAGTTTAACTTTACTTACGGAATATTAAGATTAATCGCTCTAATAAAAAGTTTGATTAGCTATATAATTAATACCGAGTCGTCAGCGTTTTGAATCCGTCGAATATTATTTTATTTATTTTTAAAAATTGCCTCGTATTTCATGTAGATTTAGCATAACGTTCAGTTACGAACCCTTTTTCCTCGTAAATTTCATTCGAAATACGTCCAAAATCAATCCTCGTCGCGGAAAATATGGAGAAAAATATATATAAGCAATTTCAAATTTAGAATATTTTTGTTACGAAAATGGGGCAGGGCGGTATCCGTTATATATTATTTAAACGAGAAAGTTATAATAAGCCGTAGTTAAAATTATCAGAAAAGTATTAATATATTGTAACCATAGATTAATTCGAGTCGAAATGAGAGAATGTTTAGGTTTACTATAACTTGGTATTTTAATGTTGACATCGAATATATTCTAAACAGCATATGTCGTATAACTTACCTTTGCCTCCAAAATGACATAATATTGATAAAAAAGGGTAAATTTTATTATTATCGTGATATAATTCTATATATTAAGGTGAATATATATTAATTTGCTTTTTCGAATAAATATCCGACTGCGAGAGGGCCTTTACTGAATACCTATTAAATTACGATTTTCATATTCCTTTAAACGGTAACGCCGATAACGCTAAAAACTCTATTATAATTAACTTTTAACATTAGAGGAGGTCGGCAGGAGCGAACGGCGTAAAGCGAAGCGGGTTTTAGGCGACGTCAATAAAAGCGATTAACGCGAAGCGGGGTGAGTATTAAACGAAACCGATGAGGGTAAGTAGCGTTTAGCGTGGCAATGGTTAGGAAGAGCTGACGATAGATGATAACGCAAATCGAAAGGAGAGAAATAGTCTTTTAGATTGGTTATAAGGGATTATAATATATTAGTGTGCACCCGAGTAACGTAATTAGTATAGACTTGGTTGTTAATCCGCTTTCGGTCGATTTGATCAACCCGTTTTTATATAAATTTAATAAATTGGACGTAGGTAAATAAAAAGCTTTTATCATTAGGCACTAAATATCGTTTGTTATATTTTATAGGTCGTAATTAATATTACTTATAAAAATATAGTTCACGTAATTATATTATTTTAAATATTTGAGTTAAACCTACGAAAGTATACGCGCCGGGTACCGGTTAATACTGGAGTAAAAACTTTTCGAATTAATATATGATTAGTTGAAGGCATCTAATCACGGTAAACGAAGAAAATATTCGAAGAAGATAGGAGAGATTTTAGTGATAACGGGCTCGGAAAAAAGGGATAGCGAAGGTATATAACAAGGTGTATAATGACTTATATTGTCGGAACCGTCGTGACGCCTTTAATGTGAGTGACATAACAAAATTGAATAAACTAATTAACTAACTTGAAAAAGGTAAGGGTCGAAATGGGTTTATAACCCAGAATATTACTTTAACATTTACAGATAAGGGACATGATTTAGTCGTCTTTTTACGAGGCGACGACGAGTTACCGTAATAATATGCGTAAACTGGACGAAACTATAAGTGAGTTTATTTTTCAAATATACTATAAAGAGGGGTCAATATATCGTCGAAGTTTTCATAAAATATTAATTTCAAGGTTTACCTTATTATATACTTTATGGTAAGCGCAACATCTATAAATATGGTAAATGCGGAAATAAGTTAGATTTATGTTAAAATTTCACAAACGAGTAATGCAAAATATATCAGTATTTTTTACTTACAACAAGAGGGGCTTTACTCTATTTTTACTATCACCAAGTATGAGAAAGTAATTTATAACACTGGGAGGCAATATAATATAATTAGCGGCAAGGGTATTAAGGTATAAAAGAGCAGTATACCTTACGTGGAAGTTATATATCGTTACTAGATGTACTAATAGTAATATAGCTTAAGTTCGAACCGTTATTAATATCGGCTATAATGATATAAAAGGCTTATAAAAGAAGAATAATGAGGAAACGAAAGCAATTATAGATATTGGAAAACGGAATCACAATTAAGTTCATTATAAAATAACTTAATAGAAATATGTAAAAAGGAAAAGATTGGCGAGAAAAAAATAAAAAGGAATTAGTTTTGTAAGTTACAGTAAAGGTCGTATTTATAAATAAAGGCGAACCAGATTTGGTAAAGGATATACGTTATATGACGCATTAAGCAACGCGTTACACGGCATGAGAAACCTGTGATTAATACGGCTTATACGTTATACGATACGTTAGGAAACGTATTATACGGTATTGATAACCCGGGATTTATACGGCCTATACGTTATAAAACGCGTTAGGAAACGTATTATATGGTATAGATAACCTGGAACTACTAAGGTATATACGTTATACGGCGTATTAGGAGGCATATTATACGGCTTGGGCGACCTGAGATTAATACGGCTTATATTTTATACGATACGTTAAGAGGTATATTATATAACCCGCATGCTGCTTATACTCAACCCATGTATTAAACGGATGCGGCTTCTACTTAGTATTTAGACGATAAGATATTATGGTTTTGGGGGCTTTTTAATGAATGGGGAGGCATATTATAGATTTAGACTATTAAGTATCAAATTTATAGGTTATGTAACTATATACGGAATGAGATATATTGTACTCGGCATAGGCTCAGCCTGGGTGCGGTCCGGAGGCAGTGTATAAGCATTATATACAAAGGTACATAATGAGCTGTACACGAACCATGCACATAAGACCTGTATAAAAGACCACTATAGCTTTATCTAGTCTTCCGCGGCACCTTAATTGTACACTTCATTTGGCATTTACTTGGCATATCATTTTAGGTTATACTATAACAAAAACCACTAGTTTGTAAATAGTAATAATTATAGTGCAGTAAGTTAACATTACTTACAGTAAGATTGAGTATACAAACTACAAGTTCAGTGTATTGTTTTATGGATCTAATGTATTGGCTACAAGATAAGTACAGTATGCGCCCACTTCAGACTAGGGCACGGGCCAAATAATTGGCTATACAAATTACTGTATAGAAAAGCTAGCGGTCTGTCGAACCTAAAACAATACATCTACAACTTAAACATTGCAATACTACTGTTACTTCAACCAATCGAATTGACAATATTGCAACGTCTAAAGCATGCCAACTTTTAGTTTGTAAAAATAAAATCATAGGTATTTTTATTTACAATTACGTTAATATTTTAACCTTTATAAATAGATTCGGTCCTGCAGAAGTTTATATTTATATCAAATCTTTTTATATGTCCTCTATACAATACAAAGTACGTGGGTATTTTCTAGATATAAACAATGATAAACTGTACAATACTGAAAAAATAGTATGTTGAATGGAGGAAACCTTTTAATATAGTTTAAAACTAGCTTTAATATTGTTAATATTATAATAATTTAATTTTGGAACTATATTCCCCGTTTACCACAACTTAATACATTACAAACCACGTTCTATTAAATATGTAGCTTCTCTCAGATTTGGTATCATTTTTTAGAATACTAATTTTGTTTATTTATCGCCAACATCGAAGAAAAAACGTAGAATTATTGTTGTTTTAATGATGATATGTATCATTATTTCTTAATCATTACGTCGTTTTTCACTCTTTCTTCGAAAAGATTTATCTTATAATTATATATCCCTTTCATTGGATGTATATAAGTGTTTATTATTAAAATTTGTGATCTCCAACTAATTATCACTTGAATGAATTACCACATGATTCATATTATCTTTATTCAGATATGTTTAAGTACTACGTAAAAATATACTTCTCTCATTTTGATATTCTTTGAAGCTCTGTCGTATTGATCATTGATCATTTTTTTAGATGTTACTCTTTTCATTAGTGGTTTATAAGCTAAAATATGTATTTGAGAAATGTTTATCCCAATTCTTCCATTTGAAATTAATTCATCATATACCATTACATTATCAATTTAATGTTTTTGAATTTCTTCCTTATTTCATAGCTTCATTCAGATCATTTGAAGCTTTTTTATTATCGATCTGTATTATGCGTCATTGTAAGTTCGTTGTTATCTTTTCTTAGATTTAAATTGGCTTGTGGAAATGAACTAGTAAATTATATTAACCAGGTTAATATGGTGACGAACGAGGGGATAATTTTATTTAAAAACATCATATGTATTATTCGGGCATTGAATGGCTTATTTAAATTGTGTTCAATTATTTGAACAATTCCAAAAAATATTTTATTTGAACCATAGTCAATTTGAGTACAGCTAACTCATATGTACCAACTTTAAATTTATTGAACTGACTACAAATCTACTGTATTAACTGCCAGCCAAGTACGGTGGAGTGCCCAATTCAATGTGGGGAACGAGCCATGTAGTTACTTATATTAATTAGTGTGAATACCATCTAGCGGTCAACCAAACTTAAAAGGAACTACATCTCTACTTTTAATGAAATACTAGTTACTTCGACCAAATATTCGAATCGACTACATTGAAACGATATAAGCCTACCAACATAATTTTAAATTATGGCCTTTTGAATATGGTTTTGTCTTATTACCCTTTAATATAAGGTAAGTTTTTCATTTTTTATTTAGTATATTCATTAACGTATTTTATTTATTCTTTGGGTTATTATTGTCGAAAACCTTATTGCATTCAACTCATATAGTGTTGTATCAAATGCGTATAATATTTCAAGTTTTTCTTTATATATGTATCAAAACATTTTGATTATCTATACGTAGGTACAAAAGTATGATAGAATTTATTTTGTAAGGATTGGAGAGAATTATGAGTGAAAATTAGAAATTTGTTAAGTTTATTTCATAATAAACATTAAGAAATATTTCAATTTCACGTAGTAGATATTATCTATTCTCTCATTATACTTCTCATTCATTCGCTTTTTTAAAAATTCGATTATAAGTGCATAGTTAAGTTTTATCTTCATGACCTGATAATTTAGCAATATGTGATACTTATTGTATCGTGGTTTCCATTCTGTCCTTTAAGGTGGAATAATTTAGTAATTAACGTTAAACAATATGGTTTTAAAATTAAATTAAAGAGGTAAAATGTTACCATGGTTTTTATGATAGGTTCTTGAATATATATCCCTTTATATATTTATATATTTAAAGGCTATACTACTTTAAATGATAATCATTTTTAATGTATTTGTTGGTAGGCCTTCATCATTGGAAAGTAGTCGATTCGAGTTTTTGGTCTAATTAACTGGTGTTTTTCATTAAAAGTGATGTGTATTCCATGTTTAATAGACCAGTAGCTGGTTTATATACTAGTTTGTATAGACAACGTCTTGGCTTGTATCTTATATCGAATTGGAAATCACATTGCTATGACTTTGCAATTTATATAATTAATTTAATAGTATTTCAATCAATTTGTTTTCCAACAATAGAGAATTTTATACATATATATTAGTATCAATATAGTTTATTACCAATCAATGGTAATAGCAAGAATTTTTCCTGTTTTCTTCAACTATTATATTAATAATCCTTAATCATTTTACACTTAAATCTTATTTTAATTGAAGGTTTATAGCCCATACCTTTAGGTATAAACCTTTGGATATTATTATATGCCCTCATAGATGGTATATATAGGCCAAGTAGCAGTGCACTATATTGCGGGTGCACTTCTGCAGGGTGCACGGTAACGTGTTACGCTGCAGGCTGCACTCTTTTAAGACGCAAAGTGCATCATGCATAGGTCGGTCTGAAATGGTTATTTCAAACCGACTGCAATGCGTGGATCGGTTTAGAAGGAGTATTTCAGAGTAATACTCTTTGGGTGGAGGATTATAAGCCCTTACCTGTAGCTTACACCTCTGGATGCTTCTTCTTTAATATCAACATCTTACTTCATACTATAACTACTAATTATTTTGATTACTCTTTAAAGACCTTATGTTTACGTGAATATTATAGGTTTAAGACCTTACCGGCACTGATTAATAGCCGACTCAGTTGACTACAGACAGCCTAGGGAAAAAAATATAGACACACGTTAAATACTTATAATGAGATACTATAACGGTTTCAACTATTTGGACTTTAACACTTCGTTTTTATTAAAATCATACGCCGAAGTAAATAAAAACTGTAAATAATAAGTAACTTAAAAAGGAAAGCTTTAATACGATAGTATTAATCTTTATTTAGCGCTTCATTTGCTAAAATCCCCATTACGCTACCATTAACCCTTGTTGGACGTTTTAATATACCCGGGCACTTTTTGAAGAGCGTCCTATTACGCACCAGGTTACGTAAACTAAAACCACTAAGTTTCGAAACCCTTTTTTAGAACCCATCTTATTTTTTCTTTATGAATTACTCGCTTTAATAAAGCTACGATCGGTTACATACAAATAAATAATCCGATCGCCTCGTCAAAATCGGCTACATACTAAGTAACCAACCGATTCTTTTCACTAAGTTTTGCTATAGCACGTTAATAGGAATAAATTACCGTACCACGAAACAAATAGTAACTCGATATTTCCCTTACCTTACCTAATTTTCCACATTCACCTGATTTGTTTTAAATTTGCCTACATTCGCCTTATATTTTCTAAATTTAAAACCTATAACATTCTAAGTTTTTCTAACCGCTTAGCTAATATAGTATTACCACCGTTAACAAAACTAATTCGAGACATTTAACTAGTTTCTAAATATGTTTTATTTATGTAGCATGTAAGATTTATTTATATTAATAAGTGTTAGTAAACCCTATTCCGACCGCTTTAATTACTCTATTCGCTTTTTATACGCTAGACCACCCTAAACATTAAATATACCTAAACACAATACGAAATTAAAACACTTTAATATATCGCCTAAGCGCTTAAAACAATCGTAATTATAGTCCTAAATCCAATAACACTAAAGGAAGCTAATGCTTCCTCTAACATCCTGGTTAAATATATAGGAATTAAGAAGGTTATAATAAAAGAGATCAACCTAGGACTTTAAAACAACACTATCGATTCACCAGTTGAAAAACTAAAACCCTATATCGCAAATATATACATTTTAGCCGCCATATATCGTTATTAAAAGGAGTAAATCTAAGGACCTGACTTATTAGACGAATTCCATGGTAATTTCGTGGTTTAGACGTTGGAAATATAACAAAGGGTAAACCCTATGATTACCAAAGCTTTACGAATTCAATTTAAAACCAGAGAAATTAATGCCTTTGGAGGTAAAAATGGGCGCCTAATGAAAGCCTTATTCGAATCAATACAACTTACCAATATACCAAATGAAAAGAATGAAAATTTATACCTTACGGACTTTATAAAAGGGTATTATCTTACGAAACTAAAAAAGACTGTTATTAAAACGAGAGGGACTACGCGTAAAACGGCATAACTCTATACCCCAAGTTAAAAGCAGAACCTACGAGAAAAAGAACGCCCACTATCCTTATCTTCTACACAAGTATAATACACCCCTACACTGGCTTACACCATAATGTAAAAAAGAATATTGAACCACTCCCTAAACGTAAAAAATAACCTAACCGATTATAACGGAGTCGGCCGAAACGCAAAAAACAGTCCGATCGGCCATGGTAAAATCGGCCGAAAAGGAAAAAACAACCCGCCCCAGAAATCGACAATTAGCTGGAATACAAAAAATAATCCAACCCAGAAAATAAAAAATAGCGTAAAACGCTAATACGTGTCATACGAACCAATGACTTTTAACCATGACTCTTATCGCGACCTTTTACTACATCGCTTCCCTACAGATAAAAGCGACCCTATGAAGTTAACGAACTTTGCCAAGTTATAGAATAGGAATAATATTATGACCCAAGGACCAACTGCAGGTCATGAAACAGGCCAGCGGTTGGTTGCGCCATTAAGAGCTTAATGTCCAACACATCAAGTGGGGAACATCTCTTATGTCAGCAACCCAGGGTTAGGGTTAACGCACGGACGCATAAGATATGTTGGATATTTTGCTATTCAAGCTATCTAGTAATGAAGACAGTATGAAGGCACGGATATAAAAGGACACGGTCATTACTACATAGATAGCATTTCCTTCTTAGCTCTTTAGTTGTCAATCTAATTATTCAGTCTACACATCTGAATAGCCTCACGGCTTTTGATCATTACTTGCACGATTGCGATATTGTTCACTCAGCATCTCTGCTACCTTCTTGATAACATAAACCCTCTGACACCTTCTATATTATCACGGGTATTTAGTGTGATCATTACAAATAATAACTATAACGACGAGCCGTACGACGTACTAGATAACAAAATACGCGTAATACTTGATATATAAAAGAAGTTGGATATTAAGTAATTATAATTCTACATTATTTTATCCGATATACTTTTCGGGTAAGGTAAAGAATAATATATATAACATTTTATACAAGTAAATATATTCGCCGAATATTATAACCGCCTTAAATCACACTTTAATACCTAGATTAATTACGATTTATATGATAAAGATTGAATTAGTACGACGTGGAAATCTGTAAAAATACAACAGGAAAATACCAATAGAAATCTTTAGGAAATCCTTATCGCCCTATTAACGAAGTTCTGGAAATACTAAATAGCCTTTAAACCGGAATACAAAAGCGATGAACTATTAATTTAAATAGTGATGAAATACTGTTATAAAAACTCAAATTTCGACCTTACATTTCTTAACCCAAAAAAGGACTTAAAGGACTTTTATATAAAATTTAAAATATCGTTTGAAACTTTAATACGTCTATAAGTAAGTTTCGAATTAGCATTCGTAACTAATAAAACCAGAAACAAAGTCTAAATTACTAAAATTGAAGTTGCCGAGATAATTTACCATATTTTCAATCGGAGATTTAAAGTTTACCCAAGGCAAAACGAAAGCCTGAAGTAAAAATACTAAGGAAAAAGCCTTGGTAATAGAAAACAGGGACGAATATTCGAAAATGAAAAAACATATCGAAACTATAGTAATACTTACGAAAAGATACGACGTATTATAGGTTTGAAAAAGCGGTATATGGTATACGGCAAAGTCCACTACTAATTTACAAATCATCCCGCCTAAAAATGAATTCGGATAAAACCATAATTTCAAATTGAATAAATTTTTTAAAATCCGATAAAAGTTAATTTCACAATATACATAGCTGAATACGAAGGTATAAATAATAAACTCGACGTATATATTTATGAAAATATATTTAAAAAAAAATTAACTTGAAATTCAACGATTCCCATTTATTTGCTTACAATGATTAAAACGTTTTAAGTATTTTTACTGGCTTACAAAATACCTCTTTTTTGTGTATTACAAGTTTAAATTACGTAAACGAAATATTTAATGCCAATATAACGTTGTATTTCACCCTTTTTAACAGGTACGAAACGAGATTCCAGGTTATTATACCTAATATTAGCGTAGCCGAGATTTCGATGAACGGGAAACGACAATTCGACGCACTTACAACGAAATTTCCGAAATTTCGACTAAACCGATCAGGAAAACACCGAAAGGTCTTATTTGGTAAACGTAAAACGACGTCGTTCGAAACAGTCGTTATAAATATACGTTTTGAACAGATTAGATTTTACGTAACAAATTTTAAAACGCTACTTTTGCTTTTATTAATTAATATAAATAAACTTGAAATTAAAGTCGAAAATACGAATAATTAACTTGTTTACGCCTTAAATAGCGTATTCGTACCATTTAAACTTAAGTTCAATTACTTGTGGGTTTTCCCAAAAATACGTATGATTAAAGTTATTTGCTTAATTTAATTAAAATTACGAACTTTATACCGACGATTCGGATATTTAGTTACTAAACGCTTTTTACGCCTGTTTTACGCCCCCGGCTTTACAAATATAGAGAAATACGTATTCGAGACTATCTAAAAGTTCTGTTATAAGTACCAACTTTATTTATAAACCCTATAACGGTTTAAATTCAGCCTTTTAAACGATATAAGCTTTAATTACAAAGTAATTATTAATATTATATATTTAAATAGCTAACTAGTCCTTTACGTCGTCGATACAGCTATATTATTTTAAACCGCTCAGTTTATACGAAGTTTTTTTACCTAAAATTATTAGGACGTTTTAATTAATTATCACTTAAACTTTTACTTCGGACCTCTAAATTCAATTACTTACGACACCAACACTACTTTTAATTTTACTGAATAACGTACGAAAGTTCGGATAATCGGTAAAACATATAGGAAAATTTTAGTAAAAACCCTACAAGGTATTAAAAAGTATAAAGTATATTATAAATTACTAAAAACAACGTATATAATATTGGTAAAAAAACCTAAAGGGTGTTAATTTCAAGGAATCTATCCTTTAAATAAAGGTTAATACCGTTAACAATATTTTTAGCCTAGGTAGGCTAATCCCTACGCTCCTTATCTTTAATACCTACCTAAAAATATATATAAACTTTGCCTTATTACTGTTTACAGTATAAAGAGCCAATTTTGTAGCTAAGGTTATAACGGATTTACGTTTACTACGGGTAGAAAATAATATGTCTAAGGTGTTAGCTATAAGAAATAGTCCATGTAAAATTAACGTATTAGACCTATTATTATAATTTGAAATTTTAATTTAAAAAACAAAATATAAATAAACTGATCCTTAAAAAGCAACGGATTAAGTGGTTATAATATACTCGTTAACTTATTAAAAAAAACAAATTCGTTTCATTAAATAATAATACGAAAACATAAAAGAAGGGTAAAAAAAGACAGCCTAAATACGTAAAACGAATGAAACCGCCTATAAATTATTACCTAAAACGACAAATTTAAACCGATCTTAACTTTAACCTTACCCCTAAAACGCGAATCTAACCCGATTACGTTAAACGAAATCGGCCTATTTATACCAAACCCGCTAAAACCTCGATGTCGAAGACGCTCCTTCGGCTTCAAAATAAAAAAAACGGGTTAAAAACTCTACCCCAGACTCTTTTATTACGTAAAAGAAAATTGCAAACCACGAACTTAACCTAAAGCTTCGCTGTAGAAGTATTATTACTACCCTAAGTACTTTATTCGTATAATTTACCTAAACGGAAATCTTAGCCCTAATCGACTAAAGCGTATTTCGCTTTAAACACTTTAACCCAACCGTTTACAATATTTATAAAATCTTTCTAACCCGTTTAATTTACAAAGTAAAAGATAAAGTCGGAAAACTTTACGAAAAAACCTGCCTAATAGTAAAATATTATAACGATAAAAACAAAATGGATATTATAACCTAATTACTTATATTATAACGAGTAAGTTATAGTTTAATTCTTATGTTCGTTACCTCTTTTCATAACTTATATAACCTGTATATTAAACTTCGAAACATAACGTAAGCTTAAACAATTTGAGGAACGGCTAAAACGACGGATATATGCCGATATATCTAAAAATCTTAGGTAGTATTACCTACCTAAGACGATTTTACTTATTTTAAAACCACTTGATGGCTTGGTTAAAGTTGGTATTCACTAGTACAATACTTATTAAAAGTACTATAAAAAACGGTTTCTAAATAACTAGTTTTACTTTCGACCCGTACTTTTTAGTATTAATAGCCCGTTATGAAGGTTTTATATTGATGGGTATGCTAATAGACGACACCTTCATGTTATATAACTTTTTTTTTTCCGTATTTAAAAAAAGAAACTTTTGAAAACCGGTATGAAATCTAAATTTAAAACGTTTTTAATAAAAAAAAATGTAATCGATTTTAATAGTATTGCAATTACCCTTCGGAACTGTATTTTAATTCTTATGTAAAAAGAGTAATTGGATAAAGTTACCTTCGTAACTTTAAATAACGTCAAACGAGCCGACGAATATGAATACCAACGTATACGTGGCGTTGAAATTACTTTTATAATATAACCCAAAATAACATTTAACCTTTTTATCTCCGTATAATATTAAATCAAACCGACTGAAGATATATATAAAATGTTTAATAAACGTTTTTTGTAGTAAATATATAATTTAAAACGCTACTTATAATTTATACTATTGAATATAAGTATTATAAATCTATTTATTTTTACTAACGGCTTTTTCGTTAATAATAACAATTAAAGCTTATAATTCGGTTACGTACTAATTTTTAATAACGAAATACTAGCCCAGAACGGCTTTACATTTTGAGGAAACATTATATATTAAAGCTTTACCAGATGTAAAAGGGTTACATGAAATGTCCTAGGTTCCGAAATTTATAATATAATTAAAGGCTTCTATTCGGGTATTATTATAACGATAATGATCCAAATAATTATTTCCAACCTTAGCCTATACTTTATCCTTTTTATCGTATATACTAACTTCTTTTCGTTCGACGAATACCTAGTTGAATTAGATATTATAAACGAAATAGATTTAATAATCGATATTATAACTTTATACAAATCGTATCAACGTCGTAAAATCGAAAAAATAAAATGAATTAACGTAAATTTAACTTAACAGATATAATAACCAAAATTACATTAAATAAATCCCTAAAATACTTATATCGATAAGTATAATATTTATTAAAGTGGTTAAAAATGTTTTATAGCTTAAATAAATTTACCAAACTATTAAATCGATACATTTTACATTATTCGTACCGATCTACGTTTTACCTTTATTTAAATGGCCTATCTATACCAATCACGAACTTTACTTTCATTAAATATAGTTATTTATATTAATTTTCGTTTTATTTTACTCTTTATTTAATCTTATAACATCGCGTTAATTTTGGTATATTAAACTTTTCATTTCATATTTTATAATACGTTTATTACTTCAAACCATTATTTTATGAAAAGCTATAAAAATTATTATATAACGTATTATATTATTACTGGGTGTGCGGCCCGACCCGGGGGTATTTATCCATTATTAAAGGGAAAGAGAGACATCGTCGTGTTCTTATCGTCCTTCTCATCGCTTTTCTCTTTTACGTTAATATTACTGCCATTATTGCTAATGACATTATTAATATTAACAAGGATATAGCCTTATACTTTATTTGTTATACCCTTAGATAAAGGTATAGGGGAGTGATTACCTTTTTTGCGGCGACATTAAATAACGCCGTTAAACTCGTTCGTATAATATATACATAGGCCCCGTTTTTAAGCGGCGACGGCGGTTACCGTTTCCCTCATCCGCCGGTTAACGCCTATTGTCAATTAGTATCGGCTCGTTTTAATTATTTACGACGATTAATTTTTTGGGTCGCCCCGAATGGTGTATTTTTACTAAATAAAGTCTTTAAAATTCGGTTAAAATTTACTAAAGAGCTGGCGAGTGCGTAATATAGCTTTGGTTTACGACCCCAAAATCACCGGAATAGGAGCGTACGAGCTATTAGTTCGTTCGTAACGGTAACAACCAACCGAACGGCTCCTGTTTTCGTAATAATCGCTAACAGACTTATCCACGACTGCGGACGCGATATACGACACGTAGGGCATATCTATTAGCGGTCCAAAGCTACGGATATGTGTATATTATTTTAACTTTTATCGTATTAAAGAGGCTTTACGGCTTACTCTAACGATATGGAGCTTGAGGCAGCGAAAAAGGTCCGGCTTATATTTCTTATTTATAAATAAGGAGTTAAAAGCTAATAAATAAAGGGCTTAAAATATATATACCCTAACGTAGTTACGCCAAGCTACATTTACGGTGTAAAAGGACCCCTATGGGTAATAGGGTCTTAACCTGTAAGAAAAGGGTAAGGTTTATAACCTTAAGAGCCCCCCGCTCCTCCCCTGAGTTGGGAAAGAGAAAGGGAAAAAGGGGGGAGAAGGAGTTCAGTGCGATAGCGGTGGGGAGGAGCGAGGCGAAGGTGGCGGCTAAGCTGGGCAGCGTGAGGGCGGCGAAGCTTGACAGCGTAGCGGCGAACGGGGTGGCGGAGGCGGGCGATGTAACGGCGATAAAGGAGATTATATCCGACGATGGCGGGCTATTGTTACTAGTGGTAGTACTAAGGGCGGCGGCTACGGCGACTACAGCGACGGCAACGCACCGACGTTTTCGCACTAAATAGCGCCTTACATTCCTATTCTTACGCGGTATTTATTCGGAAAATAGGTTAATATATATATAAGCTAAGTGACCTATGTATTAAAACGGTTTGATTTAGTTAGGTAAACCAAAAGTGTGGACTTGTATTGGCTAAAACTACGCTTTTTTGGCAAAAAGAAAAACAGGAAGTTTTATCTAAAACGATGGCGATACATTTTTTATTCTAACTTATTATGTAATTACGTAATCACCCCTACGTAAATACCTTTACGAAGTTACTACCGCGCAATTACTCCGATTAGAAATAACTAAAAACGCTATCACTAACCATATTACCTCCATTTAATTACACGAACTAGACCCGAACTACAATTACTACCTCTGCTAGACTTTACTAATCTTAGCCGAACTTGCTAATTTGGATCTTTTACGATTAATACGGCAAAAAACACTATCACTACGGAAACTGCTAATTCAAACCTCCTACGATTAATACGGCAACAATACTGTTACTACGGAAACTATTAATTTAAACCTATTACAATTAATGCTATAAACAATACTATCACAACTAAGCTATAGGTACAAAGTATATAAGGAAGAAAAAAAACTACCTGTATAGATGTTATTATATACCCTTATAGATAGTATACATAGGCCAAGTAACAGTGCACTGTATTACAGGGGATACTCTTACAAGGTACACGGTAACGTGTCACTCTACAGGCTACACTCTTGCAAAACGCAAAGTACATCATACATGGGTCGGTCTGGAATAGTTATTTCAAACTGACTGCAATACGTGGATCAATCTAAAAGGAGTATTCCAAAGTGATACGCTCTGGGTAGAGGACTTATAAGCCCTCACTTGTGGCGTACACCTCTGGATGCTTCTTCTTCAATATTAATATCTTACTTTATACTACAACTACCAATCATTCTGATTACTCTTCAAAGACCTTATGTTCACGTGAATATTATAGGCTTGAGACCTTACCAACAAATCCTTCTTTATACATTTACATAAATCATTTATTATAAGTATTAATGTTACGAACTTATTCATAACCATTCTCATAACTTTAATTAGTAATTTTAAGTAAGCTTTCCATTTTTTCCACCTTGTTAATCTTTTACTTTGTTAGACTATCACTGACTGATCTTATTATATGATAACTAGTCCATATATACCTAAATAGAAATAGTCAATTGATTATTATTTATAAACCTTTCTAAGGCGCCATTAAGCTTAGACTTAATTATAACGTTCACAGAGTTATTTTGTTATTAATTCATCTAAACTCAGTAGACTTTCAAGCTTCGTTGTAATAATCATACTAAATACCCGTGAGTATATAGAAGTTGTCAAAGGGTTTACGTTATCAAGAAGGTAGTAGAGGTGCTGAGTGAACAATATCGCAACCGTGCAAGTAATTATCAAAAGCCGTGAGGTTATTCAGAATATACTGAGACTGAATACTTAGATTGACAACTGAAGAGTTATAAAGGAAATGCTATCTATGTGGTGATGACCGTGTCCTTTTATATCCGTATCTTTATACCGTCTTCAGTACTGGATAGCTTGGATAGCAAGATATCTAACATATCCTATGCGTCCGTGCGTTAACCCTAACCCTGGGTTGCTGACATAAGAGATGTTCTCCACTTAATGTGTTGGATATCAGGCTCTTAATGGTGCAGCCGACCGCTGGCTTGTTTCATAACCTGCAGTTGGTTTTTGGATTATAACATTCATATACTTTTTTCAATATTATAACATTCATTATCAAACGTTTCTAATTAATCTTTCTGTTGCACAAATAGTCAATTGCAGTAAAGTTGAGTTAACTATCCAAACTGTAAGTTGATTGCACCAACTGCAATTTAATTGCAATGGAGTACCCAATTCAATACAGGATATGAGCCAAGCAGTTTCCCATTGAAATTAGTTTTCAAACCGGCTAGTGGTTCACCAAATGTAAAAGTAATACATCACCACTTTTAATTCAATACACTAGTTAATTCGACTACGATTCGAATCGATTATATTGTAAAAATAAAGACCTATGAATACTAATTAATTCTCATTCAATTAATCATGAATAAATTAGGTATATAAAGAAGTTACCTTTCTGTTACGCCTTACATTAACATTAAGGTAAAGGAAATATTCTTGCAAACAGCACCTGCCGTTGTGTCTATTATTTAAAAGTAGCAAAATAGAGAGTTTAGAAATGCATTTATTGTCCACAGAAACTTGGAAGTGGTGATGGTATTGTAAAACTATTAAGAAATCTTCATTCAATCAGTTTTAAAACTAAAGCATTAGGATTGATTCACAAAAAGTCTTAAAAATATTTAAGTTAAGAAGCTACTACCAAATTATCAAGATTTTGAGGCAAAAACAAGGTCAAGTTGTTATTGTAAATCGTAAACCATTAAGTCCTAACACCTGTAATCGAACAGTAACTATGACGGAAAATAACTAAATTTATACTTACATATATTGAATTTCCTACATTACTCTTTATCTTTATAACGTAATCGGTAATTGAATACGTAAATGAACTTCAGGATAACCGAAAATAACGAACATAACGCCTTAAAAAGGCCGTTTAATATAGTTACCAATTACTATAATAAATATTTATAGTATGAAAACCCAATTCAAGATGCTATCAAGAAATGAATAATTAACTACATCAGCTAATTTATATTGGAATTGAATTTTTCACGAATAAAATATGGTACCTACGTTTATTATAATCTTACTAAATGTTTAAAAATTGTTCTTTGTCATGTAGACAAATGCGGTTAAATTCACTATAATTTACTTAATGAATAAACCTTATAACTGTAATAATCTATGTATTACTTAATCTTTCTGAGCTTCATTCTCCAGTTTTCTATTGTTTATGATTGTTGAGCTAGTCAATATAATCGATTTATATATAATAGCGAAGTAAATTAGTTGGGGTACTATTAATTCAAGGAATTCATATTTAATAGCTTTTGAATTTATATTTCCATATCAATTTCAGGTTTTTGTATTTATTGTCTCCATATTTTCCGTTTGGTTATGGGAGTATTTCTGAAATTTGTTAAATATTTCTTCGTTTCATACCTTATGGTTCGTTTAAAAGGTGAATTGATTGATATAACTCGTTAAAGATTACTTATTAAAATTTTTGTAACGTTTTAAATTATGTTTTTTTTTGGAAAAATAGTAATTAAAGTTATCGTTGAGTTTTTTAAGGCTTGCAATATTTATTATTGCGTTGGTTTGGTTCTTGATCGGATTAATAGCGATGTTGAATATTTTAAAGTTTATATAGTATTGTTTCAGTGGGTTTTGTATGTGTAAAAGGTGTTTATTAGTGGGTTTTATGCATTTCAAAGATATTGTGTATAGGTTTTCTATGTTTTAAAGATTTTATTGGTGCGTCTTCAATGATTTAGGTGTTTTTTCAAGAGCTATAAAGATGTGATATTTGTTTGTTGATATTTTTAACGTATTCAAACACTTTTATCAGTGAATTTTTAACGGTTATAAATGTATTCAAAGAGTACATTATAACTTTTCTTTCGTTCATTTGCTGTTATTCTCATAGGGAACTTTTTGCCGCTGTTAGGTGTTTTTGAAGTGATGCGTTTTTTTATCTTTGAATAAAAACATTTTTGTGGCTATTAGATACTTAAAAAGTATTTTTTTTATATTTTTTACGTAGTTTATTCATATTTTATTAATTTTAGTGTTCGTTAATATAGGTACGTTCTTATAGCTACTATATCAATATCAATCGTGGTTTACTTAATATACTTAGTATTAATCAAGTTGATAATGATAGATTATAACTTAGTAAAACTGGTAGATAGATTCTGTATAATTTGGTATTAAACAGCGTTAGCTTGTTCCTATTATATGAATGAATACCTCATTATTCAAATGTAAATAATGCATAATATCTGGCATTATATTAACTAATGTTATAATTTCAATCATGGTATCAATTGGAAAAATAATATGGTACTATATAGAAAACAATGATTAAAAAGAGTTCAAACCAGTATATAATGGGTTCAATAGTAACCAATTAAAAACTTAATAATTATTTCAATGGTTAAGGTACCGTTAATTTACAAATTGAAATATACTATAAACTCTTAAAATAACATTAGTAAAAGTGTATCGTTATATATAAAGTTGTATTATACATTGTTTTTGTAATTGGTCGATGCCTTAGACGGCGAGCAATCGTAATTCATTTCCCCTACCTGGATGAAAAGCAAGCACGAGAATTTGAAATCATCACTCATCAATTCTGCCAACCAAGAGGATGAAACGTTGGCCTTTGTATACAAGACGGTACCCACTCGGCGAAGATCGGGTCATCTCACTTCCAGACAACATCAACGGATCTGATTGTGACGGACCAGAAAGCTCGATGCTGGATGCTGAGATAGCGGGACACGGAGATAAACAGCATCACCCATGTCAACCTGCCTTCCTGTCACTACTGCTCTCACGACAAACAAACCTCCACCAGAACCACATCCCACCTTTTTGGAGAGACCTGCCCACCATGGACAACGGCGCACCATCCAACGAGGGTAAGGACCCATCCGGGTTCCTGAGCCAGATCATCGGCAACTCCGTGACCGTCAAGCTCAACTCCGGCGTCGTCTACAGGGGTGAGTGAGAGAAAGAGAGCAGCAACAACAGCCAGTCCACGCAGCACCGCACCAACCCATCCCATACATCCCCTCCTTCCAACCCCCGCCCCCCTGCGGAAGTGCATCGCATCGCATCGCATCACATCATCAATCACATCTTCATGCCCCCCCTCCCT